>VZSV01000225.1:336298-358582 GCA_013398735.1 Nothocercus julius | reverse complement strand
TGGGATGGGATGGGATGGGATGGGATGGGATGGGATGGGATGGGATGGGATGGGAGCACCTGCTGCCTTCTTTTTTCTTCAAACCCCTGCTCAGGTTTCAGCCCTTTTCCCCAAGGTCACAGAGTCACAGAGTGGTTGAGGCTGGAAGGGACCTCTAGAGATCACCCAGTCCAACCTGCTGCTCCAGCAGGGATGCCCAGAGCACAGGGCACAGGGCGGCATCCAGGTGGGTTTGGAAGATCTCCAGAGAAGGAGACTCCGCAACCTCTCTGGGCTGCCTGTCCCAGGGCTCTGTCACCCTCACAGGAAAGAAGTTCTTCCTCACATGGAGATGGAACTGCCTGTGTTTCAGTTTGTACCCATTACCCCTTGTCCTGTCAGTGGCCACCACTGACAAGAGTTTAGCCCCATCCTCTTTACATCCTCCAGTCAGGTACTTGCATATGTCGATCAGATCCCCTCTCAGTCTTCTCTTCTCCAGGCTAAACAGTCCCAGCTCGCTTAGGCTTTCCTCACACGGTAGATGCTCCAGTCCCTCTATCATCTTTGTTGCTCTATGCTGGACCCTCTCTAGAAGCTCCACGTCCCTCATGCACTGAGGAGCCCAGAACTGCACATGGTGCCTTAGGAAAAGGAAACTTAGACTCACCAGCCTAGAAAGCCTAGACTCACCAGGGCTGTACCGCTGAGTACCTGGATGGCTGGGACAGGCCCTCGGGAGGTTGTTGCAGTGGCCCTGCAGATGCCAGCCCCAGTCTCTTCCCTCTCCAGGAGGTGCCTGCACCACAGCCACTTGGAGACAGGCCACGAGCCTACGAAGGTTTGTGCACTTAGACTTTCAGCAGACCAGCTGCGATGACTGAAGATGGGGACAGGTACCACCAAGACACCTTCATCCTGAATTAGTCTTTCCTATTCCCATCCTAGTCCTGATGATCTGATCCTAGTCTCTGATCTTGATGTGGATCAGAGCATAGGACAGCAGGCTCTTCCCCTCACCCGAGCTCAGCTTCCTCCACTGGTGGTTGACACTGGGTTGACTGGTGGCCTCCACTCTTGCAGTGGCTAAGCCACTTCGCAGTTCCCATCTCTCAGCTGAAAGCAGATATTTCCCTGGCACCATTTCAGAGACAGCAATGACCCGGGCTACAGCAGTGTCCGAAATGACTCAGGTTTCCAGCCAGATAGCATCACCACCTCTGTGCTGGAGTTCTCTACTGTTTGGGTCTTGGGCTTTGGCTTCCCAGCTGTGAGACAGGTTAAAAGGCTTCTTCCAAGTTGGACTGATTTTCAGAAAAAAAAAAAATGTGGTAGACAGCTTGAGTCAGACTGCAAAACCACCTGACACAGCCCCAAATCGTGTGCTAAACTTCCTTACTTAATGCCAACATGACATCACCAGCCCATCTGTCCCCATGGCGGAGGGGCTTCCTTCCCTCCCTCCAGACTGTCCGGAGAAGAGGAAAACAGTCAGCCTAAGGACTGCTCAACAGATCCGGAAACAGAGACTCCTCCTGCCTCTGGGCCAAACCAGAGAGGAGTCCGATGAAAAGTGTTCCACCTCCTGGGACACTGCAGCTGTGAACAAACCTCTGGACAGGACTAAGAAGGACCTGATGACAGCAAAGGGCTTGAATGGGGAAGCAGGAATCTGAGACTTTGTGTTATTTGGATTCATGAGCAAGCAAGACTTCCATGCGGTTAACACCCACCCTGCTCCAGCACTAGGACCTCATGTGCCAGACAAATCCATTCCTGACCTAAAAATGGGGCTGAGAAAATGGTTCTTGACCTTATTCCGAGGAGCTTCAGGAGCTGCTGCGGGGGACCACCTTTTGGACAGGAGGCTTCTCCATGGGTCTCCCAGAAAGACAGTGAGGCTGTGAAGAGCGTGCCAGGCTGCACAATGCAACCCTCTCAGCTGTAGCCTCATTCATCCCCAAGTGCCTCTCATCCGGACCCCCAGGCACCAGACACCGGGAACCGGGGCAGAGATGACATTCAAGGGGGCAGCTGGAGCTAAAGGAGAAGCCCTGGAGAGGACGCGTGGGAGGCTGCAGTGCTAGTCCCCCTCAGGACTGTGGCCTCGAGGTGAGGCGGCATGGGCAGTTTATCACCTTCTCTTAACCACAGGGGAGCAGAGAGGGTGGTACTGCGTCCTCCTGGCAGGCTCGGATACATCCGTTATTTATAGAGCACTTGGGGATGCTCAGAAGCAAGGCGCCACAAAAGCATGAGATGTCATTACAAAGGATATGATTTAAGGCTGGGAAGAGCTGGGAGGGGAGGGGGATCCAGTTTGCATGGAAGACTATACAAAATAAATCCTGTCCGAAAGGCTTCCCGCCTCCACAGCAGAAAGCAGAGCTGTATCAGCCGGCCTGTCTCTGCCGTGCTCTCCTTCTTCCTTTTAGAGGCATGGAGAGATTTTTTTGCTCATCTTTGTTGCAAGACTTGCTGGTTCCCGCCAGCTGATCCACAGCCAAGGGGAATGTCAAGGCAGGGGAAAATAAAAACCTCCAGCGCGCGTCTGAGGTGGAACCTCAGCAGAGATGTCTACCCTCCTCTGGGCGACTTCCAGGCACAGAAGGCAGTGGAGAGGTGCAGCATGGGGGCAGCTCGCCACCCATGACAGCTGATAGAGGCCATAGAAAAGGAAAAGAAAGTTCATGAACCAGAACCCACCATCATCAACTCACCATCACTCCATTCCTCCTGCCACCCAGGCCACCTAGGCTTAGGCTTCCCTTAGCAGAAGGATGGCTTTCTACTTGTGCGCTGTTTGCTCTGCCGCCGCTTCCCACCGTTCTTAGTCCATACCTTTGCTGGAATAGCTGCCCACCTGACATGCCATTGAAGCAGCTCTCCAGCCCCTCTCTCTGGTGACAATCACACGTTACTCTGCTTAGGACTGTCTGAGCTCCACACGCCCTTGGAAAATTGAAGATTTAACTGTATGCACATGTGAGATGACATCCCTGCCACTGGGAGAAGATGATCCAGGGAAGCTCTGCAAATAGCGTTGCATAAGCCCTCAGCTATCACGGACAAGGAGACGGGAACTGCATGCAGAAAGAGCTGGCCAGGATCTGGCCATCAGAGAGTGGCTTGTGAACCACGGGCCTTTCAGCAGCTGCAGGAAGCGAAGCAGCACAGAGACCCAGGCTTGTGACTTGTTTCACTCCATTCAAACGAGGCTCAGGCAGACTTTGCTGATGCCATTTAAGGCATGGTAGCCTTTAGACACCTGCTCTGCCCTTCTGCTGGAGGTCAGGAGCCCCCAACATGTCATAGACCCATGTTTCAAATATTGCACTTAACCATCTTACCTTATAACTGCCAGTAAAGACAAGGCTGAGCTCATGTACCAGCAGAAGTGATTCGTTCTGCCAGTCCTAATGTGAAAAAAAAAAAATCAGCTTTCTCACTAATCCTTCCCTCCTTCCACACCAAGCAGGCAAGTAGTTAAACTGCCAAAGCAAAGGAAATCTCTGCAGCACTCTCAGCTGTGATCTGTCTCTTCGCTTAAGCCACCAACTTTCCATGACCAAGACACTTCTCACAATGGATCCAAGCAACACTTAGCAGTGGACACAGCATCCAGTCCAGGAAGACACTGACAATAACAGAGAAAAAAATAGTAAATAGAAGTCTTGGTCCTCAGGAGGTCAGAGAAATTTGTTTCAGACATGGATGCGAAGAGGGAGGAGCCTTTTCCTGCACATGGTACCTCCTTGGGAAGAGTTTGCCTGAGCTCAGGTAGCTCTCTGTGACTGGCCTTTTCCCTTTGCTGACACTCAGCTTTCCATCTACATCCGTTATTCCTGAAGTTCTCCTGCTGTTTCCCAGGCTACAAGCGAGGGCTGGCATCCCACTCCCAGTGGGATCCCAGTAGGAAAACATTTAGGCACAGACACATCCCAGCAACAGCTCCCACCCAGCCTGGGAAGAACAGGGGTATAAAACATACCTGGAGAGCTTTGTCAGCATGAAGAATTTCCCCCCAAAAGGTGAAAATAGCTCTTTCCTCCTGCCCAGTCCTTACTTTCCCCCATAAACAGAACTCCCATGAAACTTATTTCAGACAGAAAAAAAGGCCTCATTGTAGAATATGAACTCTTTATTTTTCAGACTTGAGATCATGGGTGTAAACTGGGCCTTGGATGTTTGAATTCCTTGGAATTCACTCTCAGTGGAGTCCAGCTGGAAGAAGAAATCTCTCACCTCTTCAGCCTTTCTTGAACACCCCAGCCTATGCTGCTTAGACCCCTTCATGGCTCCTCTGCTTTCTCCATAGGCACCCAGATCATCTGAGGCTGAGGCCTTTGGGACTTCATCTTGTTGCAGTGAGAGATTTGGGATTCAATGGGCAAAGCCCATTCCCTGGGAGATCCATCCCAGAGGTCCTTCACTGCCTCCGAGGAAGAGCAGGGCAATACAGCTCCAAGCTTGGCCACTCCTTTATCCGCCTGAAGTCAAGCAAGACAAATCTTGGCCTGTAGGCAGCTTTGACTATAAATTTGTGACCCAGGCTCCCCAACTAGAAAAATAAGGACATATTTATGCAACATACACAGACGAAGCGGAGGTTGAGATTAAAGATTCAAGAGCTACAGAGCAGCAAAACCAGGAGGCCCCAAAGTTTCCAAGTTCCTGTTGGCTTTGGAGAGAAGTCCATATTGCAGGAAGCTGAGGCTTCTCCAGATCTCTAGGGTCTGCAAAACTTGCTTTGAGACTCTCCAGAAAGCAGGTTTGCTCCCACGACTTCCGGTATTTCCTAGTGCGGGAAGGTCTGAGAAATGCTGCAAGAACAGCCTTTTTATGAAGTATTTTGGCACCTTTGCTTCCAAAAGGGATCTAGAAAGTATAAAGGCTGTAAAACCTGAGAAAATGGGGCGGAGGGGAGGGAGTAAACCAAACGTTTTCAAACGTTAGCAAGTTTGATTTGGGGGCAGTTCAAGTCTGAGGTGAAAGTTCGGGCAAGGTACTTATTCTCCATGAATCAGAGCATCCGTCCTTATTTATTCTAACAATCACATGATGGAGCTGGAGAAAGCATGGGCTGAGGATCAAAGGGCAGCTGTAGAGAGGCAGGGATTCATAATTAGAGACAGGCCAGGCCAGCCGCTTTCAAGCCCAGGATTGCACCTTCTCCCCATTCAGGGGAAGTGGGAGCTGAGCATTTCATTTAATCTACTGCAAGAAATACGGGTAGATGATGACAGTGTAGTTAGCACAGCCGCAGAGATGGCCTGGATCTGTCCTAGTGTACAGAAAGGGAGATGGGACTCTCCAACCAGGAATGTCATTGCTCCATATTCAACACCGAGAGGCAGGTCCTGGAGAGAAGCGAGTCCACCTCCGTTCTCTCTTCCTCTCCGGAGAAATCAGTCGCATTCCACAAGCTGCAGACAGATGCAGGGTGACCTGGTGGCCCTACCTGGGTGCCTCAGGCTGTGAAGAGAGAGGGTGCCTCTACCTACCCCTGAGCTGGTTGTACCCATGGAGACGTGGTGGTGCACGGCTTGTTTCAGCACCTCATAACTCGGCCTTGGCCGCTTCTGACAGCCCCTGGGCACCGCGCTGCACGCTTCCGATCCAAACCCGCCGCTCTGAAGCTGCTGGAGGTATCTGAGTCTGAAGCCCATTGCTCTTAATTCACTGCAAACTGTGGCACCAGCACGGAGCAAAGAATGGGAACAGGGTATTGTGAAAGATCTCAGGGCTGGCACGCTTCCACCGCGGAGCGAGCACTGGGGAATTTTGAAATTCTCCAACAATGGAAAATTCCTTCCTCTCTCTCTCTCTCTCTCTCAAAAAAAAAAAAAAAAAAAAAGTTCATTTAGGGTAAACTGAAGCATTTTTGCTCTACTTCCGACTTTCCTTGATTGTGACTTCTCCATTTTGCATTACTCAGGATGATGCAATAGCAAATTAAAACAAAGTGTCATTTTTCCCAAACCTGGACCGGAATTTTCCTGTCCTGAGTCTCTTGGATCAAGATGATTTGACATTGCCAGAAAGAAATGGAAAAAGGTCCCAAGCTGAAACTTGGCCAGCACAACTTCCCAAATTGTTTTGGTTTCAACTGAACTGTGCCATTCAACTCATTCTACCAGCATTTCTCTGTCAAGCTGCAATGTTTTATTTCTGCTGAAATACTGCATGAGCATCAATTATTTCACTGCTCAGCCAGCCTCCATGTTCTGATCTCTCCTAGATCTCTTCATTCTTGTATTTGGTGCATTATGGTTTGTGCTCACAGGGTTTTAAGAAACTTACATACACATAAGGAAGCTTGAGGGATGAATTCTTGAGAGAGAAATTCTTCTATCCAAAGAAGGCAAAGGAGAACATTGCAGCAAACCAAGTCAAGGAAGAAGGCTACTCAAGGTCGCTATGGCTGCCTCATCATGGCCATCTAACCCATTTCTGGAGGAAACTTGGTTGAAAATTTCTACAAACAAGACTGGAAGGTCTTGAACAAGGCTTGGACAAGGCTTGGACAAAAGACTCAGCTTGAGCCGAATGGGGGGACACGTTAACAGCGCTAAGACTTGCAGCCTGGGAAAAGCCACCCTGCTTTCTCAGGGCTCCTGCTCAGCCGCACTAGTGAGATCATTCCTGGTCCGTTTCTGGACAGTAGCACCCATTTTTTCTGAGCACATTTAATCGGGAAGAAAACAACATTCACAGTCCAAATTACAAAAACAAAGCCCTAACAAACTAACAAAGGCCGTAAAATACAATAATTAACAGAGCAAATAAGCTGAACACACATTAGGTTGCGCCTATTAGGTAATGACAAGTAGTTCACAATAACCACTTCTGAATGGACTTCACCCAATATGCATTTAATTAGAGTTTAATAAAGCAACAGCGTGTTCTTAAAGGCCAATTAGAAACATATTCAGTGAGGTTTAGAAGCTGTGTAATAGATGCCTGTAGGAACCAGATACGTGCTGATTACATAGCTATTAATCCTCAATAAAGGCTCTAATAATCATTTTGTGCTTCAGGAGCAGGCAGCTGCTTTATTAAATCTTAATGAAATGCATACTTGGGAGCTCTCCTTCAAAGCCAGCCTGCGTTATGAAGATGGGCTTAGAAGTGGCAGTCTGCTGAGAGAAAAGGCCCCCTCCTCATCACCACCTCTGCCACCACTGAGACAGGTTTATGGCAGATGCTGCATGTGCAGGGTCAGCACGCCAGGAAGGCAGCAGTTAAATCCCGCTCTGCGGGGTACGAAAGATTCCCAGGAAACACCCTGACACATGGGAGTGCATTTCACCCTGTGCTGAACACTTGCTCACACAGGTCACCTGAGTAGGAGCTGTGCAGGGAAGCCAAGCGAGTGCTGAGAGGGCCCTGACTCACGTGGTCAGGAAGTCACACATTCAGAAGGCCCCAGATCTCTTCCACGCTGGTCTCTGAGGAGCTCTGCTGCATGGAGCACAGGCAAAGCGCTTCTGGGAGCCTTCCTCCCCGCTGGGTTATCTGCTGCTCCAAGGCGCAAGCTGCTCTACCTCTATCCTCAGCCCTGGAGCCTGGTGAAGTTTCTGGAGCCGGGGAGCACTGGGAAGGAGCAGCCACTCACCCCACTGCAGGCTCACGGTGCACAGGAGGAGGGCGCAGAACCTCCAAGCTCCACACTCTGCCTCCCAGTGCTGCCTTCACCTGCCTCTCTTGCCCCAGACCACAGCAGCCTGTGGCCAAGCCCAAGGGCAGGCCAGAGCTCTACCTCACCACATGAAGATGCTTCATTCCAACCTGCCGTGCAGCCCATCCGCTCGAGGACCCCGCGCCTCGCTTCACCCTGACCCGCACTTCGCCAGCGTGCACTTGTCCCGCCAGGTGCACCAGCGGGCATGGACATCACTAGCAGTGGCCTCCTGCTCTTGGGCAGCTGCCTCACGAGGACCAAAAGGAGCCCAAGCACTTCTCAGAGTATCATCTGGGTCATGCACAAACACCCAAAAAGGGGCCAACCCCCCCCAATAACTCTGTTCCCTAAGCTAGGGAAAACATTCCCTCCCAGGATGGGACCTTGGGCAGCAACATGAACGCAGGATGCCCAGGTCCCAGATTTGCCCGGCACTGGCTGTAACCACACACAGCCCGGGCGGAAGAGGAGCCGAAGGAGACGCGGTGTCTCCTACCAGGACGGTGAGGAAGAGGCGCTGCTGCGGGCGGCGCGGGCCGAGCGCCAAGGAGGGGGCGCGGGGCAGCGGTGCAGCCCGCGCGGCGTCGGGGAGCCAAGAGCTGCCGAGCAGCTGGATCCCGTTAGGTGCTGTCAGGCCCCGCTCCGCCGCAGATGGACCAGATCGCAACATCTCTAGTGTTATTAATTAATGTGTTTTCACAGAAAATGGAAACTTCTTTCCAACCTCAGGGACAAGTTAATCTGCGGCACAAATTGGCCCTAATAAGGAGCCTGAGTGGGGGCAGGAGTCTGCAGAGACAGGCAGTCCACAGAGAAATTAAAGGGACAAGACATTTCGTTTTGTTGTTTCTGCCCGCTAAGAAAAGCCAGACCTGGCCAAGGTACAGGCCACGCGCTCGCCATACGCCTGTCTCTCTGCTTTCTGTCAAGGAGAACCAGCCTGACATCTCTCGCTGTCTCGAGGGCAGAAAGGCCCAGCTGGTGGCACCATCCCACCTGTGACAAAGAAGGGCTGGGAGGCCTTTGCAACAAAACCCCTCAGGGTGGGTGAGGAACAAACCCTCCCTGCAGAGAGCCCCAGGCCGCAGGAGAAGCACCTTGTCCTCGGATGGGAGCCGGGCGCCGGCTGGAGCGCGTGCCGGCGCCGGAGCAATGTGCTGCGCAGATGTTGCTCTGCCGCCCTGGCCGCGCAAGGGGAGCTGCCGTCCCCCTGGCAGGGGGACAGGCCCGCTCTGCCACGAGCCAGGGATGCGGCTGCGCTGGCCCCAGCGCGCAGGCTGCGCTGTCTGCTCGCCTTGGGCTCCCCACACCACAGGCATGCGAGGGAGACCTTGCCCCACTGCAGCGCTGGGGAGCCGCAAACGGCGCTCAGATGCTGCCGAGGGCTTTGCGCCCGTGGTCTCACGCCAGGAGCCCCTGCTGCCGGCCCTGCGGGCATGGCTCAGTGCTGTCTTCTCCTCCCCACCCTGTCCCTTGACCAGTGATATACTGACTTCACTGGAGATGGCCACACTGAGACATCTCCTCTGTGTGAAGGAGAAATGGGCCAGAGAACAGGACTCAGCATGAACAGTCACAGACTCAGGTTACACCAGTTAGGACTTCCGACTTGTTCTCATTCCCATGGGTGAGCCCTGTTGTCCAGCTTTCCTCTGGGCACTGGCCTGACTCAAAAGCCATAACCTCAGGTGCTGCCACTCTGACCTTCTTGGTGGGCTGACTCCAGATGTTGCAGCTACTGTCCGGAGGGAACCGATCCAACCTGGCTGCAAACCCCACCAAGCTCCTGGATGGATATTCAAGAAGGTGGTGTCAGCATTGCAAAACTACACTACCTCCGGTTCACTAAAGTTAAATCAAGCCCAACACTGCCCGACACTGGAAGGCCACCTGAAAAGCTTTATGCCAACTCTTGCCAAGTAAGGTGAGAAAGCGTGCCCTCCCGAATGACAGGGTTAGCAAGGTCAGATGAGAACAACAACCAAACAAGTATGAGACTTCTTGAAGTTCACAAAAGAGCTTGCTTTGCCTCCAAAAGAATACAGAGAAAAATGGGCTACATTTAATGATGATGCTCAGGGGTGGGGATATATTCTAAAGCTGAGGAACTACTAAAAGAACCACCGAGAAGTCAAGCCTGAGTTTAAGGTCCATCAGAAGTCATCAGATAGCTCCCTTCGGAAAGATGCTCTTGTACAAGTGTCTGTATTACCCACTTTCCCAGGCTCTTTTCAGAGCTGCCCAGCAACAGGCACAAAGGGAAACAAAGGAAGCTCCACCCAGACATGAAGAACCTCTTTACTGTGAGGATGACAGAGCCCTGGGATGGGTTGCTCAGAGGGGTTGTGCAGCGTCCTTCCTTGGAGCTATTCAAATGCCATCTGGACACAGTCTTGGGCAACGTGCTGTAGGTGACGCAGATTGAGCGGGAGGGTTGGACTTGATGATCACCTTCTGTGATCCTTAAGTCAGATGGATCTTACGTTCAGAATAAGCACACCAAGAAAAGGGCAGCAGGAAAAACTCTCCGGGGGCTCATGGGGAGGCATTTAGAGACACCAGACAGGGTTGCACTTGCCAGCGGCTGTGTCTGCAGATGAACTCAGGAAAGACCCTTCCCATTAGTAGTCAGCTCCCTAGAACTTCATGAGTCAAAATTTCCTCCACATCATTATGATCAATAGCCACCAAATATTCTGATCTACCAAAAAATCTCTCTGATACCTTTTTTTAATCAAATATGGTAGTGTGGTAGCATAAAACAAGACTTTGGGTGGGGAAGGGGCTTGTTCTGAACAGACAGCAACTAAGGTGTAGCAGAACATGACAGGTCTGTTCCTGAACCTTTAGAACTGGCACCAGGGACAAAAAGAGTTTGTCACATAACAGTCGGGTACAAGGAATCCCAAGACCCTCTAAAACTCCTCTGCCTCTGGCCCTTGCAATAAACCTACTGCTGGTCTCCATTTCTGATGGCCAGCTGTTTCTTATTCCTAGACCTGTTTCCCTTCTACTAATTAATCAGCTCCAAATGTCTCTCCACTCAGCCTGCTTGAACCTGAGGCCTGAAATAGGATGTCAGCAGCAGACAAGTTCACCCAGACTCTTCACGCTGCAGGTGAGGAGCCAGGAAGTGTAAACAAGAGACAAACATGATCATGTGTAGTATAGCCAAACTCTGCATTGCAGAGCAAACTCTGCATAGCAAACTCTGCATATATATAGCCAAACTCTGCATTGCTCCAGATCCCAGCACGAGGTGGACAGCATTGTCTCTTCGGCAGAGAACAGCAGATGGAGCATATGTGACATTTGTCACTCATATTGTCCCAGTTCCTGACTCTAGCCCCCATGCAGAAGGAGGCAAGCACTAGCCCTATCACGGTATGTGACTCACCTCTGGACATAGCTGGAGCTAAGTCTCAAAGCAAATAGGATACACAGGATGAAGAAAAGTAAAGAAGAGGTGAAACTCTTTGCTTGGGGCACACAGAGGTCAGATGTGCTTACCCACAGCTGGCACATCCTCATCCTGAGCAGAGCTGCCTGAGCGCATTGCTCCTGGGGAAACAAGAACCGGCCCTTGCATCCAGGGCACCAGAGCCAGGAGCCCTCCCGGCCCCAAGTGGAGCAGCTGGGACCAAAGGCGTTGTCGACACACCCGGGCTGCACATGGCTTCAGCATTAGTGTTCAGCCTCCCTTTCCCCTGGAAAGCCTTGAAGAAACCAAATTTTTCTTTTATTATCTTGGATCTGATCTTCACAGAGAAGGTGCTGCAGGGTCACCCATTGCCAGGATGTTCACAAAATTTCCCAGCAGAAGAATGAAGCAAAACAAGGGAAAGCTCTTTGATCTTTATGTGCCTGGTACTATGAGCCAACAAAGCATTGAGCATGAAGCTGCACTTCCCGTCCAGGTTTGGGATCACTCCTCCTGGCAATGGATTTTCTCTCTCCTCAGACAGCAGCAAAGAACTTCTTCATCCTGTTGAAGTTCCATTTTATCAGGGCTGGCCACAGAGAGGTGCTGCGGACCAGGGCTCTGATCCTGATTCTGCTGGTTGTCCTTGGCAAAGAGGCAGGTCTCAGCGTCTTGTTTTCCCAAATACAGAGCAGAGGAGATGTCTCTGGCTAAGCCTCTTCCAGGTACATGGGTGAAAAGCACTATTTTTCAGGTTGTCCTGTGTATTTAGGGCCTCTGTTACAGACAGTGGAGCATACTTCACCACCATAAAGCTCTGAGGATGGAGGACACCAGCAGCTTCTTGCTGCTTAACCCCTTCTGAACAAAAATAATTACCTGATAAATTCAAATTGAATCATCCATTTTGAAAGCTTCACAGTACCAAGGAGGACTTCGATTCTGGTTTGTCCATCACTCCTTCAAAACCTCCTTTCTTCCGATGAAAGAGCCAATCTCCGCAAGGAAAAATGTTTCAATAATGAGCCCAACGCCTGTTCCAGCGGTGGCAAGTCTCCTCAATGCAGAAGTACGAGCTGAAACATTCTTTTGGCTTCTGCAAGGGGCAGCCCATGGAAAAACAGGACTGTCACCGCTGTGAGAATTCAGATTCTTCTTCAGATGCTCAGATCTCCTGTTGGAGCTTTCTGAAGCCTAGCAATTGGATGATAAACAGACTTGAGCGACATTTCCAGCACATCCTGCTTCCAGGCAGATCTAGAATACGGGAAGGGTCTTCCTGTTCCACAGAATTCCAGGAACCTGGAATAATAGAAGCCAGGGCCCAAGTAACACCTCTAAGCAACAGAGGCAGGCCTGAGCTGCTTGGGTTGGCTAAGTCACGACAGTTGAGTCTTGGTTTTGTTAAGACAGTGGTGATCCTCAACCCACTGCATGACTGAAGCCACTTGGTTGCCATCACTTGAGGAAAATGTACCTATTTATTCAGCTCCCGGGGGGAAGGGATGAAACTATAGTTTTCCTTGCACCAAAGAAGCAAGAAGAAGCATATAGAATATTTAATATCTGTGTGAAGATCTTGTCCAACTCTTGCGCTTCTGCACAAGTTAGGTCATCCAAGGCAAGAAAGGTCTCCTGTTCAGCGAGTCAAGCTCCTCGTGCAGTAGCCATGTCAAAAGAGCCTGAACTTTGGCAACAACCTGTAGCTGCTTCTGTGCCCCTCTTGGGGCATGGAGGGATTTACTCTTTGCCCTGTGGATATGCAATTGTCCCACCCACAGCAGCATGGACCATGGGCTGGGCTGTGTGCCCACACAGGCATAGCACCTCTTTCTATGGCCACTGAGGCCAGAACAGATGTGAAGCTGAGGCCTTTGGACTTGTTGCACTAGTAAAAGCTGCAGAAACAGCCTGAATGTGGAAGAACAGGTAAAGTATAAGGAGAGGCCATCAGGGAAGCTCCTAGCATCTCTCCCCTTCCTGCGGTCCTCACTGTACGCACTGTTCAAGAGGATTTGGGAACATGCCTGCTCCAAAGCGAACGGTGCCTGATGAATGAGGTGATAACGTTTCAGCAGATGGCTCCGAAGGCAGCAAGGCACTTGGGAGGTGTAGGGAAAACACAGAGGTGAAGCCCAGATGTTTAACTTCAGCATCTGGATGTGATTGCTAAACAGAGACACTCACATCTGACCATTCTGCCTGGAAATAAATGGTTTGTTTGGCCTTCCCCAAATCCTGCCTCGAAATTTTCTTGGTCTCTCCCAGACATGTGGCAACTGCTCCCTCTTTGCTGGGACAAGCTGCACGTTAGACAAGAGCCACACATCAGTGTTTGAAGCAGCTAAAGGACATCAGTCTTGTAATCCCACAGTGCCCAAGTCTGGTGCACTGCCTCAACATGCTCACCATCTGCTCACACCAGAGAAGTCTATGGGTATGGAGAGGCCTTGGATATTAACTGAGTAAACCCACATTCAGTCCATGAAGAGCTCATCCCCAACAAAGAATCCCATCCCAGAACAGCCCTGTTGCAATAGCCCAAACACCTCCCTTCAGCTCACCCCCCAGACACCAAAAGACCCAGGTTTCTCCTCACTAGCACAGGCCAGGCGCAGTTCCGCCGCAGCTTCATCCTGTTGCCAGCAGCAGGTGAAACATGAGTGGGTTTATAAGCCAAGAAGGGACCAACCTGCTCAACATCTTGGGAGACCCCTTCCCAGGGAAATTGCCTCCCAGCAGCTGTTTAAACTAGAAAGTCTCCTTCAGAAAGGGTATCCTGTCTTGGATCAGAGACACCAAGCACCAAAGAATCAAGCACGCTCCTAGGAAGTGGAAATTGTGGGCGTTGGGTGGTGTTGAAGCTGACAATGAAGATAGTGATTAGTGATGACGGGCAGTAC
Organism: Nothocercus julius; assembly: GCA_013398735.1. Lineage (NCBI taxonomy): Eukaryota > Metazoa > Chordata > Aves > Tinamiformes > Tinamidae > Nothocercus > Nothocercus julius. The sequence goes on along the minus strand of VZSV01000225.1, from coordinate 344,595 downwards.
CAATTAGGGCTAATCTGCCTAATGGCCAAGTCTGAGGGTAATATGTGTGACTGATGGTGACAAGTGATGGCAGCTGGAAGAGGCCACAATGACCACAGAGATGTAAGACAATGCTGGTGGTACACTGAACAAACAAGTGGTGACACAGTAATCTGTTACTTGGACTATTTGTAATACCGCAGACACATCTGGCACTCTAAACACATTTCAGTTCTTAGCTGCTCCTGAAGGATCAAAAAGCGGCAGTACTAGAGGCAGCAAATACAAACTGATGGAGACGTCTCTGGTGAATTCTCACAGGCGGCACTGGATGGAAAGCAGAGAGGGCTCTGCTTGCTCTGCCAGTCCTCAGCCAATGGACACTAGCTCTGTCCACTCTAGCATGGCTCCACCAATGCCCTCCAACTCCGCAAGAAGAGGGCAGAGAGCAGAAACTGTCAGGCAAGAGAATCAGCGAACAGAGCAGTGGTCGGGCCAGCGGCATGGGCCCTTGCCATCCCAGGAAGGCACCAGCTACAGCATGCAAGCCTGCTTTCACCTGGCATGGTCAGAGTCTTCAAGGGCCTTCTCTGCCTCATCACTAACGTAGTCGAGTTATGGGTCCAGCATCAGCTGGGGGAAGGTGCCCAAATGCCCCATCTTGGCAAGCTGAGGACACCACACGGAGCTGCGCCAGGTGCCAGCTTGCCTGCCACCAGCCACCCCTCCTGGCGCCATCACTGCGTCTGTCACTCACTTGTGTAAGATCGTGGCTCCATGACAGCAGCGCACGGGCCCCACGAGCAGCCCGCCGGGGCGGATGACCACGAGCAACGCGCCGGGGCAGCCGGGGCGCTGAGGCTGGTGACCTCAGAGCCACATGCGAAACGCGTTACCTACTCCTGCCCCCATCTCCTCTCGGCAGCCTTTGGTGGCCCAGGCTGGGCCTTTGGTGAGCTGCTTGGGGTCCCCTCTGTGCCTCCACGTCTGCCCTTGAGCTTTGGACTCAGCTGCAGAGGGATGCTGTGGGCAGCAGAAGCATGGGCTGGTACCAACACCTGGGAGGGCAGCCTGTACAAACCAAGCCGGAGGGAGAAACAGGGGCGAAGCTTCCCATGGGCGAAGATAAAGGGCAACAACACGTCAGCTCGCTGCGATAAGAGCAGTCACACAAAGCAGGCGCCTTTCTCGGAGCAATATGTTAACTGTCACCCAGAGCCTGGGGAGCGTGACAAGGGCCAGCATCTCGTGCCCATCAGATTTATTCTATGCTTGAGGTTAAACCAGGGCTACACAAGCAGACTACCAAGGCCTGTGTGTGAACAGGGGCAAGTGAAGCTGATTTAGACCACCTGAAAGCTGCCCAAGAGTGACCACAGAGTTACTACTGCTCATAGGGTATAATCAGACTTCAGGACTGCTGATGAAGACTGAAGTTCTCCTCCCCAAGCCTTCTCATTGGGGTAGAAAGGCTTGGTTTTGTACATGATACCATCAGGCAACTGCAGGTGAGAATGGATGGCTCAGGACCAGCTGGTTGTCTCTACCACTGCACACAGGCTGCACTGCCAAGCGTCCCAGGTAGGCTGCAAACGGGGTTATAGGACTTCCTGCAGGTCCTGAAAGCCATTTGCTTCTCACGTGCCACCCAGCAAAGCAAATGAGAGAGCAGGCCTGCTGAAGGCTGTTGGATTAGAACACTTGCAAGGCAGCTTCATCCCGTACTAGCTACCTTGCACGCACAGCCACCAAGCAGCTGTACCTGCTGAGCTGGTACATGCTGGGATCTCAGCCCAAGACTCTCCCAGAATCAGGGCCACAGTCCAGTTTCCCCATAAGAGAAGATGGAAAGAGGCATGTGTCTGAGTCCCTGCATCCCAAAGGGACTCTGCTACACTCAGAGAAGTCTACAGCAGAGCTCTAGTGCCCCCAAAAGCCCTCATGCAGAGACCGCAGGTCCCTCCTGGCCTGTAGTTTGGGTAATCGTTCTACACTTAGATAAGAACTGAACCAAGTGCCCATCAGGACACCTTGCTTTTGCTGGAGTAACCAGAACAGAAAGGCAGAGCCTTTTGTCCAGGCTGGTACTGAGTACCAGCACACCTCCAGACCTCGCGGAGACAGGCGCACACGCTCTAGTAGGGCTGCACTGGATACGTTGCAGCCAACTGGAGTGCGGGTGCATCCACCAGAGTCTCTTGTCTGTGTTTCCTTCTCCAAGATTAACAGAGGGACTTGGACAAAGGAGATGGGAATGCCCTCATGCTCTGATCAGGATGTGGCTACAACCCAGGTCATAAGAGCTTGCACAGCAGCGTGTGCTGGCAGATGCTGCTGGGTCCTTGGAAAGGAGAATCCCTTCCCTTTGTGGAGACTCTGTAGCCGTAGTCAGTACCTTGCTAGTCGGATGGTCACTGCCTCGGATGGTCCACAACCCAGGAGCACCTTCAGGCTAGGTCTGCCTGTCCCCCTTCTCCTTCACACCATACATCCCTTCTGCTACAGCTGGTGATGGTGACAGTGGTACAGATCTGGAGCCAACCTCTCAGTCTGCTGTGAGAAGAAGCAGCATGGGTTAGAGACCTCCACAGCCCATGGAAAAGCTGCTGCACTTACTTCAGGTTGCCTGGCCCATTCGTGAGCAGGCCAGAAGAAAGCTCTCTGCCACAGGTTTTCCTTTCTAGTGCCCATATTGGGCACCTTGCATTCAAACCTCTACCCCACCCTAGCAGTCCCATGGCAGCCCGCAGAGCCGTTTCGACTGCCCCCAGGAATGCAAGTACATGCTGAAACAGTGACTCCCTGCTGTCCTCCAACAAGTGCTTCCTTATGGGGTGAGAGGTGTCCCCGTGCCGTGACTGCTGCTCCAGGCGGATGCAACTACCATGGCGAGATGCTCTCCGCTTCCAGCCCTCCGTGAGCACTGATCTTATCACCAGCCTCAAGACTCCCCACGTTTTTGCCTTGGCTTTGAATTTGATCTGGTTTTAATTTGGGGGGATTAGTCTGCATTGAGCTCCGCCGCCCTTGATTAGAACGCGGGCTCATACAAACACACGCACGCGCACGTGCACAATTGCCAGATTCAATCACACGTGTTTGCTCAAGACCTTTTGGAAGTCTTTGGACTTGGACCAACTTTTCTTTTCTTACATGCGTTTGTTGTAGTCCGATATTTATAGTTTACTTAAAATAAATGGCTCCTTATGTTTCCTGCTTCCTGTTCCCGAGGGGAGGAACTCAGGGGGTTGCTGTCTGTCTGTGATGCTGTCTTCTTCTCTCTTGAACCTTTTGATATTTTTCCCTGTTCCATAAACATTTTTGACTGTATTCTACATTTGCCAGACTCTGCTGAAGCTCATACCAGTTTCTGCAGAGGAAATTTACCCTTTCAGCGGTTCTGAAGACCAAGATATTAGATCAGACCAAAGCGGATAATGCAGCACAACATCTTTGAAGGACAGCCCTGCAGCAAAACCTTTATGGAGCAAAACCTGCAGGAGGAAGAAGAGCCCTGTGCTGATCCAAGCCCTGTCAGGGATTTGCCATGTGGCCAGGGGGACCTGGGGGCCACCAGGTCACTGCCAGAGCATCTGGTTTGCAGCACTAAGACACGCACTCATACTCAGGGTGGCCCTCAGGAGAGGGAAGGGGTGGCCAGAGAGGGACGTGCTTTTTGGAAGTGAGCACGGAGTCCACTGGTGGTGGAGAAGAAGGGAAGAAGAGAGAGGAGGGGATGATTCTGGTAGACAAGACAAGACCCTCTTCCCCATCTCCTTTGGTCCTACAAAATCCGAGCATCGTGGCACAGTGCCAGGCGGCATGGCCTCCTGAAGAGCTCTGCTCCAACCCAGGCCAGCTTACAGCAAGTTGCCTGCTCCAGACAAGATCCAAATATCTCTAAGAATGGAGATTCCCATCCGCAGCCCAGTCTCCTATTCCAGGATCTGACCACTTCCAGAATTTGTCCTTGTTGTTAATGGGAACGTTCCTTGGGACTTTGGCTGTTTGCAGGGCAGTCTTGGGGAGGGTGGGACTCCGCTGCCCTTCGCCGAAGCCGAGCAGAGGGGATGCTCCAAAGCAGCAGATGGCCACTCAGCCCTCGCTCCCACACCGCTCCCTGGACAAAGGGACATGGAGAGGGGTCAGCCGATGTCCTGAGCGAGGAGGAACAGAACTCTGTTGCCTTGCAGCTCCCAGGGAGAAAGTCTGGCTGCGAGGCGGCAGGGATGTTGTTTGAGCATCTCCACAGACAGGCAGGATAGAGGAATTAAACCAATGTTTGTGTGGCCTTTTACTCCCAGCAGCCTCTTGGCAGTTTTCCCCATCACTCGGGCCGACGAGTCCCGTTTATTTTGGAAGAGCTGTGTGTTTTCTAACCCTCTGCTGCAAACGGAACGTTTGAGTTGTGAGGGATCTGGCGTCCGTATGTGCTGACAAGGCGTCAGCTCTGCGTGATGAGCTCAGGCCCAGCCCTGGCCTCTGGACAGTCTCGGCGAAGGACTTCAGAGCCGGGGCCGACCGGGCACCGCTTCAGAGCCGCCCGCGCAAGAGGCCGCTCTGCGGAGGTGCTTTCCGTGCGGACAGGCTGGCTGCAGGGTGATGGGAGAAGGGGACGATCCTGACCGTCTCAGCAGGGGAACTTGCAGCAGAGCCGAGCGTTTGCGCGTGCGGCTCGCAGGGATGCTGCAGTGCGAGGGGGCTGCTTCGCCAGCACGCCCTCCTCCTCAGCCGCGGCTCGTGCTTGGCCCTCTTGGCTCTTGGAGCGACATCTGCCCGTCACCCTCCCTGGGGTGGCAGTAGCCTGGTGTTTCTCTGCTCCCCAGGCCACCCTGCTCCACACAAGCCTGCTTGTTCCTGGAAATCCCATGTGGAGGAATTGTCGTGCAAGTTCTTCACCCAGGAGGACGAAGTAAAGCCTGGTGTTCTCCTCGTGTGCCATCCACGCACCAGTCCTCCTGGAGCTGCTCACCAGCTCAGGGCCACCAAAGCGCTCAGGTTATTTCTGCGGGATGCTTTGACCTCCGTTGCTCTTTCTTTATTTATTTTCTTTTCCTCTTTTCTTTCTCCCTCCCTTCCCCTTCCAGCTGCCTGCAATCCATACAAGGAGCATTTGACTTTCGCACACAGGCGCTCATCCCCTGCCAGCTCGGGTTGCGGCATACGGGCCAAGCAGCCCTGCAGGGCCAGGCCGGGGCTAGGGAGGGCGAAGGGGCGGGATGGGCCTCGGCTTCTGGTGCTTCCCACGCCGGACGCAGCAGCGCCGGGGGACGGTGGCTGGGAAACGCCGGCGGACGTCCCCACTGCAACAAGCACAAGCTCCCCGCAAAAGTGGTCCTGAGGCTGGAATTACAATGGACGGAATTAAGTGCCCGTCAAAACGCTCTTCGCTGCGAGCACAGCCACCAGTTGCTGCTCCGGCTTGGCAGCAATTCCCGCTCCAGGCCGACTCCACACCCTGGCGCAGCCCCAGCCCCGCCGCGGCTTGGGGATGCGCGGTGCCCTCTCCTGCCGCCGCCGCCGCCGCGGCCCCGCTGCCGCCCTGAGCAAAGGCGGCCACGCGCGCCTGCTGTGCCAGGGCCTGCGGGGCATCCGCAGCATCCACGCTGAGCACACCAGCACCTTCCCTCGCCAGCCCCCTCGTCCCACGTCCCTTCCCTTGCCTAGAAGCATCACAGGCTCCAGGAGAGCCCCCCGGATAGGAGGATGGACATAGGTCAGGTCTTCAAGGTCTTCCAAGAGGAGAAATTCCTGGCAGCAAATCCCAATTAGGAGAGGGACAGAACAAGGACTGAGCAGTATTTGCTTGGGTATTTCTGGATAAAGGTCCTGGGAATGCATGAAGGGTGTTTGGACTGGTGTTTGGACTAGTGTGGGGACAGATCACTGGCACAACGGGAAACGGGCTTCAGTCGATACAGGGTCTTTCTTCCAGGAGCTCAAACAAGTATTCAGGTCCCTGTGCCTCAGTCTCCCCCAAGCAGCCAGTCTTCACCCAGCCCCAGCCCTGCCCTCACTGACCTCCTGCAGGACCCTGTCATCCTCCCAGAGAGAAACGGGGTCCCGAAGCCCTGCCTGCCCTCAGCCACTCCCAGGGCCTGTGGCAGGCCAAGGACCACGTCTGCCAGTGAGGACCCTGGCCATAGGGCAATTCCTCCATGCCTTGGGACACCTCCGAGCAGTTGTGCTACCTCCAGAGAACCCAAGACCCAGCAATCAGGCAGGACTTGGGAGCCACATGGGAGGTAGCTAGTGGAGCCAGGAATGCCAGCCTGTGAAGGGACATCAGCCATAAGATTAGGAGGGTCCGTCCACTTCTGCAGCTGCCATTCTTCCTTTCTGGACCCTGGCATCACCATCCAACCCTCACCCCAGCCTTCTGGTCCCTCCCAGAGCCTCCCTGCAGTGGCAGGACCCCATGCATTGTTGTTAAAGCCAGCCCGGCCTTTCCTTCAACATGCTGACAGCTCTGCAGCTGCCACGGAAGGGGCTGACGTCAACCAGAGCAGCAGCAGCACCCCATGGAGCCACAGCTGCAGCACGGCTGGTCAAAGCAGCGTCATCTCCCAAAGGCCCAGCAGGAAGGCTAGGCCAGGGCAGTGGGCGAGGAGTAGCCAAAACTGCCCTCACAGCCCCAGGAAGCACCAGGCTTTGCCCCCCCAACAGAGGAGGAGGAACAGGGAGAAGACTCCACTGCCACCGACGTTGCACCACAGGCCACGATGCACAGTGGGCTTTGGGATGCTCAGGTGGAGCATCCCTGGGCACAGGGCACAGCACCAGCTCTTCCCTCCACTAACCCGAGTGGGCCCCACTCCTCCCCTCGCCCCAGCCCAAAGAGTCCTCAGAAATGGTCGAGGGCATCTACTTTGGAGGGGAAACCATGGCCTCAGACGAGCCAAAGGGACGCGGAGGCATCTGAGAGCAGAGATGAGCAGGACGTGGCAGGTGATGCAGCAGGAGGACGATACCAGGGCTGCTCTGTGCTCCCGTCCCCGTCGCCCCCTGCCCTGCCCTGCGCCATCGCAGGGCTCTGCAGCCAGTGTCTGAGGCCATTGCATGGCCTCAGGGCTCAGCAGCAGCTCCAAGGTGCTTCCAGCGGCCACAGGAGAACAGGGCTTCAAGGGGCTTCCAGAAGCTTCTCTCCCCGACATAATCGGTCCAAAAGCCTGGCTGGCCCAGCAGGACTGATCCAGAGAATGTCTTTGATAAGAGGAGAGAGCAGCGCCCAGGGCCCCAGGAGATGAGGGGTGTCCTCCCAGGTGGGGTGGCACAGACAGAAATGGGCTCTCGTTGCACGGCAGCCATCAAGCCTCATCCCGCCTGGCTGCCTCTGAGCACCGAGCGTTTCCATGCCAGCCAGAGAGGACAGCGACATCGAAGAGGATGCCTAAGCCAGGAGACTCCCATTTGGAGAGGGCCTGACTCGCCGGGAAGGACGTGCCAGCCACAAGGGAGCTTGTTCTCCAGCTCATGGAGGCCCGGACAGCTCCGAGGGGGCCTCCTCCAGCCATGGGGAAGGCCCAGCCTCAAGAAGCTGCCCTCCCAGCCAAGACAGGTCTGTGCTGTGGAGAGCAGGGGATGAAGCAGCCCCGATGTAAGGACGTGACTGGGACGAACGGGTCTCCGTCCCAGCCCTGCCACGCACCTCTGGCCTCAGGCAATGAGCGGCCCTTGGGTTTCCTCTGCATAAGGGAGAGAGCGACACAGGCTCTCCTCCAAGAAGGACCAAGGGCCAAATGCTCTCTGCTTCCTCAGCAGGAAGATGCTAGTAGAAGGATTAGCACTGTCCCCACTCCAGAGCATCCTTAGCAGTCAGGTAATCTATCCACCATGAGCACCTGGATGCTTCAAGAGAGATCTCAGAGCACACAGGACATCCAAACGGCTGGAGTCCTTCAGACCCCAGGGCTGCAGATGAGCCAGAACGGCGCCTCTGGGAACCCCTCTTGGCCCCTTGTTCGGAGCAGCAGGAGCTGCCAGGGAAGTTGCCCTCGCTGCCCTCTGCGGACGCGGGGAAGGAGAGCAGACGTGAGACCAACCCCTGGACCCGCTGCTGGAAACCCAAACAGAGCGAGCCGATGGCGGCGCGGAGACGGGGCTCCCCAAGCCTCCTTCCAAACGGGGCGACGCTTCTCCTCCAAGCCCGCGCCGAAGCCGTGCAGCGGCTCCTGCAGGAAGCACAGCTCGCGCGCCGCGCGCGCTCCAGCCCCTCGCAGTTGCTCGCCAGACACTGCGGCTTGGCCCCTGCCCCACGGCCCGCGCCTGCGGCCCAGGGTAAACAAACAGCCTCTCCGCCAGGGCTGCCGCCTCGCGCC
>VZSV01000225.1:321008-336063 GCA_013398735.1 Nothocercus julius | reverse complement strand
CTGCCGCAGCCGCTGCCATCGCGGCCGCCGGAGCGCAGCTCTGACACAACAAGCAAACAAGAAACATGCGCCGCGTGGCCGGGCCCGAGCACTGGAAACAGAGACGAGCTGCTCCGAAAGCCGAATCCCAGGGAAGCGGTGCGGTGGGGAGGAGAAGGCTGCCGTGCTCCGGCTGGGGAGCGAGCGGCCCGGGACAGGCCGGGCCTGGCCTTCAGCGCTCAGCTCCGCCGCGGGGACGCTCTCCCGGGCAGCGGCGGCTCCAGGGGACCATGGTTGGATGAGATCCCTCGTGGGCTGGCATGGGGCTTTGCCATGGTCCCACCTCAGCAGCCGCGTTTCGCCCAAGGGTGAGGTTTGACCCTGTAGTTTATATGACTTGAAGTCCCCTGGGTTTAGGGACAGCGCTTGGCCCCTCAGCAGGGTGGGCCGGGGGCACTGTCCCTGGCTCGTCGCCGGCACCACGGCTGCACTGCCCTCGGACTGTCCCCAGAGCCGCCTCCAGCAGCAGGGTGGCAGCAACAGCCTGGCAGCAGGAGCACCCGCGGGCTGGACACGCAGCGTCTCCACACACCTCGCTCACGGTCCCCGTTACGGCTCGAACACCTTCCTGCTGCGCCTTGCCAGAGCAGCAGCCTTATCGTTTGGGATTAGGATCGTATTTTTTCTAAACAGCTGTTCTGGCCCCTGCAAGGAGCTTGCCCCTTGGAGCAGAGCTCCTTTTTTGTGTGACACGGGTATAGGGCTGTTTCTGCAGCGCTGATTCTCTGGAAATTGCTGAAGCAGACAAGAGAATAGTTCATGGTCGTCTTGAAAGTCTCCGACCTCCCTGGAAGAGCTGGCTGCGTTAGCAGTTTGAGCAGGAGAAGACTTGTGCTTTATTCCCAGCTCTGCTGCTGACTCCCTGGGTGGCTCCGAGTGAATCACTTCGCTACGCTTGTGCTTTTAAGAGGGAAGTGCCGGCAGGGACGGCTGCTGCTTCCCGGTGCCGGGCCGATGTACCTGGCTGTGTGCGGAGCTCCACGGGCAGTGAGGACCCAGCACCGTGGAGAGAGGCACTTTTCAGCCCCATCAGGACCCATCCCTGCCCTGAAGACCAGGTCGTCTGTGTTACCAGGCAAACCTAGAGCCAGTTGACACCCCAAACTGTTTGTCAGACACTGGTTGTGGGGTCTGCACCTGCAGGTATGGGGGAAATGTGGGTCCCACTCCCATTCCCATCACTGGTCTGTGCCAGGCAACGGCAGCATCCAGCGTTTGGGCAGTTAACACCAGGTTGAAGGGTGGCTTCAGGGACGTCGTGAGGGGATGAAGTGAAGGCCATAAATGTAGAGGTTGATGGGGGGTTGTTATAAACGGGTGTCCCTGGCCAGGTGTGCGAAGTAGCTCATGGGAGGTGGAATGGGAAGAATTAAGGCTATGTGAAGGAACTGAAGCTCAAGAGCACGAAGGTCCACCTGAGAACAAGAGCGGCCCCTGATTCCACTGGCTGAGAGTTTCCATCCAGGTGGCTCATAATGTTCTCCACATTTCACTGAAAACGACGGCAGAGCGAGGTGATGGACTGCGACGGGGCAAGAGTGCGAGCGCCGGGAGTGAGGATGTGTGTGCCCTGCCCGCACCTCCATCCCACACAGCACCCCAGAGACGGGGCACCAGGCAAGCACAGCGGCGCTGTTCCTCTCCAGAGGGCACGTGGGTGTCCTGAGCGCAGGGCCAAAAAGTAAACCATGTGTATTCTCTCCACAGCTCAGGACATTCCATGGAGAGGGAAGAAAGGAAAAATACATGCATCAGCATAGGGGCATCTACCATAGGTTTCATGTGTAATGTGGCCTCCAGGGTCACAGGAGGCAGATGCAGGAGCCCAAGGAGGAACCTGACAAAGGGGAACATGTGGAAGTCTCTAGCGGGCAGCCTTGTGCCCAGGGCTGAGGCCTGAGATTCGCTCTGCTCTCTGCCATGGATGGTGGTGCGGCCTTGGCCACGTCAGTCCCAGCCCCAGTGCCCAACGCTCAGCTGGCTAAACATGAGCCAGCAGTGAGCCCAGGTGGCCAAGAAGCCCAGAGGCCTCCTGGCTGTGTAGCCAGCAGGAAGCAGGGAAGGGATCATCCCCCTGTACCCAGCACCGTGGAGGCCACCCCTCGAACACCGCTTTCAGCTTTGGGCCCCTCACTACAAGAAGGACATGGAGGTGCTGGAGCGTGTCCAGAGAAGGGCAGTGAAGCTGGGGAAGGGGCTGGAGGACAGAGCTTATGAGGAGCAGCTGAGGGAGCTGGGGTTGTTTAGTGTGGAGAGGAGGAGGCTCCAGGGAGACCTTATTGCTCTCTACAGCTACCTGAAAGGAGGTGGTAGGGAGGTAGGGCTCGATCTCTTCTCCAAAATAGCTATGGATAGAACACAAAGAAATGGCCTCAAGTTGCACCAGAGGAGGTTCATGTTAGACATTAGAAAGAACTTCTATGTGGAAAGAGTGGTCAAGCATTGGAACAGGCTGCCCACGGAAGTGGTGAAGTCACTGTCTCCTTCAAAAAACATATAGATGGTGTTCTTAGGGACATGGTTTAACAGGCATGGTGTTGAAGGGCTTACAGTGGAACTCGATAATCTTGAAGGTCTTTTCCAACCATAATGATTCTATGATTCTATGTCCCCAGGGATGCTCTGAGAGACTGCAGCAGCTGAGGGAACAAGGTCTCCACCCGGGTCACAGCAGGAAAGGCTGACAGGGAAGAGCCAGGCCTCCCGCATCCCACAGACCTGCTCCGCTGCCTCCACCAGACCTGCGCCCACAGCCCCCGGCAGTTTGGCCCCGTCCGTTTTCCAGCCTGCTCCAGGCCAGGCAGTGCTGCCCAGCTACCCGCAGCCAGCTCTGGGAGGGAAAGGGCATCCTCTGGGAGGGAAAGAGCACCCTCTGCCGCCACTGCTGCCGGCGCGGCCTCGACGCGAGAGGAAGTTTGTAAATCCGTCTCACTCCTCAAGATGGATTTGTGTTTGGCATCTCTTCCCACAGGGGCCACGAGAACAGACCTTGATATCGTATGCTATCATTTTACTAACGAAAACAGACCGCGATTGCCAAGCATAGCTGAGCATCTTGAAAGTGCTCTTTGAATTAAGGAGGCATTGCCAAATGTAAAGTACATGTTCTTAGCTCAGAAACTAAACCGCATAATTAGACACAAGGCTAGTGGCAGAAGGGAAGGCTGCAGGCACTGGTGCAGCGCTGCATGCTCCTACGTACAGCCCTGGGCTGTACCATATACATGCACACCTCCTGCATCGCTCCTCTGGAGGCAGCATCCCTGGGACTCTGCGTTCAGGTGGGAGCTGCAATCTTCCAGCCCTGCAGCATCGCTGGGAGGGCTCCCAGCGAGAAGAAGGTCCAGCATCACCAGGGGTTGCTTGTCCAGGGTGTTCAGCTGCTGGCAGGGCATGGGGAAGCAGCAGCGGGCACGGCAACACTGCCTGTCCCTGCTCTCCTCTGCTCAGTCCTAGCACTCCCAGGGCTCCTTAGCCAGGATCCTCACACCAGGGCCAAAAAGCAGGAGAGATGAATCACACCCTTCCTCCCCACAGGGCAATGCTGGTCAGGAATTTGCTGCCATTGCCATTTTCCTAAAGAAAAATCCATTTGTGCCCAGCTGCAATTATCAGCTCCATGACCTTTAAGACTGGCTCTCTGCAGGGAACTCGGGAAACAAGTAGATTTGTTTGCTTCAATTTGATCCTGCTCAAAATATTTTTGGTTGTGGTCGTGATCCCGAGTGTTTCATCTCGGATCAGTTCCACACTAATGGGAAATTCCCTGGCAAGCAGTGCTGCCAGCGGGGTTGTCACTGAGACGCAGCTCTCTCCTGGGCTCTGCTCCTGCGCCTGGGGACATCTCTGTGGCTGCTGTGACCACCACGGGTTTGGGACAAGCCCATGCCTGGTTGACAAGTTCACCATGAGGCAGCAATGTGCCCTCGTGGCCAAGAAGGCTAACGGGATCCTGGCTGCATCAGGAGCAGTGCTGGCTGCAGGGCGAGGGAGGGGATCCTGCCCCTTTGCTCAGCTCTGGGGAGGCCCCACCTGGAGTACTGAGTGCAGTTCTGGGCTCCCCAGTGCAAGAGGGATATGGAGCTTCTAAAGAGGGTCCAGTGTAGAGCAACGAAGATGATTAAGGGACTGGAACATCTATCGTGTGAGGAAAGACTAAGTGAGCTGGGCCTGTTTAGCCTGGAGAAGAGTCGACTGAGAGGGGATCTCATCAATATGTAGAAGTACCTGAGGGGAGGATGTAAAGAGGATGGGGCCAAATACTTCTCAGTGGTGGCCAGTGACAGGACAAGGGGTAATGGGTATAAATCAAAACACTGGAAGTTCCATCTCCATGTGAGGAAGAACTTCTTTCCTGTGAGGGTGACAGAGCCCTGGCACAGGCTGCCCACAGAGGCTGTGGAGTCTACTGCTCTGGAGATCTTCCAGGTGGACATCTCAGCTTTCACCAGCCCCAGACCAGCCCTGGCTCCTTGTGCTTTGGTCGGTATCTCCACCGGCTGGCACTGTGGGGTCACAGCTAATGCAACAAGGAGCTTCCAGACAACCGACAAGGTGCATGGGACCTTCCTGGGACTTCTGGCTCTCGCTGGCCCAGCCACACAGTGTTTCCTGGCATATTTAAACTCTCCAGAGTTTGGCAATGGTGGCAAGCAAAGGGGTCACCCCTTGGACACAAGCTGCCAGCATCAGGGCCACCAGCCCTGTGACTCCTCTGGGATGTGCAGCAGCCAGGGCTGCTGCCAGTTGCCGTACCCTCATCAAGGACTTGGAGTTAATGCATTACATCCTGCTGCACCGGGTTGTGTCCCAGGGATCATCTCACACCAGCAGAGTCTTTCTAGTTGTCCATCAGCAGGGCCTGGGCCGCTGCCCTCCAGACCTAGAAAATTTTTACTACTTGAACCAAAGGAGCAGAGCGGCGAGCGCAGATGCAGTAGCAGACTGCAGCATTTACGGACATGTCTCTCAGCTGCACGCAGGCAGCCCCAGGCTCTCCGGGAATGCTCTGAGCTGCCTAGATGGGAATCACCTCCAGCCCAGACGACTGCAGCTGCAGTAGCGTGGCCATTTGCCTAAGATAACACATCCAGCAGTTCAGCCATGGCACCAGGCTCAGCTGGCTGCAGCCACGCTTCACCTCGCTCACCTCTGAGCAGCGTTTGAACTGCACTGTCCCTCTCTGCCGGCCTCGGGGCTCCTCTGGCTCAGGCAGAAAGGGTTTGCGGAAGGGAAGCTCTGTTTCCTCCAGCAGTACCTGTGAGCTACGTCAGCAACTCCTTTTGCCACCATCCTGCTAAATAACCAGGCAGTTCTTGGCCATGGGAAGCAGGTGTATGTGTAGCTCCCAAGAAAGACTTCCACAGTTGTGATGCCGAAAAGTCTGGCGGAGCCTGGGCACTGGGCTGCCTGGCTGGGGTAACGGGCACATGCCACCATCTCAAGCATGCCAAGGCTCCCAGGCAAATGTGGATGGTTGAGACTGTGTCCCATGGCCCATGGGCACATATTTGTTGTCCTGTTTGTTTCTGAACCACCCCTGCTCTCTGGGACCAGCTCCTCCACTGCAGCACAAGACACACTGGTACAAAACACATTTTATTCCTCCTCTTGGACTTGCAGTACTTAAAACTGCTGGGCAAACCTGCTGAGCGTCACACGAGAGCTTCAGAAAGCACCTGCCACGCACTCCATGCTGCACATCCCTCCCTCCGGAGCTGCTGTTTGTACACAGCCGGAGATGGACCAACAAGAAGCAGCACATGGCTCTAGCGCAAAGCTGGCTCCAGAAGAGCTGCAGGACTGCTGGGTATGGAGCCTCTGAGCATGGATATTGTGCCAGGAACCAGGCAGCTTAGAGATAGAGGCCAAAATCAAGCTTCTCTTAGCCCAGGCCTCGGTTTCATACTCTGCTCGTGCCTTAGGAGAGTCCTTGGAATGCAGGTGCAGGAGGATGTGCAGTCTCAGGCCAACTGCTGTAGATCAGCATCTACTGGCTCCTTCCTGTGGCACAGAATTAGTTGGCACCAACAGAAGATCCTGTGTGGGAGTTGGAATGCGTTGTCCTCATTGCCTCCGCAGTGCTTTCGGCCACCACCCCATAGGGAATGGAGGAGCTGGCTGCCTTAACCTGGTTTCCAATGGAAATGAGATTTTAGCAATGACATTGTGTTTGTCCATCCTCCCCCTCTCACAACTGTGAACCCACCAGACAGTTTCACCCAAATCCAACAGAAGGTGTAAAGATCTGACCAGATTTGCAGAATAGGGTCCCTCTCTCCTGCCCACTGCATGGGATGAGCCCACGCAGAGAGCTGCAGTGAAAGCTCACCTTTGATTAGACAACAGAAAACCTACCCATTTCAAAGAGATCCCAAATACCCTCTTCACACTGAAGCTTCAGGTTGGACTTGCACCTTCCTGAACACCAGAGGATCCACCTGAGGAGGGCAGGTTTCCTCAGGTCTGCTGCTCACTGAGACTTGCTGCATCTCATATCGCGCTGAGGTTGCCCCTATCAAGAAACACAGAGGTTTGCACTGACAGATAACCAAGATCAGCAGGACCTCATGGAGAGAAGATGCCTGCCCTCTCGAGGAATTAGCACCCAAGAAAGCCAGGAGAATCAGTCAAGCCTAGGTCTCAACAGGACCGTGATTGTCTCATACTTTCGGGCAGTTTTCATTAAACACTGAGAACAAACTCTTGGGGAAACAACTGATGGCAGTCACTAATGTGCATGCTACAGTGCTTGAGTTGTTCATAAGAAGAAGCACAAAAATAATACAAGTTCACTGTTTATCTGATCCTGGCCAAGGGCAAATTCAGCAAACAGCTCAGGGCTCTCTCGGACAGCACAGAGCCCCAGCCTGCCATAAAAGGACACTGGACGCAGTGACTCTGGCAGCGCTGGCTGCTACACATTGTCGTGTCAATAAACATGCCGATATATGTCAATAAACACCTGATATCAAAGGGTGGTGAATGGTCCCACAATGTCAAGGAGAACAGCGTTTACTGTAGAGAGACAAGTGAGAAGGCAAAATGAGCCCTGTAAACATAACACCTCACCCCTGTGATATGCTATGAATAAGAATAATTAGGAGGACTCATAGGGGAGGCTGCCTCTTTCCCACCTTGGGGTCCAAAGGCAGCCAATCCACACCCCAATCCACTTGCATTAGGCTGATACAGCAGCTAACGCATGGCTCCTGGCATGAAGCTGCTATCCCAGGAAATTGAGGCCTATCCACAGGCATGAAACAGGCTCTCCCCTATGTGACTAGTCTAACACACTCCCTTCGGTTGCTTGCTTTGAGGAGGGAAGCTGTTTTCCGAGATCTTCAGGGTAAGAGGGTTGCCTGGAATACAACCAAGACCAGTGACAGGACAAGGGGTAATGGCTACACAGGCATTTCCTGCCTAATTGAAACACAGGAAGTTCCATCTCCACGTGAGGAAGAACTTCTTTTCTGTGAGGGTGACAGAGCCCTGGAACAAGCTGCCCACAGAGGCTGTGGAGTCTCCTTCCCTGGAGATCTTCCAGACCCGCCCGGATGCCACCCTGTGCCCTGTGCTCTGGGTGTCCCTGCTGGAGCAGGGGGTTGGACTGGATGATCTCCAGAGGAACCCTCCAACTTCAGCCATTCTTTGACTCTGTGAAGAAGCAAACTCCCAGAAAGTACCTCTGGACAGCAATAAGAAGTCCAGCTTTCCTGCTGGTTGCCCCCCAGTCTGTCCTGGTGCCTGGGGTTACCCCTTCCTAGGAATAGGGCAGGACTCTGCACTTGTCTTTGCTGAACTTCATGAGATTCCTCTCTGCTCATCTCTGCAGCCTGTCCAAGTCCCTCCGAAGCTCCCAGAGCGCTCTGGTGCGTCAGTCACCCCTCCAAGCTTCGTGGTGACCTTGCCAAGGGTACACTCTGTCCCTTCATCAAGGCCACTGGTGAAGAAGTTGAACAATACTGGACGCAGTTCCTCCTCAAAACACTGCTCTTACAACAAGGAAGCTGGGGTCTGTCCAAGATGCTGCTGTTTCAGTGGATTGGGGATGAAAAGGAAGGCCAAGCTGTAGTCCAGTCTAGCTAGGGGGGGATCGTGGCTGAAATTCCGCCCTTCTCTAAACATCTAAGCTGCACATGTGGTAGCAACCCATTTTAAGAGCAACAATGCCCCCTGCCTGTCTCCATCCCAAGGCTGCCTTGTACTTCAATTTTCCTGCCTCAAAACGGATGATTTGTGTCTGTCTCTGCTCTCCTACCAAATCCGAGACTCCAAGCTCCAGGTTTAATGAGTTGGGACTTGGAGACCTGGATTCTCCTTCAGCATGGTGTACAGCAAGGGTGGCCACACTGGAGTCACTGAGGTCCCTCTGCTGTGCAGCTCGAACCAGGGCTCAGTATTGGACAAATCAGGCCACTTTCAGGGACTCACATCCTCAGGAGCATCCAGGAAATCAGCTGCTTCTGGTTTGGGTTTACTGAACCACCCTGATAACTTCATCTCGCATCTCTTTTAACTCATTCACCTTTGCCAACTTCCTAATGTGCCAGAGAGAAGATACTACCCAGATCTTCCCACTAACCTGGCCAGGGAGCTCGGTACCTTCTGGGTCTGAGCTCAGGAGCGGCACCTTTTCTTGACTCACTTCCGTGGAGAGAGCAAGCAAAGACCAAGGAGATGAGGCAAGTCACAGCGCCGAAGGAGGTCTGATGGGCTAGAAAGGGGGCAGACGTTTGTGGAGAGGGGTCATGTCCACTGGCCCCTGCATCCCAAGGAGATCCCTAGGAGAGCCCTTCCCCAGGGAAAGGGTGCCATGACTTCAGGGAGCAGGGCAGGAGAGCTGCCAAAACAGCTTTCCAGACAAAAAAAAGGCCTGGGTGGGATCACAGACGTCCCTAAGCCGGAGTAAACTAGGACCTGGGAACCTCAAACAAGGGGCCAAGAAGCACAGCACGGGCAGAATTTGGGGGGATGAGTCACAGACCCGGTTTGAACATGGGGCCAGGCTGTCACGCGGTAGCTGTTACTGCACGTTAGCCTCATGGTCCATGTGCATTCGCTCAGCCCGTGCAAATAAGGGCATTTCAGCTAGTTCAGTGCGGTTCCCTCACGTTGGCTAATTCGGCTGGACTCGCATGTGCCACAAATTAAGGGTGTGCACACAGATGCCCCGCCGACAGCTCATGCGTGGCAGCATATTGCGCCGTGATAACTTGTCCAGCCCGTCCCAGCTTTCAACCTCATTAAAAGCTTGGTCACGGGAAGAGGAAACACCCTTTCGTGTTAACAAAAAGCACCCAGGGCTGTGGCAAAGTAGCTGAGGAGGTCAAAGAAAGCAGGCATTTTGTCAAACCATGCCAAAGATCCATCCTAGCGCTTCCATCTTGCGTGTGCCTTCGGCAGGACCACGGCCTCCCGCCTTCCTCTCCAAGGCTTGAGCCTTTTGGGTTTGGAGATGGCTGCTTGGCAGAACTGCCTTGCTAGGAGGTTTCGCAACAAGCTCCCTGTGACTCTGTTAAGCAGCCTGCATCATCTGGTTTGACTTTGCTGGATTTGTCTGTGTTCAATATATTTCTCGCAAGGGTCCCAGTTCAGCCCTCATTGACGTCAATGGGAGTCGGTCCATTCTCTTCAGTGAGAGCAAGGGCTGTCCCTTGGTGCTTATATCTCAGCTGTTTCATTTCAGTGCCCAGCCCCGTGCACCATCCTGCTTCAAACGCGACCTTTCCGGGCCCCGCAGTGCGGGCTGGGCGTCTAATCTCCCTCTCCTTGCCTACCACTAACAGCTCCTGTGCAGGACTCAGTCCTTGCCCGCCCTGCCACTGTATCGCTCGCGTTTGTCCTACATTATTCATCTTGTTTTTCTGAGCACCTTCAGCATCTTGTTTCCTCAGATTGACCCTTACCAAAGTGCCTGTGACTGAAACGCAGACAAAGCAACAGAATCTTCATGGCTGGCCTTCCTACCTGGGGATATCTTTCTGAAGCAAGTCTTCCACATTGACCTTAGAGAAGCTTTTTATGCTGGTTCCTTTTATTTCCGCATTCCCTCCTCAGTGAGCAGTTCTCATCCTAACTTAGATCTCTGTGTGGGCAATTATCAAAGGAGGAGGCTGGACAGTCACTCGGAGCATGAGCATCTGGTTTCAACACCCCACTTTGTTCAGGATTCCCACTGAGATGTTGGAGAAGCCATTCAAAGTATTTGATCCCTCCTGTGGAAGCGGGAGTTGTGCCCCCCTGTCGCCAGGGGGGTTTGAGCAGCTCGTGTACGATACCCACATGTACTTCTGAGACCGCTGTTACGATCCCATGCAGGGAATTCTGCATCCCCAAGCCTTTGTGGCTTAGCACCATAACTGCTTCTAAAACACTTCAAAACGGGACTTAAATGCAAAATATTAGCTGATCAGCCGCTAGATAAACCTTTCACCACATGTGGGGACTGCCAGAGAAGAGGCGGGAGAAGCACACCATGCTTGCATTCCTCTAAGCCCTTCCTTGAGCACTCGCTGGAGAGAGGATCCTGCGCTCGACAGCTCCATGGTGAGACCCAGCACAGCCTCGCCTGCGCTCCCACATTCATCTTGGAGCCAAACTGTCTGTCTGATCTACATTATCCTACAGAAGATCTTGAGTTAATGGCACTAAAATTCTCCAGAGAAGACCCAGCTCATAGAAGAAGGGAAAAGACAAGGAATGAAGGAACGACTGGAACTCTTCTCCTTCCACATTCCATCTGGGATTGGCTGGAGCTGGCTCTAATTACGCTAGTGGAGCCCGACCCTCCTTGTACTTCTGAGGCTGCCACATCTCCCAGTGCTGGAGACGCACTCCCAGGCAAGGTGGGAAGCAGATGGGCTGAGCGCAGCACCCCCACGCCCCAGGGAAGGCACAATTTGGGAAAAGGGGATCTGTTTTTGTCAGTAACAGATATTCTGATGGAAGGGGGCCAGGCTTCCCATGAGCTTCAGCAGCGGGAAGGGACCGGGCAAAGCTGTGAAAACAGCAGCCAGACGCCATTCCAGGCGGACACTTTTGAGACGTGGTGCTGTCCCAGTGATAGGCAATCATGGAGCACCCAGCCTCGGGAACAACCCCGTCTTCCGTGGGATTTGGAAATGAGAAGGAGGAAAGACAAGGCTTCAAGGCTGATGTCATCCAGGGCACCCCTGCCTATCTCCCTGGGGAACTGCCGAGTCCTGTGGGCCCTATTGCAGGGAAGGCTGCTCCAGCTAAAACACTGGCACATCCTCCAGCTCCCAGGCACAGTCGCATGGAGTGAAAGGTCAAGGCCAAGGCCAGCAAGGATTACGGTCCCCCAGCGCTGCCCCTGCACAGTTTGGTCACCAGAGATGAGCAGAGACGCAGAGCCACAGATGGAGAATGACCTGGGTGGTGAGGAAGGACAGATGAGGGGAACAAGGGCTGCCGGCGCCCGGCTCAGGCAGGCGCTGGGCAGCATGGCAGCGTATCCACTATTTATGAGGAGCAAAGTGCTGCAGAGCACAGCTGGGTCTGCACTACCTTCACCAACACCACAGCCTGACAAGCTCCTAAGAAACCCCAACACAGGAGCACCAGGTTCTCCCAGTGCTCCAGGGCAGCAGCTCCCACCTGGAGCCAGCGTGCCCTGCCAGGCAAGCGCTTCCTCGGCATCTCGCAGCACTTCCCGGCTCCTTCCCATCGCCCAGCGGAGCGCCCAGGAGCCGCTCCATTCCCTGCCAACTTAACCTGCGCCCCACCTCGTCCCGCACGCCGCCCCGCTCCGCACAGGCGACGGAGGACGCCCACGCCTGTCCTTGTTGGTTTTGGCTCGGCACTAGCCGGCTGCTTCCAGCAAGAGTGCTATGAATAATTGCCCAATTAACTGGAGGAACTTCCAGATGTGCGTTCGCTTTCATACCCATGCAGTCCCCTCCGTCCCACGTGCCCAACGCTGCGCGGAGCGCAGCAGCACCAGCCGGGCTAGCGCCCACCCCGCCCCACTTCCCACTCTGTCCCCACCTCCCTCCCTCTCTGAAATGGGGAAATGGTCTTTTTAACGACCCCGGGGAGAGGGAAATTTGCCCTGCCCGCCAGAGCGTGGTTAGGCAAGCCAAAAGCCGAGCAAGCAGAGCAGAAAGCTGATCCCATGTTATGATTTTTATCAGGTGCACACACACTGAACTCTTTTAAGGCAGGTATTTTTTGGTCTTTTTTTTTTCTTTTCCCCCCTTTTCCCATTTATCTCGCTCTAAGCAGAGGTTTTAGTATCACCCAGACCGCTTGCACCCTGTGAGATGCACTGAAGCCCTTCTGGATTGTGGGGCTCCTCTGTTGGCTGTGGGATCCAGCGCTAGGATTGCTGCTCAGAGACTGCATCATTCTCTCTGGAAAAGAGGGGTCTCTCCCCGGGGCCCGGGGAAAGATCTGACCTGGGCACAGGGCACCTGGGACTTGGTCAACAAAATAAGGCCCAAAGTTGCCTCAGATCCTGCAGCTGATGTGAACTTCCCCTCCCAAAAAAAAAAAAAAAAAAAAAAAAAAGTAACAGGCGGATTTCACGTCTGTTAAATTTAGTGGTGTGAAAGATCATCGCCTAGTCTGGCCTGAATATTGAAGCTCTAGGAGTAGAAACAGAAGCAGCTCCAGAGTGACCTGTTTCCTCCGAGGTGTCCAAGACAAAATGAGCTGGTTCACCCTCAGGAGGCTTCTGTCTCTCTCCTCTGCACAGCACAGATGGAGCTTAAAGGACAAAATTAAAGCACATGGCAAACTTGGGGAAGTGAATGCCATCCAAAAAAGATGAGCAGGGTCCTGGTGAGAGGCCACCACCACACCTTTGGTGTGCAGCACCAAAGGAGGCAGAAAACAGGGAACTGAACAAGCTCTCAAGGTGGAGGGGGTACAAAACTGTGCAGTTTTCTAAGGACAACAGGGCCATACATCTGTCCTGCACCATCAGCGTGGCAGCCACAGGGCCGGGCCTGACCTCCCACCACGTCGCAGCCAGCGGGCACAGAGAGCGCTGGGGCCGTGCGCTATTTTGCAAGGGTGGAACAACCAGCTTCCCCTGCGCAGCCTCCCCGCTGCCCCACAGGGCTCTAAGTGGGCTGTAAATGTTTCCAGCATGGCACTTTCCCAAGCAGGCCCCGTAAATCACAGTCCCGTGCTGATAATAAGCCAGGTAATAGCACCACTTTTTTGTCCTGCCAAGTGCACAAAAGGTGGCAGAGGGGAGCGGGGGCGGTGGGGGGGGCTGCCTATTAGCACCAGGCTGGCTTTTTTACATGCATGGAAATTGTTTGTTCAGCTGGAGGTGAGAACGGTCCTGAACCCAGGAATAGGCTCTAATGAAAACAGCACGCGCAGGAGGGGCACAGAGCGGCGATTCACACTGCGGCGCAGGTGCGCGGGACAGCCGCGCTCCGAGAACCCGCCGCGGCTGCTTTCGCTCCGGCTTCTTTCCGCACCTTTTGGAAACACTAATTGTAGGACCTGCCTCACCATGGACTCAGAGCTAGGAGTCCACCCTGGCAAGCGGATTTTACATCAGTGGGAATCCGCTCCAGCCGTGGGCCGTTGGGGCACTTCATCTCCTTCTAACCTTTTGCAGCGGGTTCAGGTTATTCTCTGGCCTCCAGAGGGCAAAATAACAAGGTCACGTCCTGCTTTGGCACTTGGTCCCTCACTGCTCCCATTCTGTTACACTAAACATCCTACGGATACAAGTGCTGGATCAGCAAAGTCCCAGATTGCCAGGTGAAATCCAGCAAGTGCCTCGGAAGCAGTGCTGCCCTCAGGATGGTGCGGAGGAGCACGGGGCCTAAGAAGACATCAAAGACAGTGCAGGGCATACCTCAAGTGCCATTTACTTCTTCATCCGGGTCTGTAGAACATGCCTCAAAGTCCAAGCAGGATGTGTGGGGGCAGTCGCTGCATGTTTTGGATTAGCTCATGTCATGAGAGTGTACTATGCATCCCGCCACAGTCATGTCCTGGCCCTCTCCTGAAGGGGAAATGGCGCCTGCTTTTGCGACACTCTCTCCTGACTTCTCCCTGGGACGGGCACCCAATCTGTGCATGGCAAAAGCCTCCCCATCACTGCCAGGACAGGCACAGGCAGCGCACCCAGGGGCCGGGAGCCACGTCTGGCCGCTGCAGGTGGCGGAGAAGGTGCTTCATACCGCGAGTTCTCCACTGAGATAGCAGCAGGTGATGGGAAAGGTTTGCTGTGCGATTATCCCATGGTAATTCCTGGTTTTATCCACAGGAGGTCACACTTTGCCAGGCTTCACAAGCTTGCAATGCAAGCAGCATTGCTGCCAGCGCAGCCTGTTTCTCTAGCCCTGCTCAGGGTTAAGCACCTTCCGTGCCCCCTGTCCTCCCCTGCTGATGCTCTGCACGCTCGCCTAAAAGCTCCTGTGCACCCATAGTCTTCCTCCATGAAGCCCGTTCCACCACTCAGGCAACTCTTGCTGTCCTTCCCTTCTCGCTTTCAGTTCTTTAGTTCTATCCTACGAGCAAACACTAAGCGAGCTGGGCCTGTTTAGCCTGGAGAAGAGTCGACTGAGAGGAGATCTGATCAACATATACAAGTACCTGAGACAAGAGTGTTAAGATGGGGCCAGACTCTTCTCGGTGGTGGCCAGCAACAGAGCAAGGGGTAATGGGTACAAACTGAAACACTGGCAGTTCCATCTCCATGTGAGGAAGAACTTCTTTGCTGTGAGGGTGACAGAGCCCTGGCACAGGCTGCCCACAGAGCTTGTGGGGTCTCCTTCTCTGCAGATCTTCAAACCCACCTGGATGCCGCCCTGTGCCCCGTGCGCTGGGTGTCCCTGCTGGAGCAGGGGTTGGACTAGATGATCTCCAGAGGTCCATTCCAGCCTCAACCATTCTGTGATTCTGTGATTCTTTTCTCTGTGATTCTTTCTTTGGGCAGTGAGAAATCTTATGAAATTCAACAAAGACAAGTGCAAGGTCCTGCACTTGGGGAAAAATAACCCCGGTCACCAGTACAGGCTGGGGA
>VZSV01000225.1:306458-318775 GCA_013398735.1 Nothocercus julius | reverse complement strand
CTTTAAATGCCCGTTTCGCACTAAAAGCGGGTATTTAAATGGCCTACAGGTGCTTTGCGGTGCTAATGCGCAGGCTAAGCCGCTCTCCTGTCATCTTGCTACACAGTGTTTCCCGTCCTAGGTGCGACGTGGTGATGAATCCTGCGGTTGGCAGTTGCTGCTAGTGCCGATCCATGTACACTGGACCAGTCCCTGTGCTGCCTGGTGAGCATTTATGTGAGTATTTATAAAAACGCTCTCTGAACCCCGAAGTCTCGCTCTGCAGCGGCTCCCCTGGGGGTTTTGAGATCTCTTTTGGGAAGGAAAAAATATCTCGCCTGTTTGTTTTCACGTTAGTCTTTATCTAGGAAACATTCTCCGAATACGTGTGTATATATACACAACAGATACTTAAGTGACAGAAGGTTATTGCCTGCCTGAATGTTACTTAGTTTAACATCAGGTTTTGGGCGCCAACTATAATTTGAGGACTAGGATGGTCCTCAGCCTTTCCTGGCCTTCCCCAAAGTGAGCAAATAACTAAACACATGCGGTAACCTGAGGCCAGGAGGCAGCAAGAGGATGCTGGTATTGCAGGTGCAGACGTGGGTTCAGACCAGGTGATGCATGGCTGCAAGGAGTGAAGGAATATATATCTCTGTATAGAAGTATGTCATCTTTAAAGCTTGTGTTTTGGAATCTAGCTCAGTTCCTACAGCATCTGATTTTTTTTTTCTTCTGAATTACAGGCATTACATGCCAAAAGCTTTGTCAAAGTACCCATGTATTTCCACAGAAATACATGGTGGGCATCTGGGGCTCTGTATTGCTAAAGATAAGGAATTCCCAGTAATGAGGGTTTCCTTCCTTGTGCATTCACTAGCAACTAGCAGTTAGGTAGAAATCTGATGCAACAGTTTTCTAAGAGAGTTGCTCTTCGGGGACCGTGCTGATAACTTCAGTTCGGGTTTGTCAGCAGCATTTTGTCAGCTCCGTGTTGCTTCCAAGAAAGACTAGATCTTCCCGTCCTTTGTAGTTTGCAAAATGGCAGTGGATACTGTTGCACCATACTTCACTGTTTTTACCAAATGCCTCTTATATCATTAGTATTTGACAATTTGCAAGTGTTTTTGCTGCTAAAATTCAAACACAGGGGAAAGCAACTTTCTGCTTTTCCTTATACTGTTAATAATTAAAAAGCTGCCAAGTAAATGTTTGTAAGAGCTATCTATGAACAAACTCTTCCTGGAGATGAGTCTGCTCTTCCCAATCCTCTCCTCTTAACTGCAGCCTGGATTTTTTTTTTTTTCCCCCTCTCGTTGGTTGTCTTTATTCCTTCATTCTTTCAGTTTGAAATCTTGAGACGCTTTCACTCCCTTGTTCACCTTCACCATTTGGTTTGCTAGATATCTAGCTGGAAGCTAGATAGCTGAAAGCTAGATAGGATTAGGGACCAGAAAATTCTTGGTTCTTGCTATTGTTGCAATTCTTCTTGCTATAAAATTACTTCCTGCTCTTATTCTGGCTCTTTAGAGTACGTTCTGCCCTGCCTGCTGGGTTGGAGAAACTTTTAACTTTTTTGTCTGTTAAAAACCACTTGTGTAAGGTTATGTGGGTGCATACTCACAAGCGGACAGGCATATTTTAGCACTTGAAATGGATGAAATGTGTTGAGGATCCAGAAGAAAAATAGCTGTTTATTCCTCATCGCTATATAGCCTTAAGTTGTGACCAAGATCTAAAGAATTAAAATTTCCTTTAAATGCCTGATGTAATTATTTACATATGCAGTTATTGTCATATTTAACTGAAATATTGTGGTGGATTTTGCGCTGTGGTTTCGTGTCATTTTGTGATGTTTAGATTTTATGTAAGAGGTGCTAGTCTATAGCCCCTTCAGTCCCTTCCTACTTCTCCAGGCAGTCACACGACCTTCTGATATAAAAATAGGCAGAGCTAATTGTGCTGTATTAATGATTGACTTGCTTGCATTCCATGAGTATTGATGAGAGTCAATGCTGGCAACGTCCCCGCGCAGAATCAACTGGTTTAAGTTCTCTGTGCGACTAAATTGTCTCATTTGTGCACAAAATGCTTCTGGTCAAATGTCCCTCCCTTTTAATAGCTTCATCATGACCTCTTGTGGGATCTGCAACTGTATCTGCTGCTTGTAAAATCCAGGGGCGTTTCCACTGCTGCTGTCAGCCGGTGCTCTGGACCTCCTGAAACTCTAAACGTGAAACACAGTTGCATGAACTTCTGCTGAGACAGTTTGCACAGGGGAAAGATAAATAAATCTGTATTTAACATAGGCAAATGCAGATCTTGTGTCTCACAGGAGAACATTTCAAAGTATGGATGTTTAAAGATGTTTTTCTGTTGTTAGTGCTTCATTATTGATAAAGACCAAGAGTTTATGGACATCAAAATGACAGTCAACTTTCAACACAAGAGAACAGAAAAAAAATGATTTGTTTTATTGCTTATGAATTTGCTGTCATATGATAGAGCTTTCCACAAATAGTTGCACTAGGTGGCTTTAGTTGTACATGAGACTGCACTCACAAATCTGGAAAAATATTAACTGAGGCATTTAGGAAAGAGCAAGGGGGGAAAAAAATGAAGGCTGAGTATGTTCAGTGTTAAATTTTTACCCGAGCCAGAGTGTGGCACTGGTAAATTCTGGTTAGTTACCAAAACGAAGGGAAGAAGAGCACAGTGTGAGAGACTGTTGTTCTTACAATTAGTAGTAAAATGCAAGGAATATAGCAGGAAGAATGTACTGATTTGATTGTTCTATTTTTAGAATTTTCCCAAAATTATGAATTGCCATTTTGGAGCCTTCAAACTAGGGGAATGACACTGCTGGCAGTTGTTGGAGAAGTATTTTCCATTTTTCAGTCTATGTTTAGATATTGTAAATGGAACTTCATAAAATGCGGACTTGGAGTCTTTTATATTTCAAACTTAGCATTTTGTTTTTTTTCCAGATTTCCTATTACACTTTCCTGAGCTCAATTCATGATAGTACCAGCTGAGTGTAGTGTGTGAACATCTGCCTCTCTTGCATTCCACGTTGGGAACAGAAGACTTAACTTTCCCACTTTCAGGAGTGTCCTTTTCAACCAGTACAGGTAAAGAAAATCTTTTTAAACTTCAACACTTCTTCAAGGAGAAAATGAATTTATATTTTCATGATTGTGCTTGCATATGCATCTGAGCACAGACATCTCCCCATTCTGTGGTTGAACTTTGCCATCAGAGTGGCCTTTTGGGATGGCACAGCTTTGCTTGTGGAATTTATTGCTCATTACCATGTATGCCTGGCATTAGCAGATAAATGAGGGCAGTGTCCATCTATCTCATTATCATTTATTGGCAGGGTTGCAGGTGTTAATTCCTGTTTCCTGACCAAGAAATTGAATACTTTTTGGAAGAAAAAAAGAAAGTATGCCATTATATATTTCTTTACAAAGGGTTTAGTTTTTAACTCTTGTTATAGCAGCTGTTGGAATTGTTTTATAAATTTATAAATGCAAATGTAAAAAATGTTGCTGTAAAACAATTTCCTTTAGAAAGAAAATTGAAATTATCCCATTTTTATTAATTATTCCTCCTTTTTTTATGATACAGGCAGAACAGAAGCCCTTGATTTATGCCTTTGGTAACATTTACTGTTCTTCGTCTTCTTACAGTGTCTCTCTCTTCTTTCTCCCCTTTTACAAAAATGTATTCTTTTCTTTTTCCTGCAAGGGATTTGAAATGTTTTGCTCTGTATCAGTCTTCATCAGTTACTCACAGAAAAGAGAGGTAAATCCTTACTTTGGTCAATAGTTCCTAGCCTTTGTCCCAGAGGAATGTGGAAGAACTGTGGGAAACAAATAACTACCCCCCTCCTGTTGTTGATAAAGCAGTTTTGGAGCATTCCCCAGAGCTGAATTCTGTGAATTTAGCTGAATTCCATTCCCTGAAGCTGGCTTGGGGTCCAGCTGTTGCTGTGCACAGCGCCTGGGGCAATTTCTAAAGCAATCGAACTGCATTTAGCCTCATTAAGGCGATCCATTGAGCTCTGTGTGCTCTGCTGGAAAGGATCATCGCACTAAAATATGTCAACTGCATTGAGATTGCTGCCCTGCACCACACATGCTGGCTTCCGTGCTAAATGCTGTGCTTAATTCTAGCTCTGATGCAATCTGCCTGGCCACAGGCAGTGACTGAAGCTGTAAATGTGCGAATAAAGCGTGTTCCTGGTCTATAGCGGGGTGAGGAGAGCACTGCGCTCTCAAACCTTATCTCCAGATCTATGTAGCAGATATATGAAGGTATTGTGCTATGAATCTGCATTTAGAGAAAACTGCAGGATGTGCCAAAGTATTGAGGAAGAAAAGAGAAACTGTCTATTAGCTGTCTTGTTGCTGCGCTGTCATTATATCCTTGTTGCTCTGTTTTTCTTTGAACCTTTATCAGATTTTGGGGTGTTATATAAACCAGCCATCCCAGACATGATTCAATATTCTCCAAGGACCTGAAATCTTTTAGTAAGAGTTTGAGGGTTAGTTTTCTTTTCTTGGGTGAGGACTAATAGCCGATAACCTTGGAGGAAGCAGTTTTGATTATCTGCACATGTTCCTTCAGCATAGATGAGGAGGATGATCAGGTTATAAAAGTGGACATGAGCTTTTCCTCTTGCTACATCACTGCTTGCCACTGTAAGCAACAAAACTCATGCAGCTGTGAGAGGTCAGTAATAGTCTTTATTTTTAGGACAGGAAAAGAAAACATTTGCTTTCTGTTGGCACATTATAAAAAAATGTGTGCATTTAACACAGGGCAGTGCCTACCTGTATTTCTACAGTACAGAGCAAATGGGCGAAAGGTGGATATTTTCAGAACAATCCTTAAAGCTACTGTCCCTGGTTAAGACAAAAACTGGTAATTTCAAAATTCATGTTTCTTGCTATATAGCAGGTATATTGAATGTAAATAAAATAACTTAATAAGCTATTAACTTGCTGTCAAACTTGCAGAAGATAGGTGCAAGGACACTTTCATAGGGAATAAGTTTATACTTGTATGTACTAAGTGTGTTTTACAGTTTGGGGGGAGGGGGGGGTCTGTTCTACATTTATTTAAAGCAATATTAAATCACGTAATCTTCCCATGCTTTAACTGAAGTTGGAATCTGTTTTTGGACAGTTTGTAATGTCATTATTTCACTCCTGTGGATGTGTGTACTCTGGATTTGCAAGGAACAATTGTACTCTGAAATAGTTGTAATTAAGATGTCTCAGTTTGATATTTCCTGGATTTTGGAAAGCAAAAGCTGATTGCCTGAATGAACTGTAAGAAGAAAAAAAAAAAAAAAAAAAAGGAAAAGTATATATTTTTGTGATTGAAATGTTGAAAGGCAAAGTTCAAAACTTACTAGTTTTTAGTTAAATTATGATTCAAATATTCTCTCTCTCTCTCCCTCTCTCTCTCTGTGTCTCTCTCTCTTACATGGATGTACCTTTGGATCTATTCAAGTTTTAATTCTTCGCCAGCTGTATCCCATCCCTGGCTGTCGTACTTTGCTCCACTGATGTCTGTTTTACACAGCTTCAACAAGGTGCTCAGGCATCTTCTGAAAGTAGCCCAAAGGACAAGGGAAAGAACTAAAGAGTCTGGAATGGAAAATGTGGCCAGACTAGCAAGCAAAATATTTCCTGAACCCTTTTAGTCAGTGACTTGAAAACCTGCCAGTGTCAGTTACCATGGTCATTGCCTGGTTTTGAATTTTAATGATGATTTGCTTGCTTCATAGTTTATACTTAACCTTGAAAAAAATCTCATGCCTGCTCTGCAGCTATTACGGGTGTATTTTCAATATATGTTTTGTAGTTCTAATCCTCAGTCTTTTTTTAATATTGCACTAAACAGAGCTTCGGGCTTTTAGGTTGTAGTCTAATAGACCTAACAAGCTTCCATTTCTTGGCAATTGCTGAGAAAATAGTTTGTTGTGCTGCTTCTGTTCTTTTCTTCTGCATTTATTCTTTGTGTTTTGTACAAGTCCATCTCTGATTGGAAAGGATAATGACTGTTTCCCTTTAAAGAAAGTAGACATCTAACTTTTAGGTAATTTATAGTCTTTGTTGCTGCTATGACCTTTTTTTGTTTTTAATTTAACAATCCCTTTACATTCATGTCTTCACAGGTAATTGAAAGCATTGCATTTCTATATAATTCAGGTACTGATCCATCCTGCTGTCCCAAGGTCCAGCTGGAGGTTACTTGTCACAATATGGTGCTAAAACCTCCAAAGTTAGTTCAGCAGGAGGGGAGGAGACTCGTTACAGCGCGGAGGTAGAAACGGGGCTCAGCAGAAGGAGACTTGTTGCAGTGAGGAGGTAGAAATGGGGCTCAGTGCCTATCCTGAACCATATCTTTGTGCAAAGTTTGTTCTGAAATTTGTTTTTGTTTCTCTTCTGGCTGCATCTTGTCACCCTCTTTATATGAGGAAAATGGACAGTCTAGATGTGAGGACAAATCTTCTGTCCCCATTGGCTCTTAGAAAATGTTGTTCTTTACATGACTGCCAGAAGAGAAAGAACATCTATGGAAGGATGGTTGGGGAAGGATAAGCAGGTGGCACTGGAGGATACATAGGCTAGCTGGGATTTTCCTGGGACTTTACAGGCTCTTCTCCTTGGCAAGTAAATACTCCCAGGTGGAGAGCTGCTGGCTTAGAGTAGCTGTTTGGCCCAGTATCAGTGGTTCTGCATCATTACACTGAAACACACTAATTCTCTTGGTTTTGCGGGTACATTTCATAGCTGGTCATGCTCAGGTAGCCTTGGCAGTGCCCCTTTCCTTGCTGTCATCGGCTCTGGTAGCATCTAGAGCTTTGAGCAGTGTGAACAGCCAGGCCCACCTGCGCACCCAGAAGGTTTTCCAAGCCAAAGGGTATATAAGACTGTGAGCTCTAATCCCAAATTCTTGGAGTCTGCTTTCCTTCCCCCTGCCACTGGCTTTGGAAAGCTGCTGAGGAACATATGCTCTTCTAATCCAATAGCTTCCAGGGAGAAAGGTAACTCATGTAACCAGACAGGATTAAATTTATTTTCTCTGCAAGAGTATTCCAAGGTTTCAGCTAACGGTGATGAATTTCCCTGTGATTTCCATGTGGAAAATAACTAAAAAAAAAAAAAGTTAACTTCCAGGTTCCAGGACTCTGCAACGGACTGGTGTCTTCCCATGGCTATGTCTGCGTGTCCTGAGGACTCACTCTCAGCTCACAGAGATGCATCCTTTCCAGCCTCAGAAGAAGTCCTGTTTTCACAAATGAAATGGGGACAGTGTGTTGTCTGAAATTAATTCTCAGCCTGTAATTAAAGGTGGCAATGAAGGGTACAACAGAAACAAACGTTGGCATTTCTCTGTGGCTTTTACACTCAACAAAGACAACCTAAAAAGGCATCTTTTTAGTACAATTAAAAAAAAAAAAAAAGTGAAATATTTAGAAGAGAACACCTGTCTTTAAAGCTTTACTAAAAGCACCTGTGTTGCTGCCATACTTTAAAAAGAAGAGTTAAATTTTAAAATTTCAGCATATGCTTCCAAAATACCCAGATTAGTATTTAGCTAGCGTCTAAAACTGTATGGATTAAATATCTTGTCCAAGCTAATGCTACTGTACGTTAGGAATCTCTGCTTTCGTGAGGCAAAACATTGGCTCATGAAATGGCCAATTTTCCACGAAGCCACAAAGTGGCTTTATTTTCCCGGTAGCGAAGCAAGGAGAGGCCTGGAGTTGTCTGCCCTGATGGAATAGCCACCTTATGAGTGTCAAACCACGCTGAAGCACCCGTTGCAAAAAACACCAGGTTATAAGAGCGCAGTGTTGCATGTGGCAGGGAGCTTTTTGCTCTGCAGAGTCTGCAGCATGAGAGCGGGCCCTCTAGAGGCTGGCGTGGTCATAGGAGCGCAGGCAAGTTCAGGGTCACACGTACGGTGCAGACACGGAGAGAAAATTAGCAAGTAGTTTCCTAAGTGCCAGAACAGCAAACTAATAATCTCACTGTGTGGCCGTGTGAGGGAAATTCAGTTCGCCTTGAGGTGTCCACAGGAGCTACGTCTGGGCTGGCCCTTGCTAGACTGCTTCAGTGTGAGTCTTGGCAAGTATGTAATGAAAATGGAAACGAAGTTGGGGTTTGGGTTTGTTTTGATTTTATAGCATGCCTCTAATTTATTTTGCTTCGAAAAACAGTCTTGGTGGCACAGGAGCGAGCTGAATGTGTGTGTTTGTCAAGTAAATAGGAAATTATCTGTTACTCACGTCTCTAGTTATTTCTTTTCCTTTCCCCTCTTGCAGGAGAAGCTTTGATTCACCTAATGACCAGATAAGGTCTCCATTCTCATGGTTTTTCTCATCTGCTTTTCCTGGAGCCATGGATGAATACAACCGCTTTGTGGATTGGGAGAAAATGGATGTTACTGTCCAGAGCCAAGATCCAAAGGAGCTGAGCTGCACTGAATTCCAGGAGCTCAAGCAGTTGGCTCGGCAGGGCTACTGGGCCAAGAACCACTCCTTGAGAGCCAAAGTGTACCACAAACTAATCAACAATATTCCGTGCCGCACAGTGACTCCAGATGCAAACGTGTACCGGGACATTGTTGTAAAGATCATCGGAAAGCGGAGCAGCAGCTCCCTTCCACTGCCGGAGTTCGTGGATAACAGCTTGGTTCCCACTTACTGCTTGAATGCCGAAGGCATCGGGGCAGTCAGGAAGATTATCCTGTGCGTTGCAAACCAGTTCCCGGACATCTCCTTTTGTCCGGCGCTGCCCTCCGTGACAGCTTTGCTCCTGCACTACAGCAGGGACGAGGCAGAGTGCTTCGAGAAGGTTTGTCGCATCCTCGCTTGCAACGACCCCTCCAAGCGCCTCATTGACCAGACCTTCTTGGCTTTTGAGTCCTCCTGCATGACCTTTGGTGATCTGGTTAACAAGTACTGCCAGGCAGCGCACAAGCTGATGGTGGCTGTGTCTGAGGATGTTCTGGAGGTCTATTCCGACTGGCAGCGCTGGCTCTTTGGAGAGCTGCCCATGGTTTACATTGCCCGGGTGTTTGACGTGTTTCTGGTGGAGGGCTACAAGGTTCTTTACCGTGTTGCACTGGCTCTTCTGAAATTCTTTCACAAAGTCCGAGCCGGGCAGCCCAAGGAGTCGGACAACGTACAGCAGGATATTCGGTCGTTTGTGAGAGACATCGCCAAGTCGGTCACCCCCGAGCGGCTTTTGGAAAAAGCTTTTGCAATCCGGCTCTTCTCACGGAAGGAGATCCAGCTCCTGCAGATGGCTAACGAGAAGGCCCTGCAGCAGAAGGGCATCACAGTCAAGCAGAAAAGGTAGGAGTCTCCCAGATTCGGTAGGCAGCCTGTCATAGTGACCCCAAGGAAGCGAGGTCAGGAGTTGTGATGAGTGCCTGGGCAAGCCTGGGTCATTGCTGGTATCTCCTCTGATGCTTTTGTTCTGTGAACTTGATTAGAAAACGCCATCAGCCCCCAAATTAAGTGTTGATGGGATTATCTCTTAAATATGAGACTACTTGTACAAAACTTTAATTTCATGTTGTCCAATATCTTAAATTTTGCAATCTCTCTATTTGTAAGTAGGCAAACACCGTATTGGAGTATGAATGTAGCTCAGGATCTGTCTTAGTAGAGTAAGGAAGAAATAAGAAAATCTTATTCCTGGGTTACTTTTGAACATTGTTTGACTGAAAATAGTAAGTAATATTCTGCTCTAGTGTGGTAGTAAAATACATAATAGTAAGGACATGGCTAAGAGATTTCCCCGTGTATACAGAAAAGGCAGTAAAAATCTAAAGATAAGTACCCTACAAAGTACAAATGTATGTGCAGTTAAATACTAGTCACAACAATTTCTTTCTTTCTTTTGAGGTCTTCTGTGACAACAGAATGCTTCTCAAAAAAAAAAAAAAAAAAGCACTTCTGAATGTTCAGGAGTTTTTCTAGCTGTTCTGGCCTCTGCAAGGAGGGTAACTTGTAGCAGTCTGCTGGGACAGTAAATGTGGTATCTGGAACTTGGTAATACCAAGGGACAACTATATTTTATCTAAATTTGTACCAGCCACAAATTATGTTGTCTAATTAGTCACAGTAGTTTCAAATGGAAACCTCTACATGGTACTGAAATATAAACTTGTCAGAATTTGACATATAAAGTAAGGGAAGCATTAGCTTAAACTAAGTACATGATAAAGACTGTCCATGAAGTTCTTGATCCTCTCTAGCTGGTTATTTTTGGATTCACAGTTTAGTTTATGATTAGCTTCTATTTTACCTGGAGAAGCCAGGTAAAAATATTTCAAGGCCTTGAGGCACTGGAATATCATGCTGGATAGACTCCAGACTGTCATACTCAGGACACAAAACAAGAAGTTTCAGCTCTCACAATCTAGGGCTAATGTCTTTCCTTCCTGTTTTGAAGTGCACAAGTGCTGTAACATCTTTTCAGCATCTGCTGGCATCTGCTTCAGTGCCAGAATGAGGATTAGCAAAAGCAGAAAGCTGCTGCCGCGTTGAAGCATTTTAGAGGTATCCCTTGCTCAGAACAACTGTGGTGCCTTCCAAGCAACATGTAGTAAATTTATACTCAAATAGTGCCAATAAATTCTGCCACACCTGGTAGAGTTCTAATGTGTAGCTTTTCTGTGTTCTTGGCTGCTTTTGTAAATGCACTAAAAATTCTAATAATCCCCTGGCAAGACACAGCTGTGAACTGGGTGGGATTTGTGTTTTGACATAGCCAAGAGTGAGTACCCCAGCAGTGAGATTCCTTGAACACTTTAAAAAAAAAAAAAAAAAAAAAGTGAGTTCCGTTGTCTACGTGTCTTTGGCCTATGGACAAAGATGAATAACTTCCCAAATACCTCTGCCCAGGTAGCAAAAAGGAAGAAAATGTTTAAAGAAGGGAATATTTTAACCTCTTTTTTTTTTCCCCTTTCCCTGCTTTCTTGGTAATTCAAATCAAGCCTTACTCTGTATTTCTCTCCAGGCTTTTCTCAATCACTTTGTCACAGACAGAGGATATCACTGATCTTTTCGTGTCTTTTTTTTTTTTTTTTTTGTCTTTCTCCTTCTACGTTCTCCTTCTGTCACTTCCATACCCACTGCACCCTTCCTGTTTGCAGTGTTACATCTCCTAAAAGGTAGGTTACAAGCTTTGCACTTTGCTCTTTATTTATTTTCCTGTCTTTGCTTGGCTGGTTGTTTTTTTCCAAGGCTGACATTATTTCTAACACTGGGGCAATAGAAGCAGGACAGCGATTGTAGCATCCAATTGCTGTGCAACTCTCTCTTGGACATGTTCTTGCAGAGTTAGTTCACAGCACCTGCAAAGTTGTGCGATCCTTGGATTCGTGGATGGATTCAGGATTCATGGATAGGCCTAGCTAGTCAGCATAGCACTTCCATACAACCATATGGGCTTGTTTTTTGTTTGTTTTTTAGAATGGAGAAGTTTAGTGTTAGCAATAAGATTTAAGTGACCTGTACACTGTGGAAATTTTTTTTTTTTTTTTTCGAGGGGAATATCTCAAGTAACGTGTAAAGTTCTCAAAAACGTTAGGCATTGGCCCATCAGACCTGTTATATGCTGTTGTTATCTTTTTTTTCTTGTACACACTTTTTTAGTTGTTTGAAAAGATACTGGACTGAACCAAATTAGGGAACCCATAACATTGACTTGTCTCTATCTGTGCAAGATTACATTTCTATTTACATAGGTACTTTTTTTTCTAAAGAGAAAATAGGACAGACTTTATCTTCTGTGTAGCAAAGGTCAGAGTTACTCAGCTATACAGCATTAATGGTTAATGAAGTCATTCATCAAGTTGTGGTCTGAAAAGCAAATCTTAAAGCACAAAAATCAGTGGACTGTGATCCCTGATAAGCAGTGAGCCTAGAAAGAAGGAGGAGCATTGGCCTATGAGTATTTATTTGTGCAGATGTGTGAACCTGAACTCCAGCAAATGCCTTTGAGACCAACCCCTGGCTTTGTTGCGGGTGCCCTGAGTTAACTTTAGTGAGAGACGCGCACTAATAATTGCACTGACTTATAAAATAGAAGTTGGAATTAATTTTCTCATGCTTTAATGTGCAAAAGAACTTTTAAGGAGCAACTTAGCAAAATATGTTTCATATCATGATATGTTTCATATCATGGATGGATGAGGGGAGAGCGGTAGATGTCATCTACCTCGACTTCAGCAAGGCTTTTGACACCGTCCCTCACGGCATCCTTCTGGGCAAGCTCCGCAAGTGTGGGATAGATGAG
>VZSV01000225.1:285603-295706 GCA_013398735.1 Nothocercus julius | reverse complement strand
GGAGAGAGGGAAGAAATAAAAAACAAAAAAAAACAGCATTAACTTTCAGTTTGCTGTCAGGTTTCCTAGAGCTGGGTGGTGGCAGGATTTTGTGGGACTTTAGTATTACATTCACATTCATATGCAATTAATTGCTTTTATCTGCAAAATCTTTCTGCAGCTGGCAGGAGTGTTGTGGTTTCTCTGTCCCCATCCCTACTGTGTGCAATTACATCAGGACAACTTGAATACTTGCACCATTTCTTAAGCCATATCTGAAAAAAATACTGTTCCTTTCTGTTCCTGCTAGACAGAAAATTGGATGTTTGAGCTCAGAAATCAGTCAGAATTGGTCACAAATCCATCATGAGGTATTGGTCTGAGAATTCAAGGAGATCAGTGAGATTTAGACGTGTGTCTCTGGGGCCTCTTTTCAAAGTCAGTCACGAGCCCTTGTGCAGATGCTGTTGTCAGATGAATGCAGCTTCTGACCCCTCTGGCAGTGAAGGACCCCAAGGAGGCCCTTTGAGCTGCCCATCTCAGTGGCCAAGTACAGTCCTTTTGCACAGGACGAGGGGTAAATCTCTTATTTTGATTCTTGAAGGAACATACCGCATTTGGTGGCAGCACATGGTGGTTGGTAGTGTCTAACGGTTGGTGTCTCTGGGCATTCGTCGTTGCAAGGGAGGGTACCTGAAGCAAATGTTTTCCCCCGGAACAATTTGAGCTATGAGCGATATGAGTTTTTAAATCACTGTAGGGCTGGGCACTATTTCAAACAGCTAAATGGGGAAATAGGTGATCCTCCTCCTACTGACAATTCAATTTATATCAGTATTAAGAGGTGTATGTTGTAGCAGTAGTTTTCATTTGCTGTAACACTGTCCTCCTGTGAGACTGGTGTAGTTTGTATGTTCTTAGTCTGAATAGTCTAAATACCCAAGAAGCTGCAGTAATTTAGCAAGAGGAATTACACAAAGCTGTGTCGTCCTCAGGAGTTCCTCTGCCATGAAAAGGAGTGTTCCTTTTCATGTGCAAAACTTCATGAATAATCCTCTTCGTGGTATTGAGACAGCGTAGAGAAGCAGCATTGTGACTTGATTTCCTTTCCAGTAGCAAAAGAGGCATTTTCTGTCTGTGCAGTTAAAGTTGTTAACCAGTTACATATCAAAGTTCATGTATCAAGCCAACGGTTTGTGTGCTTCGTGCAGAACTCTTCTAATTGAGATACCAGAATGGTTTTTAAGACAGGTACAATGTGCATTTTATCAGGAAGCTGAAATTACAGGAAATACCCGACCTGTGAAGTACTGTGATCACATGGAATCTCCGAACAAGGCTGGGTGGGTCCTCCTTCCCCTTTGCAGCCCTGCTGGTCGTAATGACTGTGCGTTGAAATAGCGTAAAGCCAAAGAGCTAAACGATGAGCATCACCTGTGTTTTTGAAGAGCATATTTGCTATAATATTTGCTTTGTAATATTCTCTTGGACAATCAAGGAAGGTAGAAAAGGATTGAATCTCTTGGTGTCAGGAATCAGAATTTATGTTAAATGGCAATTAAATTATCTCCGGGCCACAGGAACTATCTCTAACTCTTAGCCGAAGTGGCCAGGTTTTATCACTAGACCTAAAAGCTGTCGTTCCTGCAAGTCATGCACCTTAACGCATCATCTTTTCTGATGAAATAAGTTAAATGGAGAGGGAGGGAGGGAAAACCTCTATTTTCTCTGTATGGAGAAAAGAGAAGGCAAATTGGGGGTGAGAGTTAATGCCCATGGAAGTCTGTCTGGCCGTGACCGCGTATCAGTCTGCAGTTGTGCGTGTGCGCCCTGCCCCTCAAAGCTCCCCGGATTTTCCATGGGATATGGGTTTACGCTGCCTGCGGGCTCTGCAGCGGCCCGGGCGATGCCGGCGCCACAGCGAGCGGGAAGCAGGGACGGCTCCGGGCCTGGCAGAGGCAGCTGCTACCGCCGGCACCCACCCGAGCACCTGTGGGATGTCTCTTTGCCAGCGCTGTCTTTGTGATGAGTTTTGTACTAAACTATTCATAGTCGATATGAATGCACGGATTATTGGGAGTGATGGTGTTCTTCAGATGAGCAGTGGTGTGGTGCTGCATTTTCTACTGTTCAGTTGGGATTGCTGCCCTACACTGATACTGTTTTTGTCACTCTGTATCTTGGATTGTATTAAAAGGTGTTTGACTGTGAAGGCTACCGACTGCATCCTTGAGCAAAGCGCAGGGTGTTGCCATCGCGCAGACACCATAGCAAGGGCGCGGGTAACGTGAGCAATAACCTCGTGAACACGTCATCTCCTGGGAACCTTTCTGTAGAATGAAGCCAGAGCAGGGGTCAAGCAGCTCCTGAACACTTCGTCAGATCTCGCAAGGTTTCCACCATGATCAGCTGCCAAAACGACCGCAAGGTTTAGATCAGTGGATTCAAAAAATGAGGTCCTGCGCAGCCTTCCTCGTGGAAGGGCCAGAGAACGTCTTTTGCCCTGGCCCAATCTGCAATTAAAAGTCAGGTTTGACTTCTGATCATCAACAGTTGTGTTTCTTAGCTGAGTTCCTATAAGTTTCTGTAATTCTTGTTGGTACAGTTAGAAGATAACCAAAATATTCCACAAGCAAAATCTCCTCGTAAACCCCACAGGCAATAACCAGTGAACTAGAAAAGACTCTATACAGTATAGAGTTTGCAGGGAAATTCTACTAAAAAGCTCAGTTTAGGTGCCTCATAGCCACCACGGGGCCTCCTGCGGTGCTTCACGCGTTTGTGAGAGCGAAGCTGTGCCCTGGCACGACGCAGCGCGGCAGGAGGCCGTGCTGAGGGTGCCGGAGCAAGGCGGGCGCCCGAGGAAGCTGGGCTGCTGTAAGGAAACCCTGCAGCCACTAGAGGTTACCCTTGGCCTGATCCTCAGGCAAGAACAACTGGTGTCTCCCTCCATTACAAATACCCTTCTCGACAAGCCCAAAGTCTTAAAATTTAGTAAACTTTTTTTTTCCTCTCTAAAAACACAGAAGTAGGGGAAGGGTGTGAAAGTAGATCCTCTCCTGCTGCGCTTGATTTTATAAAAGTGATCCTAGCCTTAAATACTGTCAGTCCCAATTTTAAAGCTCCTTTAGAGGAGAAGCGCTATTAAAGCGAGTGAGGAGGCCGCTCGGCACCTGGAAAAGGCAGCTGAGCACTCACAGGAGGCGAAGCACTGCCGGCCCCGGCTTTGGAGCCGTTACAGCTGCTTTTTACCTCCGTGCTTGAGCTCTGAAAGGGAAGGTCTGCGTTTGGCTGCATCAAGCGGTGGGAGCTCTTGGCCCTGCCCGGAGCGGTAGTTAACGGGTGATGTCCCGCAGGAGCGAAGGGTAGAGCAGAGTGACCTTGGACGCCTCACAGCTCCTGGGAGAGAGAAGCTGCCCTTGTCTTGCCAGCGTGCTGCAACTGGAGCAATTTGCACCATTTTCTTCATTGTACCCTCACCCGCAGGTTTTCCATGCACCGTCACACAGCCAGCGCCTGCTTTCCCTGGGAGGAACTCTGCTACGAGCAGATGTGACAAGACTGCTTCTGCTAGAGAGGAAAGGTAGAGGCTTTCCTGCTTTTAAAGCAGCACGTGGGGTGTTTTCAGCCCTGCCTAGACGGGTTCTGCTTCCAAGCACCGCTCCTGCTTGTGCCACCCCTGACGGAGCATCCGGCAGGGCCGCGGCGCGGCCGCCCTTTCCTGGGCTGCTCTTGGTTTGCCACTCGCGTGGGGGGTGCTCGGCGGAACGGGACTCCCAAAGCACTAAGCCAGGCTCTAGCTGAGCAAGGCTGTGAAGCGCTCGGCGCCGATCTCGCTAACCTAGCGCTTGCTTCTGTTGTGCAAACACAGATAAGGAGCAGGACTGTCCGCACTGCCCCCAGCTGAGACACGCGTCTCCCTTGAGCGGCTGAATCCTCTCGCGAAGCCCTTGGCTGCTCTCGTCCCCCCGGGCAGCAGTATTTCTGGCTGGTCTTGTGGCCCTTCTCCTGGTCGCAAGGGGCAGCTGGGCAAGCGCGTGGGGCAGACGGCGCGGCCACTGCGCCAACGAGGGGCCGGCCTCGTGCTCCTGGGCCACCAGAAGGCTGGTCCTCCGTGCCACGCACAACCGGGAGATGCGGCGCCGACCCGCGGGCGCTGCAGGGCCGCGAGCGCCCGTTCCCAGCGCCGCAGAGGCAGCCGGCTGGCGCCGGCGCTGCCCTCCTTGCCCACTCAGGAACTCACGAACGCCGCCGCCGGCGTCCGTACCGCCTTCGGCGGGGTCGTGTTTGGCGGTCTCGCAATTCAAGCCCAACAAGGACCACACACAGAACTAGTTTACGCTCTAGACTGAGCCCGGTAGAGCATCAGCTTGCCCACTTTTGCTCAAGGGAGACGCAGGCCTCGGGCAGCCCAAGGTCAGGTCTATGCGGAGCGTCTCGGACGTGGCGCTTCCCCGCAGCCTGCGGCGTCCGGCTGGTCGTGAAGCGGCTGAGCTGGTGAGACGGGCGTTTGCCGTGCTTTCTCTTATCATCGCACCCCTAAGAGCTCTGCCGTGCGCCAGCAACGTCTCCACGGGCAGCGCAGCAGGTTCCCGCCCTTCCCAGGCGGTATCCGAGGATGCCCCTTGAGCAGGAGGGAGCCGCAGGCCCCCGCGCTGCTCCTGCAGCCAAGCTCAGCAGAAGCCTCCACACTGCCGGCTGCACACGAATTCGACAGGACCCTGTCCAAAAGTCCCCCTGCTGAGCTCCCCAGCGTGAGCTCAGGGTCTGTCTGCGCCGCGGGGAGCGGCCAAGGGCTGCCAGGCTGCTCAGTCACAACTTCCAGTGCTTCTGAGGGTGCGGGTCTTCAGCTTCCTTCCCAAAATGGCAATATCATAACTGAGCACAGATTTCTGAAATTGCAGAAGTGGAAACTACAGCGGGGGGAATAACTGACTGACAGAGGAAATTGGATGGAGGCGTTTGGCGCTGCCTGGGCAGGGGGGAGGCGTGGGCGCGCGCGGAGGGTTCTGAAGCGCCGTCAAGCACTCCTCGTGCGGGAGCTCTGCCCGGCTGATGTTTGACCCCGGGCAGCTCCGGGGCTGCCCCTAGCTCCGGGGACCCAGGATTCCCCCTGAAACGCTGCCCTGCCGCCAGCCAGGACGACTTCCAGCCGGTGCCTGCCCTGACTCCTGGGCCCTCTTAGCAGATTCGCAGGAAGGACAGTCTGGAGCAACCCGAAAGAAAAGGGAAGTGCGGGACCTCGGCACGTAATGTCAGCATAACCAAGTTCCCAGCAAGAGCCTTTGGCCTCAGTCGTGTCTTATGACCTCTCTGCAGCGACCCAGCAGCCAGAACCTGCTCGCAGGGGCTGGATCTGTGTTTCTTTGTACACAAGACACGGGTACACTCCCAGGGCCATCGGTCCTAGCCAGTTCCTGCCCTGCTTTTTGACTGGTTTTGAGGCAAAGGATGTTTTTAAGGGCTTAATGTTTAATCAGCATCCTAGTTGCTGGAGGAACTGACTGAGGTTAAGCAAGGCTGGAAGATTTCTGCACAAGGTGCTGTCGCTTCCCAACATCCAGGCGCCTACAGCCTGCAAACACCGACCTGGCCGGTTGTCCGAGCTCTTCCAAAGCACGCGGGTGAGAAATCTGAAAAGCTGCTGGCTCGAGCCGGAAAAGGCTCATCGCAAAGAGCGACCAGCTTCAAGGCAAGCACCGAAATCGTGCTGTGAGCGCCGGGAAGAGGCAGAACGAGGAAACTCTGCCTTTCGGGGCAGTATCCGGAGGGGCGCCCTGCTTTGGCCAGCCAGGAGCAGCCGTGCTCAGCAGGGAGCCCCGCGGGGCGCGAGGTCCTCGCTGTGCCGCGGAGCTCGGGCCGGCGCGGCGGCGCCTCTGCGCCCCGGCCCGCACTGTGGGTCTGCACAGCTTCCTCTTGCAGGCCAAGCCGGGGCCGTGGTCTCCTAGTCATCATCCAAGTTTGCCCAGCAGATCCTGCTTTAAAACAGGAGCAGCCAAAGGTCACAGCAGTGTCCCCAGAGCCGCAGCTCTGCCCCTGGCCCGAGGCAGCCTCCGCTCTTTTCTCTGAGGGGCCTTTTCTTGAACTAATCCTCTTCACCACCATTACTGACCCTCCCTTGCAGTCTCCTGCTGAGCTACGGTACATTAATGCACAAAACATCCAAATAACCAAATAAATAGAGAGGATTGTGAACTGCTTCGCCGTGCTCTGCGTCTGCCACGCGCTATTTTGGGAAGGACCCGACCTGGTGGGGTTGGGAGCCCAGTGCGCCCCTGCGGGTCACAGCCACCGCTCGCCGGGACGAGAGGCAGAGCCCTGACCTGCCGCCGTGCACATCCCAGGGATCCATCCCGGGGACGCCCGGATCCCTCCTTATCCCCGGGCCCCGCGGCAATGGCTGGAGAGGAGGCGGGGGGGAAGCGGGAGGCACCGGGTGGCACCAGGTTTCCTCCCAGCCGCTCGGAGCTGCCTACGCCTCGGTCCAGCCTCCTCTGCGAGCAGGCCGGGAGGCTGAGACGCTCCCATCTTCATGGCAACGCTCTACATTTCCGCTCCCTTTTATAGGTCTCTCTCGCCGCTTTCCCAACCCCTCTGCTCCAGAGAAGATTCAAAATTTTCTCCACCGGTTTCCTCCTCACACTAATTCCTTGCAGAAAAAAGCCCCAGGACCGAGAGGGAGCTCCGTGGGAGTGGGGGCGCCTGTGGCGCCGGTGTTTCAGCAAGGAGTGCTAAGACAAACGTAACTGTAGAGACATTCTTAAATAAAAAGCTATTCCTGACCCCAAGGCACCCCATGTGATCCTGACTGTGTCAGCTGATGGGAAAAAATCTCCTTATGGAGGAAACAGTGAAGTCTGAATATAGGCCCAGGACTGGGCACGTTTTCCCCCTGTTCCTCCCCCTGTGTTTGGTCAGCTCAGGGCCAGCTGCGGGAAAAGAGATTGAGAG
This sequence comes from Nothocercus julius, assembly GCA_013398735.1. NCBI lineage: Eukaryota > Metazoa > Chordata > Aves > Tinamiformes > Tinamidae > Nothocercus > Nothocercus julius. Next base: position 288,776 of record VZSV01000225.1, on the reverse strand, counting down.
CCCCGGAGATGGAGATGGAGACGGAGACGGAGGAAGGTTCAGACTCAAACTTGGCCTGAGATGGTTGAAGCACTGCCTGGGTTTCCCTGCCTGGGTTGTCCTCTGGGCTTCCGCGTCGTGCCTGTTGTGACCTCGGCCTTCCTGAAAGCCGGCCGGGCTGTTTCAAAAGCTGCAGGGATCACTGCCTAAAACCTTCTTCTTTTTATCTGTTCCACATGCGTTGCCATTTAATTCCCGCCACATCCTTAGAGGCCGTGGTAAAGAAGAGGAACTGGCTGTTTTCATGCAAGCCCCAAGTATTTCCACCGAGCCCCCTCTAACTCTTCTCCTTTTCTGACTGAATATCCCTGTGACCCTTCGTCACCAGCTCTTGCTGCTTCCAGCTACATCCGCCCAGCTTGGCTGCTGCAGTGGGGTCTTTTTGAAAACCAGACGGTTAGAGGACTTGCGCCTTTCTTCCCTGAGCAAAGAGCCCAAATCCCAGATTGCTGCCTGGCCCTGTAGTGGACTGTGCCGAATGAGACAGGAACACTCCAGTCCAGGCCTGCAGGAAAGTCCAGAGCTACCGGAAAGGGAAAAGTAGGAAAGATACGGAGACCCTGGGGCCAGGCCTGGCCAGATCAGGATGCCCTTTGAGATCTTTTCTCCGGCTGCTGAGGAGCAGAGCAGGGTGCTGGCCGTCTTTGAAGGGCCGTCATGGGAGAGGAGCTTCCTGCAGGGCGGGTGCTTGAACGCGGACCTGGGAGAGCCCGCGTGTTTGGTCTGCTTTAGGCGAGTTTTGAGAACGCGTTTTCGGCGTGCAGCCGTGGCCACGGGTGCTCCCTGCTTTCTCCCTGGAAGTTTAGGGAAGGCCTTTTGGTGAGCTGGACCTTGTGCGAACTTGAACAGGGGACTCTGAAACCCGAGTCCACACCAGGAAGTGAATTTTGCACCACGACTCCTTTCCCGAGGGCCCCTTCGTGCAGCACAAGAGGAACAGAAACTCTTTGCTCCCGCTGCCGAGGCCGGGCCTTTCCCGCATCCCCCTCCGTTGTTTTCCTGCATATTCCCGTTTGTGCCAGTGTGGCTGGAAAACAGCCGGTCGCCGAGCTGCATCCCTGTGCCAGCAGCTTGCTGAAAGTACAAGAAAATACAGGGAGCGGTGTGGGGATCTGCGCGGCGATGGGAGCGGCGGGATGCGCCGTGCCAGGAAAACGGCGAGGCCAAGGCCAAGGGGGGGCAGCCGGGCGCTCAGATAAGCGCTCGTGTCGTTTCCTGCCCTCGCAGGACTAACCGTCCCCCGGTATCGGCACTGCCGGCTGCATCTGGGTTTGTAGGAGAGGGGCTGCCTGGCCCAAGGAGAGAGAGACTTGGCTCTTGGCGTGGAAAAGACGGTTGTTCTTCCAGCTTTGCAAATCCCCCTCCTCTGCATTTCCGCACGTTCCTGCGGCCCCGCACCGGGCCCTACAAGCGACGTCCAAAAACCCGTAAGGCCTGGGGTGAGCTGGAGCGACCCCCCCCTTCCGCTGGGACGCAGCTGCGGGAACTGGCCTGGGATGAGCGAAGAGCTGGGGCTCCCAGCCAGCAGCAGGCTGGAAAAATGGGAATAGCAGGTGAAACCGGTTGATTCGACTCCCGTGCACAAAAAAGTGGGAGCAATCGAGGCCTGTTTTGTCAAATTTCTTCCCACAGACAGACACACGCCTGCAGGCGCGTTAAGCAGCCTGTGCGGCCAGGTGTGCGGCCGAGGGGGACGGCCGCCCCGAGACGAGGAGCCTCTTCCCTGGCAGCCGCCAAGCGACCCCATCCAGCGCCGCTGCCGGGCTCCCCGGCGCCGGCGGGACGGGAGCGGCGCCCGCCCGCTCCCCGCGAGCTTCAGTTCCCGCCGGCTCCGCTGCCAGCCCCGACATCCCCTGGGAGGTCGCGCTGCTCCGGGTGTCTCCGGAGGGGAGCCCCGTCCTTCCCGCTCCTCTTACTGGGATAAGGGCAGCTCCTCCTGCCGGGTGAGGGGGCTGGGACAAGATCTCCTGCGTGGGGGTAACCGGTGCTGCTCCACGCGCACCAGGTCTAACGCATGGAACTGTCGGTTATCGCCAATTCAAGAGCTGCATCTGGCAGCCAACGGAAGTCATGGAGAAATTCCTGTAATCCCACGGGGAAATGGCCAAAATCCCGAGACATTCATGCCATTTTGGTGTGTCCATTTGATGGTAAAAATCAGCAGTTGGTGCTGCATCAGACGGAGGCAGGAATCGCCCCAGCAGGAAGAGCCACGCGGCTTCCGCCAGTAACTATGGAAACTCGGAGCAAACCTGTGCTATTTTCAAGCACGGGCAGAAATTCCTCACGGAAGGTTTCTCCGTAGGGCAGGAACGCGCTGCACGGAAAGGGCGTAGGGTTCCATTGGTTAGGTTAGACTATGTTAGGTTAGATTTTATTAGGTAATGTTCAATTACTGCTGCTAATTCGCGTGCATGGAGACGCTTGGCACAGAGCCGTTCCCGGATGAACGCGGAGCTGATGCTCGGGATGGAAACTGGTCAGTTAAGAGCGGAGCAGGGCAGGACAATCACGCGCAGGGAACGTGGCACGGGGGCACAGGACGTGGCACCGGGACACGTCACAGGGCACACAAGACGTGGCGGAGCACAAGGGGCATTGCATGGGGGACACGGCGCAGCACGGCACGGGGACACGGCGCAGCACACAGGACTGTGCGTGGCTGACACGGCACGCGGCGAGGCACAGAGGATGCGCCGCAGGGCGCACACAGGACACGGCAGACAGGATATGGCACAAGGGACCTGGCAGGGGGCACAGCGCGCAGGACATGGCACAGGGGTGCATGGGACACGGCATGAGGGACACAGGACACGGCACAGAGGACATGGCACAGGGAATGAGGCAAAAGACAAGACATGGGGGACCTGGCACATGGGCACAAGGGACATGACAGGGAACAGGACATGGCACAGGGGATGTGACACAGCACACACAGCACAGCACAGGGGACACGGCACAGGGGACACGGCACAGGGGACACAGCACAAGGGACATGGCACAGGGGGACACAGGATGGCATAGGGGACATGGCACAGGGGACATGGCACAAGGGACATGGCACAAGGGACACGGCACAGGGGACACGGCACAGGGGGACACAGCACAGCACAGGGGACACGGCACAGGGGACA
>VZSV01000225.1:266690-283986 GCA_013398735.1 Nothocercus julius | reverse complement strand
GCGGAGGGGGCCGCAGACAGCGCGGGGCTCCGCGCCCGCCGCCGTGACCTTCAGCGCTCCCCGCGGCGCCTTCCCTGGGCTGTTCGGCTGGCGCCTGCCATGCCCTTCCCCGGGATTCAGCCTCGCAGCCGTTCAGCTTCTCCGGGAGGGCCGAGAGGATCCGATCCTGCACCCTCCGTGCTGGGTGTAGCTCTTCTCCCCACCCCCTTGCTGTAAATAGGGCAACAACATTTTTAGCAGGAAAGCCATTAGGCTTCAGGTGTGCGTGGCCACTTTCTGCTAATACTGAAGCTCAAATGTGGCAAATAATTGCAGGAGTGAAGCCAGCTTTAGAGACCTTAGTGTTGTTGCAGGGACAGATGTGCCTCTGGTATCTTAAGCGAGAGCTGCACCAAGTATCACAAGTCAGCCTGTGTATTCAAGTGCATACACGGATGCTGATCTGTTGTCTGTTCATCTGATACTTTTTTAGCTTCCAAGCAAGGACACAAATCACTCAGATGCTGAAGTGATTATAGCTTGACTTGCATGGCTGCTAAAATGTGGTGGCTCTGATGGTAAAATTGTGGGAGCTGCTCTTGTTGGATGAGTGTTTCAGATAGAACCATATGGATTTGTAGGCTAGATTTAAAAACAGCAGCTGAGGAGGAACCGTCCAGCCCTGCTGGTGCTGGCAAAGGGCGCTCTAGCTGTTCTGTGCCAGGTACATCCGTGGCTTTCCCTTCAGGCCTCACTTACTGCGTTTCCTCCTGCTCTGCTCATGGCACGTGGTCATTCCACGGTAAGGGCGGTTAGTGGCCACCTGCCTTGAACTCCAAGCCTCAGGATGGGCAAGTCAGGAGCTTCTTGAAGACAGAATCACGAAAGCGATGGAAGTCACTCCAGTCTGTGAAACCATTGACTTCATCTGCTTGGCCAACGGTGGCAAAGGAGCAACAGGCAGTTTGGGGAAACATAAGGCAATTGGATTGGTAGATCCTTGTCTCTTGCAACACAGTGATTAATGCCTTAAATACTGACTTTTTAAGGAAGTTGTTCTTCAGTTACTTGTCCAAAATTGAAGTTGGGAGCAAAGAAATTTGGGAAAGTAAATTGGGAGCTTTTTTGAAAAAAAAAAAAAAAACTCTTTAATTCTAAGCTGTTTTACTAAAGCCTCATGGTGAGGGATACAAGGTTGTGTTAACCTTTAGTAAGACTTCAAAGCATCTCTAAAGTGGAACTGAAGTGTTTCCTAGAAACTGGAAGTTTCATTGTATTGTAGAATTGCGAATTAGAGAAGGAGACTTTGCACTGGGTAACTCCAAATGTGTGATTGCTGATCCGTGGCATTGGAGAGTCGTTGCTGTCATAGCACTGTGGGTATGTGGCTGGCCCTTGATATGGGCTCTTGGTGGCGGGTGGTGGTAATGCGAGCAGGTCTGATGCACCAAGCTAGAGTCTTGGGGCCCTAACTCATGATGAAGAGTGTGGTCACCTGACCAAGTCTAAATAGGTATAGATAATGCTAATTTTTATTTTCTTAATTCTGACTGTTACTGAGCTGTGTGTCTAATGAAATATCTCAAGGTGTTGAAGGCAGTGCTGCAGAGGTGTCATACAGGATAAGCTAGCACAGCACCATTCAGTTTTCCAAAGTGGGAAGCAGCACTGCAGCATGTTCTGATGTTAATTGAACATTAATTGTTAAAACAAGCTGATTTAGAATCAAGGGGCTTAGAAGGCAGCCTCTAAGCTGTGTAAAGCTACCAAAAATGTCCCAGATCAGTGTTAATTGGTGCAGTAGTCAGTCTGACTCATGCTGTATCTAAAGCACAGATTCGTGCGGAGCTGCTATTTCGGAGACCTGTTTCCAGTAAACACGTTCAGGTTCTGTACTGTCCGGGCTAGTCTGATGTGAAAACAAGCAGTTTTATGCAGTTCTGTTTGGTGTCGGAACATGAACTGCTGATAGTAAACAGATAGCAAAACTTGTTGTGGTGGGGCAGTGCTGCTGGCAGCTCAAGACGCAGCGGGTTCCTGTGACCTTGGCTGCCTGCAGACCTGCCTGCTCCCTGGGTGGTTGCAGCCTGCTCTGGTGGTGAAGGTCCCTCGATTTCCTCTCTGTAAACGTGGCTGGCACAGGGTCAGATGCTGGTGAGTGATCAAATTATACAGGGATTTCCGTGTGACTCCTGTGTGCCCCAAATGGAAAAGCAGAGTACTGGGCAAGGCTTTGGTGCTAGAAGATTCTTTCCCTAGGAAAGCAGCAAGTGTGACAGGCTTGTCCTGCTCTTGTCCTTGCATTTTACTGTTTCTGCTAAACAAACCTTGCGTGGGGAGTGTGTGACATTCGGTGCTTTTGATACTGCTACAGCATCCTGCAGCTGGCTAAGGAAGAGCTCTAGCCAGCAGTCTTAAGGCTAGTTCTGTGCTCTACTTATTGTTGCTGCAGAGCTAATAAGGTAATGCTGTTTTTTGGTGTTAAATAAGGCCACAGATCATGAAGCAGCTGGTTAGCTGTTGAGTGACCTGCATGGTGAACTTCTTGACTCAGAATGTCTAGCTTGATGCATGGACTGAACCCCACACAGTCTGTTTTTGAATATACTTGAAAAAGAAACTTGTACATTTGCAGGCAAATTATGTCTGTGCTTCCTGAAATGTTGTTATTGGTCTTCTCTGAGAGAAGGGAGCTGCGGACTTCCATGAAGACTTAGAGACTTTATCTGAAGAGAAGCCTGTAGGTTCCTTAGCTGTAACTTGAAGGGGTGGAAATGAAGTTCAAAGTAAAGTGCAAATGAAGGTGCTATCTTGTGTTCCAGAATGGCTAGAGAAGACTTGGAAGGTGGTGTGGTGGGAGCAGGGGTAGTTGCATAGGAAAAAACTTGGTGTGTCAGAGCTTGGAACTGCCAAACCCTGAAGCAGAAGCACTAGTATAAACCAGATTTTACTGCAAGCAGGTAAAATATGGGACATGAGAAGTATTATAAGAGAACTAAGCTGTATTTGTACATTGAAGTAAGGGTCTCCTTTCCACTCAGTATATACCAGTGCTTGGAAGAGCTGAAATCCAGATTCAGCATCAAAATAGGAAGTCTTGACCACTGGTTGTGCAGAACCTGTCTCAAGTGGTCAAGTGGTTCATGCTGCTGCTTGTCCTAGGCTGCCTTCCCAGGTACCTGGTAGGGTTCCTGCCTCACCCTGAAGTTATTGCAGACTGCACTGTCTGCAGGAACTAACCCTTACTGAGGACCTTCAGGGAAGCAGCAAAGATGAGCACCGGCTGCCTCAGGCCTCTGATCATACCTGCCCAGAGCCTCAGTGGTTTCAGCCAATGGTCACAGGCCTGAAGAACTTGTCTTTGGTCTGATCAAACGGATTGGTGATGGTTGAGGTACCCAGCTCCAGAAGCGCCTGCTTCTACCTGCCCTGCTGTCACCACAAAACATGAAGCTTAACCTGCTGAGCTTGCTGTGCCCTCCTTAAAAAGTGAAGCTGGTGAGTGCAGGGCCTCAAACTGGGCTGAGCTGGCTAGTCCACTGGGTGCCCTGTGAGATGACCTTGAGCCTTGTGTGTCAGAAATGGGGCCTCCTGCCTGCAAATGACTGGCTAGTGGTGCGGACTGGCTGGGTGAAACGGGCTCCTGCAGCAGCTTGAAATAACAGCTCTGCTAGTCCACGCCTTGAGTCTAGCAGACCCTCCAGCATGAGAAATGTCACACCTCAGGTTGCAGAGCAGTGGTAAAGAAAAGTGTTAGGCTGTCCCTTCTCAGATTCACTGAACAAAAGTAAATTGCCCCTTAGCCTTGCTGACTAACTTAATGCTGTACCCTGAAAGTCCTAGGCCTGCCTGAAATCTCCACACCCTCTGGAGTTAGGGACAGTGTGTTTTTATTTCTCCTCAATCCTACAAGAGGTGACTCACTAAAGAGCTGAAGAGCCATTCTCCAGGATGCTATGTGCTTATCTGTTTAATTCCTACAGTTACCAGTGGGGGACAAGCTCAAGTCTTCAGTGTGAGTTTGTCTGGGCTGCTGATATGATGCCAGATGATATGGCCATCTCTTTTATATGGTGCTGCAACTGTACACAGCAGTGGGGTTTTATGGGCTGTCTGTGTGGCTGCTCATTGTAATTGGAGATATGACTGTGTTCATGTTAAATGTCCTGGCAGGAGTTTGAGTATCTTTGGGAGAAGCCTGTTCCTTTGAAAATGCCCCAGCTCCTGGCACAGCGAAGCAAGCAGTGTGCTTGACCTGGATACAGCCTCTGAGGTGCTCTCCGCCTCCTCTTCAAGAACAAAGTCTAGCAGGTCTTCAGGTGAACTGGTGCCTGCTGTTGTGTTCAGGGGAAACCTCCTTCCTGCTGCATGGGGCAGCCCATCTGGTATGGGATTAATCAAGGCCCCAGATACAAGACCTCATCTGAGAAAATGCAGAAGTTGGAAGCACTATGATAGTAAACCCACGATATGTCAGTGGAAAGCCTGGCTCTTATTGCTGACTCACTTCCCAATACAAGGAAGTGCTGTTTGTTAGTGTTCTGGAATCTGCTTTGTCCCTGTTCTGGGTCCCCCTGCAGTGACATGGGGTTTGGGACGGTGGTGGCTTGGGGGCCGGCCCTGAACCGGACCCGCTGCCAGACTGAGCACAGTGGGTTGCTTTAGCTGAGCCTGGAGGAAGTGGTATCTATGCAAATGCTCCTTTGACTTGAAGGCTATTGTTAACATAACCACTGCTGGGCAGCTGCAGTCCTGGTGTGCAACAGTAAATACCTCTTGTTCTTTCTTTCAGTCTTTACTGTACAGCTCTTCAAGCCCTATTTACCAAGAAGCCATATCCTTATCTCCTAACTAAAAGATGTCCTAAATATACAATATATGTGAAGCTCTGTGCTTCAAACATTCACAGCTGTCAAGAGGTACAGGACAATGATCTGAGTGCTAAGTGACCTGCAGCAGAAGAGCTGTGACACTTGATGACTGTGTCCTGCTAGGAGATGGATCTGGCCTCGGCTGGCTGGAATGCAGGGCTGCAGCAATGCCCAGGGTGCACTTCTGTTTAGTGAAGCGCAGCAGAGCCGGCTGCCCTGGAGGAGCTGCAGCTACAGGAGCTGCAGGGTGAGCTGCCCATTGGGAGGCTGCTACACGACTCCCCTGGGGACAGAGGTGTCAGGCCCCACTGGGGCTTGTTCTTCCAGGGCCTGTGACTTCCCCTCGCTCCTGGTAGTGCAGTAGCACTGGGGCTACCTAAGACTGTAGCAACTAGTTGCCCCAAAGCCAAGATGAAGTGTGGATAGCTCCCACTTGGATGCAAGCATATGCATGTACCTTAGAGCAGAGAAACTGCAAAGTCACAAACCTGCTGTGATTTCCCCCCCCCTCCCCAGAAGCAGACTGGCTTTCTGTCAGTGCTATTACAAAATGAGCTTCTGTAAGTCATCCCCATATTAATTGCAACATGTTTGACTTCAGGCTTGGAGGAGCCACTGATTGCACTAGGGTTGAACAGCAAACTTCCTCACCCTCAAAGCATCTGCTTTCCTGAAGAAGATTGCAAAAGATTCTGGACAGAAAGAAATAGCTTGTGTGAAATGCTGTGGCCAGTCTATAAGTAGGTCATCTGACTCTTGAATCCACATTCTTTGTGTCTCTGAAAGATGCTTCAGCCAGAAGAGAAAAGTCCAAATGCAAGCAGAATCCAGGGTAACTTCTGTTGCCTTAGACCTTCCAAGGGAAAGGCACTTTCCTGTTGCCACTGATTTTGCTGGGTTGAGACTGCACTGGTTTCCAGGCTCATAGCTTAAATCTCCAGGTAAAATGTTGCCTGCTCTTGGTTCTGACATGCAGATGTAAGGAGCTGCTCGGTGTTGTTTAGAAGTGAGTCTGTCTCAGTGGTGACTGGGACGTTGACCGGAGGAGAACTGGTCTGCAGGAGGTTGGAGAGCTGTGTTAATACAGGAGCGATCTGTAGGTGACAGTCTCTACAGCTGAAACTAAACCTCTTGATGGTGATCTTTCTTAGTACTGTGAGCTTGATTAATTGTCTGAAGATTCAGTGCAAAACCAGGAGTACTGCTCAGTTCCTGACTGCTTGAGGGTAGACTCATATGTAGATGTTGAATGTGAAGCAGGAAACTATATTGCAAACCCCATGAATACCTCCCAGCAGCTCTTCTGCACAAGCTGCACCGCTCCCTGCTTGGATACTAATGTAAGAGGAATGAATAAATCCCCACTGTGGAACAGGCAGAGCTCTCTTTGAGAGATGGGCTGAACAAACTCAGGCGTAACAAATCTGAGCAGTGAAGTGGCTTCCCAATAGCCTTTTAGAGCAGCTTCATGCTAGTTAAACAGGACTGACACCTTTGAATATCAACCTGAAGGTGTCTGAGGAGAAGCTTCCCCTTCCAAACAGCTGGCTATGCTGTTCCAACTAATGGCTGTTAACCCATGTATCTCCTCAGTGCTGCTGAGTACAGTCCCATGTTCCAGCCCAGATGGCTGGGGATTGTCCAGTTTCAGGGCTCTTATTCCAGGGTAAATTTGAAAGGATGAGGCTCTTTCCAAGTATTTCAGAATCAAAGCATGAAGCATTTGTTGAAGCTTCAGTGAGATTAATGCAAGTTTTCAAGGTGGAAGGTACTTGTGGGTAGGGCTGTAGGTCTCAAACCCAGCAGACCTGCCCTGGAGGTAACAAGCCTTATGTTCTGGTTTGCAAACCTGGCTTTGGGTTCATGGCTTGATCTTGGTGTGCTGGGGTGATGCAGCTGGGTAGGTGGTAGCTGGGTAGGTACTTGAGTGAAGCTCAGGAGCAAGGTAGCTCTGCCTACAAGCTCTGCACCTAACTCTGATTCCAGAAGTTGGATGATCAGGTGATTGGCCTGAAATACTTCACAAGTAGATATTAGTTAAATCGTCCTTTCAGCAAGGAAGTGCAGCAATATTCTGCATGCTCTCTGCTGTCTTGGATGCTTGATACAGCTGAAAGTGTTTTTTACCTCAGCCCAAACTGTGGGCCGTGTAGGCTTTGTAATGAAAGAAGCCTTGAAGGACACTGATGGGAAACAACTTGTTGGGTTGAGTTCTTGAATGTGCTCATGCTTAAGTGGCTTAAAGCTCAGTGACTATAAGAAATGTAGTTTTTGTTCATGTTACATCCTGCTGCAGTAACTAGACATGTCCTCCTGCTGCATTTCTGCCACAGTTCAGCTGAACGGCCGCTCCTGGGAGGACTTTCTGAGGACATGAACTCTGAAGTGGCAAGGTCAGGTTTAGGCCCTAAGCCTTGGTCTCTAGGGAATGGATTCCCTTCCTTGAAGCTAACTAGGTTGGAGAAAGTGTTTTATCACAGAGAGCAGGAGAGCTCCCTCTTCTCCTTAGTTCTATATTGAAACTAGATAAGTCACTTCCCATCCTTCAGGGAATATTTCTGGCAGATAAATCAAGTAGTCAAGTGACCGTGTTAGACTTGCATGACTCTTCCCTGGGCTGACTCAGCACTTCCAGCACAGTGGTCTAAGGAAAGAGATGGTGTTTGGGAACAGGTTTAACAGGACTTTTTTTCCTCTTCCAGCCTTGGGAGCTGCTTATGGAACAGCAAAGAGCGGCACAGGTATCGCAGCCATGTCCGTCATGAGGCCTGAGCTGATCATGAAGTCAATCATCCCTGTCGTCATGGCGGGTATTATAGCCATCTATGGCCTGGTAGTGGCAGTCCTCATTGCCAACGCACTCTCTCCTTCCATCACGCTATTCAAGTAAGTTGGTGCTGTCCCCCTTGGGTCTGTCCACGCTTGTGTGAATCACTGTTGTTCCCAAAGGGGGGGATGTCACCACTAGCAATGCTAAAATGCAGGGTAAAAGCTAAAAAAGCCTGAGTGGGGCTGCAGGTGTGGACTGGATTTCAGCTGTCCTGCCTTGTCTTCAGTGGCAGTTCACCCTGTTAGCTCATGCGTCGGACACAGTGTTGCTAGAGGTAGTGCAGAAGTTACAATTTGCAAGAAACAGTCTTCAGAGGGCCCAGGATAAGAAGTGATGGTTGTCTCTTGGAGCCAGATTCTAGATCTGGAATATTGAAGTCTTCCAAGGAGTTAATCAGAGTGTCTAAATGGCTCTGTTGCCTGGGAGATGCATGTGAATAATTAATACTGTTCACTACTTTATGTGCTGGTAAGCCAATCCTCAAGCTATACACAGTGCTTCTACACCTGCTACAGCCTGAAACTTAATCTACCTTTGGTTTTTTGGAGTAGCTGAAACAGGCTGGAGCCTTATCAGGATAACATGAGGTCTCTATGATGTCTAACAGGATAGATGCCTGTGTCATGGTGTAAGCTATAACTCAAGCCTTATGTTTGGCCTAGTCAGATTTAGCCTTGATCTGAGAAACGGCAGGTTCACATGTTATTTCTTGGTTACCAGATGGTCAAATAGCAATAGGAGCTGCTCCTTGGGCACCCCAGTCTAGAAAACCAGGCCACTTGCTATTGACATGAGTGTGTCTGGTTCATTTATAACTCTCCTGCATTGCAGTGTGACATACAATTATCCAGATGTGCTATGATACAGTATGTTTGCTAAAGGTGGGAAAGAAGCAGCTGTCAGGTTACCCAGTGGAGTGGGAAAGGCACTGCTGTGGATGGTCCCCATGACTGGAATATCCCCACAAGGCTGGAATATCTGTGGCTCCGGTAGGATGTGGAGCCTGGTGCTGACCGAAGCGGCTGCTGGCAGCCCTGAGGGCTGTGCAGACTTGTGGGCCCAGTGACCAAGTGTAGTTCACATGGTGGTGTTGAACATCAGCTGACCCGGGTCTTGCAAAGCTCCTGATTCTTGAAGCACGTGCTCCTTCAGAAGTCTGGCTGCAGGACCTGGAGCTCCTCTGCTTGCCTAAGAGTACAAGAGGCTCCCTTTAAATGCTCTTAATTCTTAAATTCGCTTTGTGAGAGCAAAGAACTGCCTAGTCTGCAGGTAAAGGTCTGGGTTTGCTGCTTGCCACTGAAACTTCTCTCATCTCTGTCCTACAGGAGCTTTCTTCAGCTGGGTGCTGGCTTGAGTGTGGGCCTCAGTGGCCTGGCTGCTGGCTTTGCCATCGGCATCGTGGGCGATGCAGGTGTACGGGGAACAGCACAGCAGCCCCGGTTATTTGTGGGCATGATCCTCATTTTGATCTTCGCTGAAGTTTTGGGTCTCTATGGCCTCATTGTTGCCCTTATCCTCTCTACAAAGTAAACGTCACGCTATGATGTAAAGAGATATAACAAATCCACATTTAAAAAAAAAAGCTCCAGAATGAAAATGGTCTCTCCAATGTGTACAGTTGTCCCAATTTGGTAGTTGATCTCTTGTAAATGCGCAATGTATGTTAGTGACTTGTCTGTCCTGTGTGTACTTCAATATTAAATTGGATGGGCTGCTCCAAGCCTGCTGTGTGGCTTGGGGTGGCCTGTGTGCAATTTTCCACCCATTTGCTGTTAGTACTTTATGTATAAATATGAACTAGATGTGTAATTTTTTCTCTTCACTGGATGTTTATTTATAAAAGACTTGACATGTTCATACACCTATGGAGCAAGGATTTTCAATTTCCCATGCTATATATATTAATCTTATATATAGGTAGATTATTACACTGTGGGGTCAATTGTAAGTGCAGAGAATTCCTTGGATGTAATTTTGATTCTAAAGATTGCTGTAGTGTCCTGGTATTGGAGTATGAGAATTTTGTGTTATATTACAGCAATTGTCAGAAACACTCTTGTGTTTCCAGTAGTAAAAGCGTATGCTCCGGCATCAAAGTCGTGCACCCAGTGTTGGGTTACAAAGTTATACAACATTTCCAAATAAAACTTCCTCACTACATTGCTGTAACAGACTCCTGTGGCTTAATTTTGGGCAGGAAGGGGAAAAGTTCTCTTAAGGGGAGGCAGATTCTTGAAGTAAAGGTCTGGAAGAGTTCCATGCTGTAACTAAAGGCTAATGTGACCTTTCTCCTGGGCAGAGAACAAGGGTGCTCCTGGCTGCTGCCTGTGAGGAAGCTGCTCAGGCACAGCCTGACAATGTGGGTCTCCACCAGTGTCATGTGCTGGTTCCATGGAACAGGGCTGTCAGGGACAAGGATGTGGCCTTAGCATGTGACTGGGAGCAGAAGCTGTCAGAGGCCCTTTAGGCAGTGCAAAAAACCTACCTCCTTCAAAAGTGGTGGTGCTGGTTACCACTAAGGTACCTCAAAAACTGTCTCTTCTCTGAAGATAAAGGACTCATCTCTTAACTAATTAACTCATAAGGTGGGAAATTCTAAGTTTTTTGCCATGTGTATTGTCTTAATGGTGTGATGTGGAGAACAAGCAAAGCACTTGTTCTGTCTGGGCCTTGCCCATTGTACCTGGACTGCTGCCACTTGTAGTGTCTTGCTGCTGAAGTTAAGCTGGGGCATCTGCAGGGGTGTCAGCTGTGCTGAGTGTGTGGGGCTAGCCCTGGTGGTGTAGGTGTATTCTATCAATGCACTTAATGTAAACATCTCTGCAGGAAGGGGGTCAAATATCTACATTGTAAAGAAATGTGGCCGAAGGCACAGCATCAATGTGGCAGAAGCACCTGCACCCCCCAGGTAGCTCCCTGTCTGGTCTTCAGAGCAGGCAGCAGTTGGGGATGGTTGTACAAGCAAGTTTTAGCATGGGGTTTTCATCACAGCTTCCATAAAAGTGTAGTTTTATGGGTTGGTTCACTGTTTTCCAAAACCTGACCTGCCTCAACTCATTTAACAGACTGCTTGGCTTTATAGGGGGGGTACCCTGCAGGTCTTAATGTTTTAGAGTGACTTCAGAGCAACTGGCAGCAGTGATGGTTGTACTCTGGGTGGAGAGGCATAAACTGATACCTAGAACATGCTGGATCTGATGCTGTGAAGCATCAGAGAGATAGCAGGAAGTTTCTCTAGAGCCTGCTCCCTTGAATCATTTTGATCTTCCTTGAGCAAAAGCAGTAGTCTGCACACCTCAGCCCTGTGAGTTGGGCTCCCAGGCTCTCTCCCGTAGCCTGCTACCTGTAACACTGCTCTGCGGCTCCGCGCAGGACAGCTGTACCTGCACCGTGCAGCGGGATCGGAAGAGGCCTGCCTGGGGTTGGGAGTGTGTCTGCACGTTCCTTGAGGGGAGTCTGCTCAGCCTTGCTTTTGGCCAATTCAGAGCAACGAGAGCAAATTGCAGTAAGGAGAGCAACTAAGGGCTGGTGGTAACTCTCCAGAAGGGGGGGGGGGGCAGGGGGGAGGGCAGCTTGAAGGCAGGCCTCTCTACAGCTGTCATGCTGTGGCTTGGTGACAGCTCACAGAAAGGTGGCAGTTACCAGGCTCAAGTTCATGACAGACACTTACATAACCAAAGGCAGGCGAAATCCCCTCGCCAAGCGTTCAGCTTCATGCCTTCGAATGCCAGGCCTTTCCATTCTTACATAAGCCCACGCAAGGCAGCGGAACAGTGTGTCAAACAAAAGCTGGAGCAAACACAGAGGAGAGGGCAGCTCTGCAGCCAGAGACAGCCAAGGCGTTGGGAGCAAAATGAGCAGTCTGAGCACGTTGCCTTGGCCATACGTTTGCGCTGATGGTCACGCTCTAGATCCTCGGTTCTGACTCCCAGATGAAAACTTGCACTCCAAGTCCTTTGTCAATGCTGTTTTGTCAGCAGATTTCTCAAGTGAGCCAGGGAATTAGGAAAATTATGGAGCTTTCGGTCGCTTTCCTTCATTTCCTGCCAGCACTGTGCTAGCAGAATGCAGCCCTTGCCAGGGAGTGGGAGAGACACTGTCTTGTAAACACTGCTAGGAAAGAATTCTATAGTTTCCTTAAACATTTATGGCCACAGGGTAGGTACAGGTGACTTGCTGGTTGGTTTGGAAGAGAACGGGTAGCGCCAGACCATGAAAGGACAGGCTCTGGAGTGCCCGGTCCAGCGGAGGCGGCGCCTGCTGGCACACGAGGAGTTGTCTCTAGCGCGGCGGATTGCACCCGCGCTGGAGCACTGCAGCGTGAGTCAGCCCTGCGGAGCGGAGCCGCTCTGCAGCAGCGCAGCGCTCGGCTTCAGGCTGCGGAAGAGCAGGAGATGCCGCTGTCGGATGTTCCGTGAATCCACGATGCCTCCCTAGAGCCTGCTGACCTTTCTCATATTTAAATCTTTCACACTAGCTGTTGTTTTTTTTTTTTCCCCTAAGAAATCTGCAGCTCTTTGTATTGGCGGGAGGGGTAACTGCTCTGTTGGAAAAATCACATCCTCGAAGTTTGGTCAGTGGCTGCTTTAGCTAAATTCAAATCCTTCTTTAAATGAACTGCAATCAGACAAGAACTGTTCGGAGAAACGCCTGTTCCTCTCCCATAGGAACCAGGGGAACCCTGCAGTTGATTGCCTTACTGGAAAAGGGGAATGAGAATCCACTGCTGACCAGAAAAACATAACTCCCAGTGAGGAAAGCCCAGCAGCTGGGTGAGAGAAGCAACAAGCCAAGCAGCAGGAACTGCAGGAGTGATAAAGCTCAACCTGTGGTTCAAAACCTGGGTGCCGTTTCCAGCGTTACTCCATTTCCCTTGCATGATGCTGGCCGGGCTCCCTGTTCTGCAGTCGTGCACTGCGGAGTGAGGTGATAATCTGTTGTCAGAGACTGAGCTTTAATTAATCGTGCAGCGCACTGCATGCTCTGAGCAGAAGCCCGGGGCTGTTCCTATGGTACAAACAGGCTTTGCAGGAGACATCTCCAGCAGCCGAGCACAGGGAATGGGTAGGTCTGAACAAGAAGTCTGTCTTCACTCCCATCTCTATAGAAACCTGGGGCAACCTTGGCTTTATGCTGGATTTTGGAGATGCTGGATTACCTCCTTTTACGGTCCTGCTGTCCGTAGGGGTGCCCAGGTGATAACTTGCATGTTGCCCTTCCCCCGTAATCGGCCTGCTCCGTGCGCCGGAGCAGAGCCAGGCTTCCCGGGCACTGGGGCGAGGCTGCAGGGGACAGCGGGTCCTTCAGCGGCACTGCGGAGCTCCTCCTCCTCCCATGAGAAGGAGTCTTCCCATAGGAGGTGGATCTTGCACCCACCTTGTGCACTGAGGGAATGGGAGTTTCCAGCAGCCTTTCCTAAGGTTAATTCACAAGGTTCTTACTTCAAGAGTACTGCAATGGTAAAGATGAGTTGCATTTTTTTCCAGAGTTTCTTATTTCAGGGTCAGGATTTCATCAGCTCCAGCAAACCATAGAGTGCTTGCTAACGGATGGAAGGATTTCATCACGACCATTGCAGACCCGCTCATCCCATGCAGACTCCGAGCTCGGAGGACAAGTGATTGGGGTGATGGGGTCAGACTTAAAAAAAAGAGAGAAGTTGTTCATACTAGAAATTCAAGGCTAAAATTTCTCAACCAACCTTAACTTTCACTTTGTCTTTCAGGTAATTGCTTTAAATTACTGGATGTTCTAAGACTAAAAAAAAAAAAACGTCTTTTTTTAAAAATCTTGATGAATTTTCCTTTAAAGCTTCCAGTTTGGGATAAGCTCAGCAAGGGAAAATTGTGTGACTGCACTCCCATGTGGAATTACTTCTGTTTCGAGCTACTAAGCAATTGTTTTCAACTACAGTGCAATAGTGGATAGAATGAAAACCAATCTCTCTCAATAAACCTTGCTTCCCTCACAGTCTCACCTCGTGGATGTTGATTTTATGGCCTCCCACAGCTTCCATCTTACCTTGCCATAGAAAACCTCACTTGAGATTTACCTGTGTCTTTGACACACGTGGACTTACCCAGTGGTACTTGTTCTGTCAACTTCAAAGTGTCCAGAAACAATCCCCACCACCACAACCACCCTTCACCTTTCAGTATTGTAGGACCAGAACTATCCTAGGGACCAGACTGGGGGGTCCTGGATGCCTCCCTCAGGACCTGGAACACGGACACTTCTCACGGACTCCCGTCAGAGGGAGAACTGCATAGCAAGAAGCCAAAATTAGGCGCTGGAGAAACCCACGGCTTGGGTTGGCATTTTCCTTTTGCTGAGGGAACGAGAGGCTCTCACCACAGGCCACAAACCTGTCACCTCTCTGTTTCCTGAAGCTTTGCTGGTGGCTCTTTCAGGGCCCTGGTCCATTATCAGCACTTTCAACCACCTTGTTTATGCTGTTAAATCTGTTCTTTGCTCCTCTGCCACTTCTTGAGAGAAAGGGGTGGCCTCAGGTGTCAGAGAGCCATGATCACCACCTCCATCTAAACTGTGTAGGTCAGGTAAATTGAGATTAAATCAGGAAATGGCTAATTCCCAGGACTGGCAGTGTGCTTCCAACTCATGGATGTAAACAGTATCCCTGCCTGCTGGCTGCATCAGGGCTATTTCTTAGGCTTCTTTGGGAATGTACCTGAGAAGTTAGAAGCCAAGGCTTTACTTTCACAAGCGTTTCTCTTAGCAGCAGCACTAGCCTAAGCCTCTCCTCTTCTGGCCACCTCTCTTCTTTCACAGCTATAGCACACGCTTCCCTGCCTCTTCCAAGTGTGTTGGTACAACTAGCACGCAGCAAGTCTGATTTGGAAACCGAGCCAGGTTAAAAATAACTAGCCCTGAAGGAGAGGAAAAAAAAAAAAAAAAAAAAGTATGTTTGCTAAAGGAAAAAAATGCATGTGAAACTTCGCCTTGAGATTCTCTCAGCCTGTTACCAGGGCAGTAGGGGAAAAGAGTTTGCAATTGCTGATGGCACAAGACAGAGTTCACTGCAAACTGCAAAATAAAGGCAGGACATCCACAGGGATAGGTGCGTAAGTAGGACGGATAGGTGAATAGAGTTGCTCCGGGTGACATACCTCAAACTTGGATGAAGCCACTTGCGATACACTTCATCTCGGCACAGACTGTTCTGTTTTCCCTGCAGTGTGGTGGGAGGCTCAGGCTGTTTACAGCATTCTGATTCAGCAGCTCATTTTCTGGCTTGCCTCTTCTTGCAGATCTAACACTCCTCTGTCACCAAAGGGTCACCAAATCTATGTCAAATCTATGTCAACAGAGTGGACCTTGTGGCAGAATATTCTTAAGCCCTGGATGTAACTATCTGTAAACAGTCAGCGTTGGCATTTACCTGGATGTCTCTTGCACTGCCAAGGAGAGTTATTGTCACCAGTCCCTCAGCACGTACATGAGATGAAAGTGCCCTCCTTTGGCCACGGGCACTTTGGGTGCTGTGTGCACCATTTGACATCAGAATTCAACTTAGCAGCTAAGTGCCAAGAAAACAATTTGATCAAATAAGCAGGTCTGGGATACATTTTTAGGATTTATTTCCTCATTCCACTTTTGGTGAGTTTCTTTCTTCAGCTTTGCCTCTAACAAAGCCACAGATCATTCCCACTGCTGTGCAGCTGTATGTCCCTGGCCATGGGTAATTTCAGGCATGATGAGTAAAACCTGCCTGAAGCAATTCTGAGCTCGAATTCCCCAAACAGTGCTGTGCATTGTTTTCCTGGGCTCAATTAAAATCAGTCCCAGCTATCTGTCTCGATGGCCTTTACTGCTGACAGTAAGAGGTAGCTTACATAGTGTGGGCAATCATTGACATCATGGAATGATAAGTACAGCACAAAAACCTCACTGAATTCAATTGCTGGCCAGGCAGGGATGCGATGTTCATGCACAATTACGTTCCCCATCATTTATCTTTTCCAGTGTGATTCATCAGAGGAGCTCGCATCAGCACCTTGCCTAGAAACAGTCCATGACCCTTTGCAACACCATGGAGCACAGAATTAGATACACACGAGAGTGAGAATGGAGAGTTGTCCCTCTGGAGCAAGGAGAATGGAAAGCTAATGGGGGTGTCTGCAAGGAGATATTTAGCACTAAATATTCGGAGTGCTGAGGACAATGGATTTGATTTGAACAAAAATTGGTACTTGCCTTTAAACCATGGGCATTTTGGAGATCTGCTCCCCTTCTGGCCACAGGGAGTACAGACATCAAAGGGGCTGTTGGCAGCATCAGTGCCCGCAAAGAGAAAAGGCAGAAGGACTAGCTATTAGAGCACAGGACAAGCATCCTGTGGTCACTTCCACACTGTTGCTGCCTTGTCGAGTACACAGTTTGCAACACTTCATCTAACAGCTCTCTGGGGCAAGCAGCAACGTGTCTAGCCATTCAAGAGGCAAATAATTACAAGCCTGGCAAAGCGAGGCTTAACAGCAGTGCCTTCCTACATGCCAAATGTAATCCATAGGCACCACACGGCACACTGCGGGCAGTGCCTGGGGAATCCGTGTATGTGCAGCCAGTCCCTCTGAGCAGGGTCCTTATCCCCCGAGATGCTTCTGCCCACCATAAGACATTCAAACAAAAGTTACTTATTCATAAATACACAGATGTAAAAGCCCTTTGGAACCACTAATTCATCTCATCTGACCTCTCAGGCTGGTGAACTTTCCCTGATTTAAAAAAAAAAAAAAAAAAAAAAAAAAAAAAGCATGCTCATGTCAGAGCCTTTGGGGAAGAAATGCTGTACTCAAAGATGGCAAACATCGCAGGTACACTGGCTGGGCAGCACTGAGAGACGTGGCACCAAAACCCAGCTGCTTGTGACAGGGCTCTTCAGCTCGTGGTTACATTACCAGTGCAATAGCTGCACCGTGGAGCGCTGGCTCCTCGGCTTGGTCACTCAGCTCAGGGCCTCACTGCAGGATCCTCTCTGGAAGCGGCCCGGTACTGTCAAGGTGGTGGATCTGTAAAGGTAAAAGTAGTTCGGGCTTATTCTAGTCTACCCTAGGCTAGATAGGGACTGCCCACCCCTCAGAAACCTTAATACAAAACATTGCTCTTGTCTGTCCATGTAGCGCTCAGCGTGACCCGAGCAGCCCCACAGAGTAACTATGGGGAGACGGGGCTGCAAGCGGGTGAAGTGCCCCGAGCCCCAGCGCCACGGACGGACTCGCCTGAACTCGGGCCGCAGCAGAGCGAGGAGCCCCAGCCCCGCAAAGGGAGCGCTGCGGGCGGCCGCTGCTGGCGCCACGTCGGCTCTCACCCGCTCCGCCCCAGCCGGATCCTCCTCTGCCTCCAGCCGCTCCCGCGCTCCGCTGGCAGCGGGTCTGTCTTTTCCCCTCAGCTGTCCTACGTGGCCTTATTTCAGGTTGGCAACCTCAGTGCCAAGAGCAAGAGGGGGCAGCCTGAGAGGAAGAAACCCCAGGTCGCCCTGTCCCAAGCTGCAGCTCCGAGGTTCAGGCCCAGCAGCGAAGTCCCGCTGCTGAGCGGCCCTTCACAGCTCTCCCGCGGCAGAAACGCCCCTTACGGCCACGGCCACGGCCACGGCCAC
>VZSV01000225.1:235489-256902 GCA_013398735.1 Nothocercus julius | reverse complement strand
CGCGGCCTCCCTGTCGGCCCTGGAGCTTTGGCGGTTTCTCCTCACCCGGTCGGTCTCGTTGTAACCCCCCGATTCCCTAAAACCCTGACCTTAGGATCTCGCCCAGCCGCACTGCCTCTCCCCTGCCTCGCTTTCCCGTCGCTCTTCTTTGTGGTTTGCTGTAGTGTCTCATTTCCCTGCCCGATCGCATGTTGTTTGGCTCTGCTGCAGTTCGTTTTCCTCTCTTGAGGGGATCCTCTGCACTGGCTGTCCCACAGACATGCATAGGGCTCAGGAGAAGCTCGTCCTTGTGCCCTTCCCAAGGAGAAATCACTGGGAAGAGAAGGACCTTTAACGCCATTTGGAGGAGTCTGTGGTTTGACGGCTCAGCCCAGCCTGTTGATGGCGAAGGCTGGATCCTGCTCGTGCCAGGGGTGCAGTGCCCGGGAGGTAGGCGCGGGCGCCCTCCACAACGTGCCCCCACGCAGCGCTTGGCCATTAGGGCTGGGCTCTTTTCTTTGCACTGCTCTGTTGTACTGGGTCCGTAGGGTTCGGCAGCAGCAAGGGCACCTGCTCCCACACGGGAGGGAGAGATGGGAGCCGAGCATGAGAACAAGGCAGCAGGAGCAGTGGCTTCTCCCAGGACAGCAGCAGGGCAGCGATGCCACTGGGCTCGCAGAGATGCATTGGAATAGCCTAACTGGGATGTCGCAGGTGGATCCGGGCTCTTCAGGAGGGAAGGACAGACTGGGAGGATGAGAGGGGAGCAGCTGGAGCATATGGAGCTCCACCGTGGGATGGTGACGGGTTCATCAAGGGCTCCTGAGTCAGCGTTAGGGGCAGGCGAATATGCAGGATGTTGCTGTGGATATTTCCTCAAGTTGTAAATGAGGCTTCTGCTGATGGCTAAAAGTAGCCTCACACTTACAGGCTCTGGTCCTCTTGGAGCATCAACACCCTGCAGTACAGTCTGTGAGGCCCATCATGACCTGTTTCTTCTCTCTTTTGATGTTTTTCTTGAACAAAGCAGGAAAAACTCGGCACTTTGTCACGGTCCTGCACTCCCAGGAGACACCCCTGGTGAAGAAGCGACAAATGGTGAACCTGAGTTTGGGGATTAGCAGCTCAAAATGGCTGAGGAGCAAAAGAGTGAGAAGAAAGCAGGTGATGTTGAACTTTCCTTCTGGGGGATTTGATATTTGGTTCCTTTCTTGAGATTTTTGTTATCCTGCGTTTTGCTCCCCACAGCTCTGCCTTGCAGAGGGAGCTGCAGGAGCAGTGGGATCCCTGCAGGAGGAGTATCTGTGTGTTGATAGTAACATTCCCTACCTCTCCTAGCTCTCGGAGTCAGTGAAGCAGAAGTGCAGCCGGGCAGTGGGCAGCCTTCAGGTGCTGTGAACAGGAAACGGTCTGACCAAGTCTCCGAGGCAAAGCCAGAGTGGTTCACGACTGACAACAGCTTCCGATTCCACTTCACAGCTGCCGAGATGGACCCGGCAGCAGCCAGCACGACTTTGGCAGCAGCTCCTAGTGCTGCTGGTGCTGAGCAGAAACAAACTCATGTAAGAGCCCCAGAGCAAGAGAATTTGAGTGAAGCCTTGAGTTTTGCTGCCTTTGGACAAGAACCCAAGTTCACTTTCAACTTTAACATCACAGGTGAAGATCATCCTCCAGCCCCAGTAGGTCTAGCAAACCAAAGAACTAGGGAACCCACAGAGAGCACAGCGGACTGTGAAGTGCCGGGTAATTCCCTGCCCCCGGAATCACCAGGTGGGCTGGAGAGTTCGGCCTCGCAGAAGCCTGAGCGGACTCAGACTGCAGACAGTGCAACTGGAGAAGACAGAGGCCATTTCACGTCCAACAGCCCCGTAGCAGAGAGCACTCCTGGAGAGGAGGCAGCGACAGGGAAAGCAGCAGCAGATGGAGCAGCCCAGAAGAAGAAAAAGAAGAAGAAACAAAAAGCATCTAGCAGTAAAAAGGAGAAAGAAGAAGAGGAGATAAACAAGGAGGCTAAGGCAGAAGTCAGCGGATGTCTGAATAAAGACGCATCCCACCAGGATGAGACTGCTCAGGTATCTGAATATGGATAGGATCCCATAAATTATAAGCCATTCAATAGAAGAGAAATTCGATGTCTGTGCACAGCTTATCAGTTAGTGTCCTGGCATGAACTGCAAGCTCAGAAACAAGGGTTGCTGCTTATTTCTTACAGCAGCTGTTTTCTTCCTCTGCTAGTCAGCTGAGGGACTGACGTAGCAGAAAGGAAGTTAGTGCTTGTTGTCTGCTGGAGACCTGTGCTGAAACATTGTGTATTTGGGAGGTTGAGACCCGTGGCAGATAACCTCTGGAGGCCAGGGACCACATTTACCTTAGGAAAAAAAATTAAAGGCAGGTAACTGTTGTCAGGGCCAGGCTGTGGCTGCTGAATCAGGCACTGCGCCCATCACTTGCTGTCAGGGAGGAGAATTTACTCATATTAGGCAAATAGCAAAGTTGAAGTGCAGACCTGCCTCTAAATGCCGTCTGTGACACCAACATTCTGTTTCTGGACTTGCCCATTGCTTGCTCTATGGGCAGCTTAGTTTATTATTAATGCTTATTTCTCCCATTGTAAGTTGATTTGGCAGTTTCTTTAATATCCTGAAATCCTGCAGGGTTTTCCAGAGAACTGCCTCTTCTGAATGGCAGCCAGATATTAAGCCCATCCAATAGAGACAACAAGTCACAACTGAATATTTTGTCTATCATTTCACATTTATCCAATGAAAAACACTGTAGGCCAGGTCTCATGAAGTTTATAACGTGACTACCAGAACCTGAAATTCTGAGTTGGTCCTGATTTTGCATGGATTTCCTTTGGGAAATGTTTGGAGGACTTATCTCCTTGTGTTTCACTCTGTATAGCAATCAGAGGACCAGCTGCGGAAAGAAGTGGACTGGTGTGTGGAACAGCTGGAGCTTGGCCTAAAGACCCAAAAGCCCAGTCCTAAACAAGGTGAGACCTGAGGGAGCAGGGGGGCTGCCAGGCAGGACAGCGGCGCAGGGCAGGGGCCCTTGCGGAGTCTAAACTGTGGCTTGTTGGTGCTTCCCACCGCTTCAGCGGAGGAGGCTCTGCGTGCAATCAAGACACTGCGCAGTGACAAGGCCCCGCTGGTGAAGAAGCGCCAAGTCATGAGGACTTTGTTTGGAGACTACAGGAGGAGGATGGAGGAGGACTGGTGCCAACAGCTGAAGCTCATGCAAGCAGGTAGGGGACACTGCGTGCCGGGGGAGTTGGCTCCCTGCGGTTACAGAGCCTCCTTTGCTCTCACCCTCCACATAACTCAGTAGAGTGGGATGTCAGATGACTAAACCCCTCTTCTTGTTTTCTTCTCCCCTCTGCAAGCTACAAAATCTGCCAAGATTGTGGAAGTGAAGGAGAGCATCCGCAGGAAGAGCTGCCAGGTTGTGCGGAAGCGCTCTGGAGCTTGCAAGAAAAGGCAGGATTCAGCAGAATCCCCGTCGGCATCACCCGGGACATCTAACACAGACTCATTCAGATTCACAACGTCCCAAGAAAAGTTTTATTTTAATTTTTTCTAGGAAGGTTTTAGACTAAAACTGTGGCTAAAAGCTATGTCAAACTGTCTGCAAACCCAAGATGGTTAGAAGGATGCAGGGAAAATGTTACTTAGGAATCTGTGGGTATTTGCTAAAGAAAGGATTGTCTACGAGAGTGCCTTATGTGGAGATGTACTCTACACACATCTCCAGTTCTCAGTGTACCAAGTAGACTCCCGTCCTCACACTGTAGCAATTCATCTTTTCAAAAGAGCAGTAGTGACTCTGGTATCCAGAAGGCACTGGGTACGGTCTTTAACAATGGTCTTGCAACATTGCAAGAGTTCAGGAACTGAGAGGAAAATGAGGGGAATCATCATTGCTCATTCATTTGTCTACCTAGCAGACACAGACTTAGAGGAGAACTGCTGATGCCGATTTACTTTAGCTTAGGGAGGTTGGGCAGGTGTTTCCAGAGAGGAAAGATTTTAGTTTCTGAAGTCAGGTCCTCGCCAGCTGGGGAGGATTTACAGTCAGTTCTTAAAAAAAGAAGCTTACCTTATAAGTAGCCCAGTGACAACCAGCAGTGACTCAGAAGATAAATTGACTCTGTCTCAAACCTTGGGTGACAGTGAAATGGACTGTGACAGCCCAAGGAATCTGTTGCATTTGATCTGTATTAATTTTCTGTTTTCTTGTATGTCTCTGTTGGCTCATGCTGCTTCAGCCACTGAACCTGTCACCCGTGTTCATGCAGAAAATCTTCCTCATTTAGTCCTATAAAGGTGAAGGAACAAAAGATCTTTAAAAAGAAATAGTGTCAGATGTCCATACAGAGCAAGGTTTGCCTCCCTTTTATAGCCCAGCCGGTCATGCCGTATGAGAAGCAAGAAATGGAAGTGCAGGCAGATTCCAGGGTGGCCTGAGAGACGGTGGGGAAAACAGTTTGTTGAAGTCTTTTTTCTGGGGGGGGGAAACAAAAAGAATTTTATTGCTAAGCTCAGATAAAGTAAATTGCATCTGGAGGATTTGTTTTAAATATTTAAAATAATGTCTGTTCAAAGGCACAAGGGGAAAGTGAAACTGTATAGCATATCTTATAAGGAGAAAATATACAGAAGACCTGAATAAACTGGAAATGGGTAGCCCAGTCATCCCTTCCTGGTGAGCACTGTTGTCATGTTCACTTCATGGAGCAACACGGGACAACATTTTGCGGACTTGGTTTGAATTTCCAGGATTTTATATGAAATGTGAAAAGAAAAATTTTAGTATTTTCAGGTTGCTTACCAAGATTTAGTTACATGCTGTATATGGCCTTGGAATTACATCCCTTTTCTTACCTAGCTGTTTATGCAGCATATATTGGAGAAATAGTGATTTTTTTTCCCCATGTTGTTTCAGGTGAAGTTAAAGTTGATAAAACTTCATAAAATCACGGAATGCTTAAGGTTGGAAGGGACCTCTAGAGATCATCTAGTCCAACCCCCTTGCACATGCAGGGTCCTAAAGCACATTGCACAGGGTCGTGTCCAGGCAGGTTTTGAGTATCTCAGAGATATTAAAAGGAGAAGGAGACTACAGAATCTTGTGCTTTGAGAACCCAGGAGGGTATCCTGGAAGCATTTGTACGTGGCTGCCTTGTTCTTCAGGCACTCGCAGCTAGTATAAAGGTCCTGCTGAGGATCTTTGGTGCAACCTAATGCTGCCAGCTTTGTGCTCTGACCTCCGGAGCAGGCAGGGGAAATGTCTTCCTAGCGCGCGAGAGGCTGCTGTGGCGATCAGCAGGTTTCACATGAGGTGTGACTTGCTGAGCCACCCCTGTCCGTTATCGCTGCAGGGGTACTGCAGGACTGGAGACTCACAAGGCAATGTTCCCCAAAACCATTTGACCTGACCCCACGTAAGCCGGGAGACTTCCACCGGTGAAACCTGTGATGTTGGCGAAAACCTTTTGCCTTTCTGTGTCAGGTGCCTGTTCGGATAGTCAAGGTGATGCTGCCTGCGGTTCTGACAGACCTATCAATTCCTAAATGGCTGTGCCTCGCAGAGACGACGATACCAAATTTTGATCAAGGCTCTACTAGTTACTGTGATCTGTGCAGGTGAGGAATGCTCCAGGCCCTGAGCGTTGGTGGTGCAGGGCAAGGAGGGTTGTTGCTTGGGGTTGTTTTCTGCCATGTTAAGACCTCAGCACAAGCAACCGCACGCCTGTCCTGCCTGTCTCCTCGTCCGCTTTGTGCCACCCCTTTGGGTCAGTGTAAAAGGGGTGACTGATTTTTTACCCTCTTTCTTGGGTGACTCTCCACCCGAGCCAGTGCAGCAGGTCCAGGTTCCAGCAGACTGTGCACACGTTTTCCAGTGTGGCTGTGACTCGGGAAGGAGTTAAAGCAAGGCGAGACCGGAGCGCAGAGTCCTGCAGTGCTGCTGGAGCACAACCTGCTTCATGGCATTGGTCCTGAAACGTAAAACTTGAGGATCGATCTCTAAAGCGAGTAAGAGGATCTAGCAAAGCAGAGGAGAAGTGTCACTGCTAGGAACAAAGTGAAGCATTCTGGAGTTGTTTCGGCGGCATGTTGAGTCCAAGAATGTTTTCATGCAGAGGCAGCAGAAATCCGGGTGTGTTCACTGCTCCTTTTAGGCTTGGCACCCTCATCTGTAAAAAGATCCCCCAGCAAAGGTTAGGAAACGCAATCCCCTTCCAGAGACCGGGCCCCGAGGGGTGCGAGCGGTGCCCGTGGCCGCCCCCCCGCGCGGATTGGCCCCATCCCGGTGGCTTCTCGTCCCTCCTTCGGTTTTGGCTGTTCACCTCAATGCTGGCAGCTAATTGGTAAATTCTCCCAATCCCTTCCCTTGGGGTTGGTCACTGGAAATGGATTTATTGGCGCCTGGGCTGCCCAACGGCTGCTTGAAGTAGTCGGGGTGGGAGCAGAGGGCGAGGAGTCTCCAGGATCCCCGCGAGGTGCAGCCCAAAATTATCCCCCCAGTCCCAGCGGCGGCTTCTGCCAGGGCTGCCTCCCCTCCCGCAGGCAGCAGAGCGAGGAGGGCGCCAGCAGTGCAGCTCCAGGCACCCGATCCTGTCCTGCACTTAAATTTTGTGCTAGAGCTGGCCTGTGGACTTGGCATCTAATGACCCCTAAAGGATAAAATATTTGGTCTATCCTAAGGGAGGAAAACCCCAACTCTGATTTATCTTTTGTTTGAATTAGAAAGAAGAAGAGCTTACCATTTCAAGCACGACGACTCAAACATTAGAAGAATATTTATCTGAAGGTCAGTAAACGTCGGACTCGCAGCTCCATAGACTGAAGCTACCACGTGCCTCCCACTAGGATTTTCCAGGACTCCCTGCCTCTGAAGATACCAAGTAGTTACAACTGGTCAAGAAAAAAAGAGGAATAGTGGTCTTTGAAGAACATTTGAAGGAGCTGCAACAGATGAACTTGTATCTTTCTACTGAAGCTTTTTCACTCTGAGGAGGAAATAATTTTATTTTCTTGGCTTAAAACTTGTTGCTGTTTGCTGCTTGCGCGTTGAGACCTGAAGGAAGCTCTGTAAGTCACGCTGCTAACGTGACTTACAGATCCAGAACCTGAGCTTTGACCCAGTGCTTTCGATACCACCACAGTCTTGTCCCGTGGATGCTGAAGCCTGCGAGGCTCTGAGTGTCTTCTGTGTTTGGCATATTTGTCCTCTTTTTTTAACCTTAAAGTAGAGCAGCCACCACCAGCCCCTTGGTATCTCACCACCACCATGGAAGAAGTCTGGGTTGTGTACCTGTGCCTGATCCTGCTTATTATGGTGCTTCTTCTCATGAGGCACAACCCGCATTTGGAAGAGGCCAAGAAGGACAGGGAAAGCAAAAGCCCCCCGCCATCCTCTTCCTTTTTCCCCAGTGCTGTTGGCAAGCAGCTGGAGCACACCCAGGAGGAGCTGGAGCACTATCTGGAGAGGCTAACCCATGTCTTCTTCGACTCGGAGGCGAGGAAACGGGATGGCCACCATGAGCACCAGCACCAGCACCAGCACCGAGTCGCTGATGTTGCATCTGAAACTAAAGAGCATGCAGGGAAGGAGAGAGCGTTTCCTCAGCACATGCCGAGCCGCACAAGGGTTCAGGTATGAGGCCTCTAGAAAATTCCCGACTCTGCCGGGTTCAGAGCTCCTGGCTGAGGCGGTGGGTTCTGCTCAAATAGGCATCCATGAATGGGGTTGGGAAGGAGGGGGTACCGTGCTGTGCTCAGGTGCGACACCAGTTGGTGCTTCTGCACTGTGGCTTTCAAGACGCAGCAGTCGCTCGTGCGCAGCGCCGCGTGGCACGAGTTGTGTGTATGCTCCAGGTACAAGCAAGACGCTCATGTTGCCGTTATACACGCGCCCATGCGCATCCCTGTGGTGAATTACGTTCCTTCCTCTCTCCTTAGAAGCAGATCGTTTTTTTACTTAAAGAAATAACATGGCAGCTCTTCAACTGTTACAAATCTACCCACCTTGCCCACCTAAAGTAGCATTTTGCCAGTTTGCTCAGATAAGGATCTGGCCCTGTGGCACAGAGGAGCTCTGCAGACACCTACCCTAGCTAGCAGTGCTGGATATGATATGACATGGATGATATATAATATTAGGCCTTTGGAAATACCGCATTATTTTTCTGCTGGGCAAGATGGTCGTGCACATTGCACTCTGCAAACATGAGAGGCACTATTGTGAGCCCTCGAAATTCTCCTGGCCTTGGCCAAGGCCCTTTTTTAGGGAGTGAAACCAGATGCGTGCCTTTATATTTTTATCGTTATCCTCACGGCAATACATCAGATTTTGCCCTTGGGATGACAGAGTTTCATGGCCTCTGTGCAAGGCTGTATTACATAGGGGAGCAGCTGTTTGTATTCTTCATCCCTGAGACAGGTAGTTTGCTGTGCCAATCCCTCCACCGACTCAAGGTGGGAATTGCCATGCGGCGCCTTCACCTTAGGGAGAACCTGGATGTCGACACCGGCTCCCTGCCAAAGAATCGAGACATTTCTTAGTGAATAAAGTGAATATCTTAGTGAATAAAGCGCTGCTTTGCAGCCTGTTCGGTGAGCTGCGCAGCTGCCTGGGTCCCTGGGTCTTCAAGAGCTGCCCTAGCTCTTAGGGGAATCAATACATCCATTTTATAGGGAGAGGGGAGAATATACAAAATGGGAGACTGTGCTGCGCAGAATATATGGCAGAGGGAGTCATTCGTGTGATTATTTGTTTTGCTCAAGAAGGTGCTTAGTTTTACTAGATCTACTGCAGATCCAAAATAAATAAATAAATAAAGCAACAGTCTTGTAAGTGGAATATAGTGCAAAGTAACAGCATTAGCTTATTTTCTTTTTCTACTATATTACAGGTGGTTATATTAGTACAAGATGAATTGGGAAGGAAGTGTGCTGTGATCACTACTTTTATATGGTTTAAATTAGTGCAATTTAGCTTCACTTGCCCAGAAGAAGTGGTTATATTTTATTCACAAGCTTGATGCAGCAGATCATCCCTGTCAGGACGGCTGCGAACATTAATGTAAGCTCCTCTTTTGTGCGAAACCAAGGGAAATCATGCAGAAGCAGAGCAGAAATCAGCTCTTGTTGCTCACTTGTTTTGAGGGAGTAGTGAGAAAGAAGCCACAACGGACACAAACACTTGTCAGGAGCTCGTCAAGAACGCAAGGGCTAATTCTGCCTCAGCGAAATGCTTGACTCTTCAGCCATGCTTAGAAGAGGGTTCATGCCAAGGCAGGGTTCTGTTTGCCAGCCCGGCGGAGTCCGAGCACCAGCAGCGTTTCGGAGCGCTGAACGTTGACAGGCGCGCGCTGCCCGTGGGCTGCGTCCCTTTGGAGCCCGGTTTACGTGTCGTCGAGAGCACCAGCTTGTGTGGCCACGTGTGGAGGCGTTTGGGTCTCCAGCCCAGGCACAGGAAGGATGCCGTCGCTTTTGTTCAGGGAAGGGTTGGCCTTTTTATTATTCATTATTACTGTTATTTTTATTATTATTTTCAGCATTTTATAACCCTTTTAAAGCATACAGGTTATTTGAAGGTGCCAGGTTAGGTTCTCTGGAAAATGAAATCCTCTGTGTTGTCTGGATAGCTTGCTAAGAGCCGTCCTTAAAGCCTCGGTGTGTCAGTCTTAGTCTAAAGCAGCCACATCCTGACTCCCTGCCTGGTTCTGAGCAAGCCAGCAGCTCCGCTGGTGCCGCTGTGCTAGAGAGCGGTGATAAAAACCTGCGGCGGGAGGAGACAGTGAGAGAGTGGCACCCAGCTGCAAGAGGAGGCGCCAGACAAGCACGTTCAAAAGCAAAAATCCATGGAAATTCAGAATAACAGAGCTAGTATCGGCAAGAAGCCTTTCAGATTTTTCAGGGGGCGTGAGGTTAAGTGGACTTTGGATCAAGGTGCTGTTGGCCATGGTTGTTCAGGTATCAGTGGCCTCCAAGTCGCCCGTGGTCCAGCGGGGACAGCTGGTTGCCTTGCACGCAGGTGCTCGGGGGCAGCTGGGTGGGCTCGGGGTTGAGGCTTGGGGAGGGTGCAGGATATTTCACTGCACACATCTAGCCCTTGCCTAGGGCAATAAAACTCATGTTTTCCTACGTATTTCTTATTGCTTTTACACTTGAATTTATTACATGTTATAAAAATAATTTCCAGATTCTCCCAAATACCCAGTGACTCCTGCTTCTCATGGAAACTCAAGCATTGACTCATTACAGCCAAAAACGAGCAATAGTGGATTTGGACTTAGCAGTGAAGAGCTCAGGAGGGCAGGAGAGGGAGAGGCAGTAGGTACGACACATCCATAAGCAGATTATTTAGGGGAAAAAAAGGGTGCTCAAAGGGTTTCCCACTTCATTAAATATAATCAGAGCAGGAGTATTTTGGGGTTGTTTTCAGATACAATGAAAAAGGGAATGGGGACAGATGGCAAAGAGGCACAGGCCTCCTGTGCCCCAGGAAAACCAGTTTTCAGCCGCGCAGAGGTCTCGTGGCAGGTAGAACTTGGGCCTCTGGGGACAAGGCAGAAGAGGGAATTCCGAAACGTGGCAAGTTAACCTCAACAGGCAGAACTGCAGGAGAAGGAGTATTCACATGCACAGGGCTGCCTTTGGTGATTCAGTACTGGCCTTCACTCTTCCCCAGTTCTGCCAGGACCGTAGGCTTTCTTTAGCCCATTCCTGATGGCTTTGGGCTTGTGCAAATCGTGCCGCAAGAGGCTTTGCTGCTCCTGCCGC
Source organism: Nothocercus julius (assembly GCA_013398735.1). Lineage (NCBI taxonomy): Eukaryota > Metazoa > Chordata > Aves > Tinamiformes > Tinamidae > Nothocercus > Nothocercus julius. The sequence continues at coordinate 246,133 of VZSV01000225.1, read as the reverse complement.
CGAGAGCTCAGTCCTTCCCCAGCCACCTGCACAGCGCTCAGAACCTGCGAGTAACTCGGTCGGGAGCTGAACTGTCTGCGCGGCCCTCCCAGGGCAGCGAGAGGCACCTCGCAGGGGTTGCCTGGCACGGGATTACTGTTAGCCTGCGTTTCTCTAATGCCCTCAAGGCCTGCCGTCACACTGCTATCTAGGTCTGTGTTGTGGCTGTCTCCTTTTCTTTAAGGATTTAGGTTTCTAGGAGGAGAGAATGTCTTTCATTACGTGTGTAGTCATCTAAAGAAAGGCTTGACGTGCCTGGAGGCTTCTTTGCTTTTTTTCTAGCTGTCTCATCTGGTAAAAGATATGCTGCCTCCCACACTTGTGTTTCATGGTGTGCCTGGTCCACATAGTTCCTTACAGTCTCCCAGGACAGCTGAAGTCACAAGGGACCCCTGGAGATCACCCAGTCCAACCCCTGGTTCAAAGCAGGGTCAACTAGAGTAGGTTGTCCAGGACTGTGTCTAGTCAGGCTTTGAAAATCTCTATTTGGGTACTTGAATATCTCTCAATATTTTGAATATCTCTACATACTTATACACTCTCTAACATGGTAATATTTGAGCATTTCTATAGGAAAAAAACAGTATGTTTTTTCTTTTGAAGTCTCTGCTTAATGTGCAGATCCTCCTTCATCTTGGTATTCTCAGCAGCATCTAGAGATCTCTCAGTCTCATAACTCCTCTAGCACATGCTGTGTCCCTAGGGAAGTGTCTTAGGCAGATATTGGGATGTGGATCTGCCAAGGGAAGTTTTGTGATTGTGCTTCAGCCTTGACTTTGATCAGGCCTCTTCCAAGTCGCACATGAAATATGGGAAAACTTCTCTCGCAATGCGAGCAGGTGGCTCTGCCCTGCTTCTCCTTGCTATTTAGGAGGCCTAGGGAGTTCTGGCAAGATGAGCAGAGGTTCTGTGGCTGCTTATCATAAGCAACAAGCATCAGTTTACAGGTGCAGAAATTCCTTCTCCTTGAATCGTTCTTCTTAACTCAGCTGCTGGTGACATTTAAGCAACAGTTCTCTTTGTAGTCTAACAGATTAGGATTCTTTAAGTCATGAGATTAAGGTTCCAATGGGCTGAAAAGCAAACTGCAACACAGTACTTGTTACATCTGCTTGTTGTTGGCATTGTGCTGTGTGATGGGGCATTTGGTTCTCTGAGAGAAAGAGCAGAAAGAGTTTATGTTATTCTGGGGAAAACTAATGAATGTTTCGGAGAAGCCTGGGCTACTTCCAGTGTTTCTTCTCCTGACATGTTTTATGTAACTGTCAAGCGCTGTTGCTGAATATGCTCATCTGCTATTTTCTTGCCACATGGTCGCTGTTCCTCTTTCATGGCTGTGGTGAGGAGGGTCACAGCTGAAGTGCCTGTGTCGTATCTGCTGCATTGAATCTGAGGAGCATTTCAGTTCTTAAATCTTTTGACTATGGTTCTTAAAACCACTACTTTTTAGTAGTGTCTTTACAGGTCTCCAGTAAAGAAGAAAAGAGGTGGCAGGTCCAGCAGCAAATGGCCATAAGCAAGCAAGCCCTTAACACAGGAGAAGTCAATGATTTCATCCTTGCAGCTCTCCATACCGGTTTGTCCTGCAAGCTCCGCTCCAGAGTAGTGGCGTCCCCAGCATTTGATGGAGAGGCGGCCATTTAACCGAGCAGAGATTGTGCCCAGCTGCTCTCTGTGCTCTGCTCCCTGTTCTGATCTGTAACGGGATTCCTGCCAGCCTTTAAGGTGAGCAGAAGAGAACTCAGGAGCACTCGCACTTCCTAACTTCAGGCTTTTGACTTAGGTGCCCTGCTCCGCCTTTGGGTGGCAGCAGCCCGCTGTGGTGACTGTCCAGGGAGACTTGGAGCACTGAAGCTGGGAGCAAAATAAAATGCCTAAAGTAGCCTCAGGTAATAGTGTCATTAACCATATACCAACCTTCTTCCATTAGCTTGCCCCTAACATGCCACGCTCTGCTGAGTTGTTGGCGTTCGGTACTGAAAGATGGATCAAGAGCCGAGTGTGCAGATTTGCAGCTCACAGTGCTCTAACTTAGGTGCTGCAAAGCCATCTAAAGCCTGACCAAGATAGCCGGGGCTCCCTCTGTAATCAAGAGAGACTACAGGCATCCTCAGAGGACGGTTCACTTCATCCCGCCAGCACCTTGGGTCACACGGATTGCCCAAGCTGGGCGATGCGAGTCCCGTCCCTCCCTATGGCACAGCAGGAGTGGTTCAGAGGTAACAGAGCTGGTGGTCCACACAACGGCAGTGCAGAATGGTGCTCCCCTCCCACCACTTAGCCCAGCATGGTGCTTAAAATAATTGCTAGATTTTTAAGATTTTGCTTCACAGTTTTCAGCTGACCCTTATAAATGTTCTTGGCTCATTTCCTAGGCTCCACAAGCTCTCACAGTGGGTACAACTGATCGGTGTATCCATACAGCTGGTGGGACTCGCAGTCTAACAAAGAAATAGTCTTCCCATGAAGTCCAGGGGCTTTGGGAAAGACTGCTGCACACAGGGAAGAGTTCATCCTAGTTGATCCTGGTTAAATAAATTAACACATAAATTAACAAATGCATAGTCTAGCCTTAAGACAAAATACCTGTCGTCTGGCTAAATGGTTAGAAGTTTTTCTGACTCTTCAACGGTGTAAAGGCAGCGCCTTTAGTGTCTCAGGCTAGGTTTCTGCTCTAAACTGATAATAGCACAAAGGGAAATTTCCTTAAGAATTATAAGAGCTAGCACTTCTGTTTTACTGATTTCAGAAGGAAGCATTGCAGTTTTGTCTTTTATATATATATATATATATATATATGTATATATAAATGCATATTTATATTACCACAAGCTCCTAAACTATTGCTACTTGATGCTTTCTTTTCCTTATCAGCATTGTGATTTCTGCTTTTGCAGTCTAGAGTTTTTCAGCTAAATTGGACTTAAATGTAAACTCTGTTACGCTGTGGTAAGACATTTGCATTAGACTCTCCAAGCAAATTCTTAGTAGAGGAATCTTTCTCAAGTCAGTTGTGTTTAAAAATACACTTGACAATGTGCCTGAATATCTCAAGAAATTGTACATAGAGAGTAGGTAGCCTTCAAGTGGATGCTTTAAATATCTTTATTTTCCAGGGGCTTATGTGGCATCTTTTTTTATCACAGTTGTTGGTAAGCACATGTTCTTACCTCGACATGGTACTTTGGAGAATCTTGGCACAAGCTGTGGAATAAGTTGTTGTTGTCCACGTCGTGCCATTTTTGAAGAGCGCACCAAGGAGTTTGGGCTCCGAGCCTGTTGATCTTTGTAACAAATGCCATTCAGTTTAGCTGTAGAAAGCAGGAATCTAGATTTCAGACATGTCTGGGAGAAAGACGGCTGAAGAGAGGGCAATAAAGTGTCTAAAACCTGAAGGATGCAGAGACGGTGAGTTGGGAATGACTGTGCGCTCTTCTCCCTTCCCCGCAAGACTGTGGCTTAACCAACAACAAGCATCAGATTTAAAACCAAGAGCAGCAGGCAGAGAGCACGTGGTTTAATTGTGAGTTTCTGCTAGCAAATGATGTGGACACTGAAAGTATTAATTGTTTTCTAACAGATTAAGCACACCCATAGAAGTTGGGTCTATGCACATCCATAGAAGTTGGCACAAACCCACAGAGAGATGTAGCTTGTTTCATGCTCCCTCTTCAGGTTTGCTGCCAAACTAATTGTCGTGCATGTTCTTAGGTTAAATAAAATAAACTAGACTACCTTGTATATGTTAAATCTTAGATTTGGACTGAGAAAGACTCTTCAGTGTCTGTCCTCCCTCTGAAACTGAGATGGTTAAAAAATAGCTTGTTTCCTAGGCTGAAAGGAGGCAGGGCAGGTGTGCCCAACATTTAACCTTTGGTGTCCTGCCAAACAGCTTCTCCAGTCCTAGCAGACATAGAAGGTGAACGCTCAGATAAAACAAGACATTTCTTTCAGCCTCACTTCTGACAAACTAGGTTTCAAAATCTGCTGGCCATCAGAAAGGAATCTTGGCGTGGCTGCTTGCTGTCCAAGTCTCAGTGATGGAGCAGTGCTACTAGCACTTACAGTGACAGATTTACAGCTGATCGTATGTCTATTTTCAAGTCAGAGACAGCTGATGGGCCTTGTGAGAAATGTTGGTGCATTACAGAGGGCTTTGAAGGAGCACGTAGCAAGATGTGGAACCAAGCTGGGTTAAACCCTCTGAGGAGCCGTTCTAAGTCTAAAGGTAGATTTTCTAGGCGTGATAATGGCTTTCTGCTTCCAGTAGGGCACTGATACTGTATGCTTGAGGCTAATCAGGGCTTTGGGGGGATTAAGCCTTTGGGATTTGGGAGCTGAAGGTAATGGAATATTTAATATGAAAGTCTTTTTAAGATTCTTGGTCTTAGTTGAAGAGAAGTACCACATTGTGGTCAAGGCTTAGCAATTCCTGGTGATTTTCCTCACTCCTCCAGTTGCGCTTGGGTAACTCTCCATGTCGGCTTTACTTTGAGGAACACTTCGAGGCTGCTCTTGAGAGCAGATCGTGTTCACGGGTTGGTTGTGGGTCTGTAAAACCTCCGAGGCACGGGAGGCAGGCAGGCTGGGGAGCACGCTGTGCTCCTAGCAGGCACAGCACACACAACGCAAAGCCAGGTCCTCGATACTGCATTCCAGAAAGCCCCATGGGAAAGGCAGGATGGGGCTGCAGTAGGCAAGAAGAGAAAGAATAAAAGCTCCTCATGTGGCAGATGAGGAAAGTGAATTACCAGGACTTAATGAAAAGCTGCATGCAGAGGCAAAGTGATCACTGCAGGTGCTGAAGCTGTGGAAGGGGCCTAAGATGGCCAAGACAGAAAAGGAAAGAGAATAAGGTCCTTCCTAAGAACAGGTAAGGTATGCCTGGGGCACATCAAATTTGGGGAGGGTGGTGTAGACATCCAAGAGATGACACCTTGGCAGAGGCACCAAGATAAATCATTGCTATAAAGGTAATGGGTGGAAATCAAGAGTCCCTTTGGTTTGGTTCAGAACTGATGAGTGGAGACAGTGTTTGCTAGCATGGGTGCTTCCAGCAGACCTCAAAAGAAGCAAAGCTATGGCAGTGTGAGAAGACAGAGGAACACAGTAGGGCAGTAAATTGGAAGAGCAGATGGGTGTGAAGCAAGAACAAGAGTGCATCTGAGGAAGAACGCAAGTATCTGTGAGGAGAACAACAGATGGGACAAGAGGCTGGTGATCAAGGGGGCTCAAGAGACCAGGAACAGAGGTCAAATGGAAATGTGATGGTTGAGCGATGATTGTGATATGGAGAGGACAGAACATGCCCAAAAGTTCCAGTCAGTTCTTTCTCCAGAATTGTTAGTCAGATGGTGAACCAGTGGAGGAGCAAACAGGACTGGGAGGTTCCTCAGGTAGGATGAGGTTTAGGAATGGATTCAGGAGAAGTGAATTTCTTTGGGAGAGATCTAAGCTGAAAGAAAAGTCAAAAGAGAAGAAAGGAAGGAAGGAAAAGCATAAAGGCAGAGATAGTGAAAGAGAAAGAGCTATCGGTACTGATTTCACCAGGGTTGGGTGAGAGGAGTTATAAGATGAATTCAGGGAGTTATGGGACAGCAGGATGGAAGGAGCAGGTGAAGAGCAGCTGACTGAACTTCTCCAGGCTGAAAGAAGAGGCTTGAAGGCCATCTAAGTAATGAAGACTGGATAGGAAACTGCGAAGTTCAGGCAACTTGCAGGGTGGGGAAGAGCAGAACAGACCTAGACAGTGAGATAGGAAGACACTGAGAAGCAACCAGGGGGAAGCTCAGTGAGGAGAAGCACAAAAAGATGGTGAAAAACTCTGTAGCTTTTAAGAGAACTTGTCAGCCGAGCTGCAGAAACTATCATGTGCATGCTTTTAGCACACAGAAAGTGTGAAAAGCTGGGTATTCACTTAAATCACATTTTAAATGATGTCATTTTGCAATCAAGACACACTTAGCCGGTTGCCTTGGCTCAGCCGACTGATAATGTCTCAAGCTGCACTAAGATGATCGCTCACGACCATTAAGTCTAAGGAAGGATGGAGCAAAATCACCGCTTGCTTTTGCCTCTGTGCGGTGGCGGTGACACGTCCATGTGTGCTGGGTCCCTGCAGGCCGCAGCCGGAGGCCGTGCGCTCGGGGTGAGCTGTCCTATTGGGTTTAGCGTGCACATCCCGCTCGTTACGCCTTGCTGCATGTAATGCCAGAGAGAATCTCGTGCGCACTGGCCTGGCAGCCATGGTCCCCGTGGTTTTGCTGTAAACTGCTTGTGCCCAGCTGGAGCGGGTGGCCCGAACTCAGCCCCAGCAGCATTGCAGACCCTCTGGCCAGCTCTTGATTGCTCCATTTCCAGCTTTGCTCCCCAAAAGTGGACTTCCCCCACCCAGTGGGTGTCCTGCTCTTTCTGGGTGGCTGCATCAGCAGGCAGTGCTTGACCATGTCAGTGGAGCCAGCAGGAAAACCCATGGCTCTGCTGTCGGGGACTGACCCAGCCCCTTAGCTGAGACCCGGCCCCGTCGCAGCAGCCTCCCGGGGTCCTCCGAGCGGGAGCCGAGAATCTTGGACTGCGGCTCCCGCTAGCGGGTTGCTGGGGCCCGGGGCAATATTGAGTTACAGTCAGGGCCCTGCGGGAATGCAGCACCAAGCCAGGGTGACCTGTTCAGACATCCAGACCCACGGCCGGAGCTGCTGGCAGCCTTCAAGCCACATAGGTCAAGTTAATGTCACGCGGCCCCTTGGCCAAAGCGAAGGCTCCGAAAGCACAGCCGGGGGGAGCTCGCTGGAGATTCGCTCCCCGTCACTCCGTATTTTTCCACTCCTTTGTTCGGCCGCCCCTCTCACGTGGAAAGCGCTGGGGCTGTGGGAGGGCAGCGCTCGAGGCCCAGCTCTCCCTTGGGCGGCTCTCCCGGGCGTCGGAAGCCCTGGGACAAGGGATGGAGGTGCCTCCGGCGTGCACGGCGAAGCGCCCGCCAGCCGCTCGGCGCCGAGGCCGGCCCTTGGGGAGGCCACTTGCCCAGCGGGAGCCTCCTCAGCTCAAAGGTCAGCGCCGGAGCAGCTGCTCCGCTCTGCCATTTGAGTGCGAAACACGAACCGCGGCAGCCGGCCGGCGCGCGGGAAGCGCAGGAGGCCGCGGCTGCGCCCGCGCACAGGGGCAGCGGGTTAGCAGCAGCTCTCCTGGCCTCGGGGATGCGCTAGGAGAAGACGCTAGAGCCAACCCCACGTTAACTGCTAGCCCGAAAGCCCAGCAGTGCCACACGCTGCCATAGCTCCGGCAGGAGGATCCGCACGGAGACCCCAAGCTCCTGCACCTCTCCTGCGCCTCCACGGCTCTCTTCCTTCGGTCGTGCTCACTTACAGCATGGCCAGGCAAGACATAACAGATGGTCATGATTGATTAAAACGTGATTGCTGCTCTGCTTTTGGCTTCTTTCTACCCTCAGGTGGAAAAGTTGAGGTTGTTTGAGATGGGTCCTGTGCTAGGCAGGGGAAGGATGGTGGGGGCACCGAGCTGCACAGGAGCAGAAAGGAGCCCCATCACTCGAATTAAATCAAATTACTGTTTTGTTGCTCTATGCTCTTCACACCTAAAAGTAAAAGGGTCTTTGCTGAGATTTTTGAAGCTGCTTTTAATATTTTTTTCTCTCACTATATTTTCTTCTTCTTTCCAAAGAGTTAAAATGAGATTCCATTTCATGGACTCATTGATACAGTTTCCTTTGCTGTCCTAAACAGCAAATATTCTGGAGCCTATGGGATAAAGGTAGTCAGGTTTTCCACTGAGAAGCTCTGTAAACCCCTCAATAAATTAATGCCATCATTTGGCTTCACTGTCCTCTCCTATTTCATCTTTCCCTATGTACAACATGGTTGCTGACTTTGACATACTAGGAAATGCTGCCTAGGGTGTCCAGGCGCTTATGGTGCTCGTTCAGCTGGAGTTAGGAACACCTCATCTTGCATGATAGACTCCAGGCAGGTTCCCATTTAGCCTCTGCGGACGGGATCTGCCCTTTGGGTGAAGGAGGATCCAAGTCCCAAAGACCCCAAATGTCTGCAGGGCAGAGCATCACCCACCTGCGTAACTGGGGCTGCAGAGCGTACAGCTAGAGCAGCATGAACGCTTAGCACTTTAGTATCAAGAAATGTCTAATATTTGGTTATGCTGAACATACCACCCATGAGGATTTGTGTGTTTGTGGATTTGGGGGCAGCTGTGCTCTCTGTACTTGCTCCACGTGCACATCAGCCACACTGGCATTGTCCTTCAGAGGGATGGACTGTGGGTCTTCTCCTTGCTCTTTCTCGCAGACTCTGGAGCAAACAGTGCAAATTTGCCCAGTGTTGCTTTTTGAAGGAAAATAAATATTTTAAAAAGCATGATGAGAAGGACTTGAGGTGGCTGCACAGCAGCATGATTGAAGGACTTGCAATAGATGGGATGGAAACCACGCTGTTGGGCGGTACAGCTGGAACCTTGGTTGGCTGAAGACGGCAGGTCCTGGTGCTTGCGAGCAGGAAGGCACCAGCTCTGAGTCCATGACCCTGATGGTGTTAATCATAGCAAGGACCAGGAAATCCAGAGCACTTTGTAGTCCTCCCTCGGAGCAAAGCCGCAGGTTGAGGGGCACCCTCCTGAGGTTGTTTTTTTGTTTGTTTTGTTTTGTTTCTGAACAGGAAAATACCGCTCCTCCTGGAAGCACTGAGAATATTGAGGAAGAGATTGGTGAGTTGGGCTAAGCTGTGAGATTATGACTGGAAGAAGCTCCTTCTCCCATGCAGTGTGCTCATTTCCTTCATCACTTCCACCAGGAGTGATGGGGAAAACACTCATGGCTTTGCCCTCTCTTGCATGAACATCTGTACACCCAGTTAGGGACTCAGGTCCCTCCCCAGCTCCCTGGTCTGAGGGTTGTATTTTATCTGCTAGGCAATAGCCACTTCCCTGCAGCAAGTTTTTGGAGCAAAAACCCTCCAGGATGCACAAGAAACCAGAAAGAAAGAATTAAAGCCATTACAAGAAATCTTAGTTCCTAGAAGATAAATGTTGATCAATAACAGCAAAAACCTAGTGCAGATTCTGTTCTTTTTTATGGAAAATAATGAAACTCTTCCACTCCAGATTTGTTTTTGTCCCTTTGCCTCCTCCCTGCGTTAGTTGTTCCCCACTAGCTCTCTGCTGGAAAACTTAGATCAGCGCAACCAGCTCCCTGTGTTTGGCTTCATACAGATGTGGGTGTATCCTAGACACATAGGGTCACTCGTGAGTAACGGTATCACCGGTGCAACTGGGCATTTTGCTGCCTAAACTCAGTCAGACTCTGCACTGACCCTGCTGTGACCAAACAGTTGCCTTTGGTCTGCAAAAGCTGAGGAGGATATTTACCTCCTAAGCATTCACTTGCCAAAGGCTTACTGAGAAAATCTAACTCAAATTCTCCAAATGGGGAGTGATTTTAATTTGGTCATGTGGTTTTGGGGCTCTTCTGTCCTGTTTGAACTGTTCTGAGAAACACAGCAGGTGAAGCCCTTCCTAGGAAGGGACTGAAAAGGAATATGTGCCTTCATATGGTCTAAGACCAGCCTTCTTGGCCAGCATGGAGGAGAAGGGAGACCAGAGCATGTCCACGTCTCCAGTGACTCGGTAGTCGTTTGGAGACGCTGGTTTCTGCATACGCACACAAGCCCGTGACCCCCTTGTATTGCTTGCGTGGGGCCAGGTGTAACCCCAAAGGCCTCTCTTGGAGAGTGCAAAACCTACGGTCTCCTGCTCTGTGCAGCAGTCCCGATCTTCAGGAGCCTGAGGTTTCCAAACACCCCCCAGCCCCAAAAAGAAAGTCCACCTAATAAAAAGCCTATAATCAAGCTTGAGATGATAAGGGCATTTTTAGCCAAAGAAGGAAAGAGGCTTTCGGGCCCGCTCCACGGCGTGTGAGCGCGCCGTCCGTAGGGCCCTTGGGTGCTCAGCGCCGCCGGGCGCCCTCACAGGGTGGTTTCCTGCAGGGCCTGCTGCCGTTGCAGGGAGCTGATCAACAGAGGTGTATTTTTCTTTGTCCTGCTTCCAGAGCAAGCGGTTCAGGAGACGGTAGACACAGATCTCTATGCGAGAAGAAGACAGCGCCCGACCACTTCCAGGAGATACCGTGAGGGTCACCGGTAAAGACAGTTCGCCCCGAGCGCTCTTGTTTTGGCTGTAGTTCTCCTTGTCTCGCTCTTCTTTTCCGGTCCTTGTGGACTCTGTCTCTGCTAAGCTCAGCCTTGCCCTTAGCGGGGTGGGGAGAGGGGCAGGGGCTGCCAGCACGTGGCTCTTGGTGGCTCCCCATGGTGTTGGTGGCCCCCGTGGTGCGCAGTGGCCCTGGGGAACGGGTGTCAGCGCTGAAGGCCGTGGTGGCCGCAGGCCTGGGCCGGGGGCCACAGTGAGGCCGGGGGCATGAGGAGCACGAGGAGGCTCTGCAATACTCGTCCCTCCTGCTGTGGAGCCCGAGCTCCGGCCCTGCCTGCGGAGAGGCGCTGGGGATGAGGTGGCGCCGTCTCCTCGCCCCAGCGTGGGTCGCTGAGGAGACTTTCTCACGAGCGGCCTGGGCGGGCCGCCGTTCCAGCC
>VZSV01000225.1:207845-225517 GCA_013398735.1 Nothocercus julius | reverse complement strand
GCAAGAAAAGTTAATGTCCACCTACATGTACTGGGTTTTCAAAGCCATTGAATCGCACTGGTGTGTTTTTGTGATAACTTTTTTTTTTTTTTTTTTTTCCTTTTGGTCTGATGTTTTCTGTTCTCCCCCCACTTTTTTTTTTTCTTTCTCTTTTCCTTTTTTTCTTTTTCCCCCTTTTCCCTTTTCCCTTTTTTATTCCTCCACCTTCAAAGGAAGGAGCTTAGCCAGGAAATCCCTTGCTCAAACCACCCCTTTTTCTGTCTGATTTTTGCAGGATTGCTGTTTCGCTTTGCCCACTTGGCCTACCCCAGTCAGCAGCCAGCTGGGAGGCCTCGTGTTGCCACCTTGCAAGGACCAAGTGGTAGCATCTTCCTTCCATGCTCCATCGTGGCTGGAAAAGGGACGTGACACCGGAGTTCCAGCCCTCGCCATGGGAGCTGCCAGGCTGGTTGGGTTGACAGTACTTGCTTGCGTCTGGTTTCACAAAGTTGCTGCTCAGAATCTTATAAAAAACCCTAGGGACCAGAAAACTGAACACACTCTTTTGATTAACGAAGTCAACGCTGACAGCCCCGGAGAGGACACTTCTGAGTTTGTGGAGCTCTATCACACCAGTGGTCAAACTGCCCACTTAGATGGCTACTATCTGGTCTTCTACAATGGCAATGGGAACCAAGCCTATAAGGTGTTGAACCTCCAGGGCAAAGTCACTAACAGCCAAGGGTTCTTTCTCATCGGCTCCTCTTTCTTAAACCCTGCTCTGGTCATTCCTAAGAACACCATCCAGAACGGCCCTGATGCTATTGCTCTGTACTACGGGAAGGGGAATTACAAGGAAGGCATGAGCGTCACAAGCGATGGGCTGGTAGATGCCTTGGTCCATAAGATTAAGAAGACAGACAGAGCAGATACACTGGTCAGTGTCCTGACCCCTGGCAGAGATGCTTTCCTGGAGGACTCCACATTCCGGACCTTGGATGAGTCAATTGAAAGATGCCGCGGGACCGATTCTCAGTGGATCTTCCAGGTGGCCATGCCCAGCCCAGGCAAAGACAACCACTGCATCCTGACTTCTCAGCTGAATGCGTCTGCTGTCCTGATCAGTGAGGTCCACACTGTCTCTTCTTCGGAGGACTTTGAGTACATAGAGCTTCAGGGTCCCCATTCCACCACGGTGAGGGACGTGGTTCTGGTGCTGATCGATGGACGGACCAAAGAGATTTATTTTGCCATGGACATTTCTGGCAAAACCTCACCGGATGGGCTACTTCTGATCGGTCCAGCCCAAAGCCAAATCCCAGGTAAGGACTGTGTCCTGATGGCCATCTAAGAGCTGTGGGAGCAATTGGGCAAGTTTGGGGCTGAGAAATGCTGTCCTTTGTCCATTTGGCATTGTGATAGATCAATACAAATGTGAGCTGAATACTCAGTGACAGACAAAAATAAAAAAGATATAAAATTGGAAAAGGAATTACAAAAAGCAGCTGAGGAATTAGGAATTGTTAGGAGAAGAGAACAAAATGGAGGCCATTCTGATGTCACTGCGTAAATCCATGATCTGCCTGTATCTTGAATTGTATCTTATCTGGTATAATACTTTAATCTCAAAAAGGATACGTTAAAGCTGAAAAAGGTTGGAGAAGGTCAGCAAGGCTGGTCAGCAGTCTGGAAATGCTTCCATAAGAGGAAGAACTTAGCATGCTAGGGCTCTTCAGCCTACAAAAGGAAAAGTTTAGGAGGGCCGTGATAGAGGTTCCAGAAATGCGAGTAGTCTGAAGAAATCAGTCAGGGATCACTTGTTCAGGGTCTCTTCTGGTGCAAGAGCTGAGGGACCTCAAACAGAGATGGAAGGAGGTAGTTTCAGAACAAAGAAACTGAGGCAGATTTTCCCACAGTGATGGTAGATCTGCAGAGCTCGGGGGTGAGGGACCTTATGGAAGGTCAGAAGTTCACACGGGCTCACAGGGAAACTGGGAAGACTCATCGAAGAAAGAGTCCCGTAAGTTTGCTAAATGCACAAAAGTACATCCAGCTTAGAAAGTTTCCAAACTAAAGAGAGCTACTGAGAAAACATTAGGGGGAAACGTCATGTACACTTCTCCTGATCTTCCGTGGACATCTGTGTGCAGTCACTGCTGAGAAGGAAGTCTATGTCTTCATTTCTGTAACTTGTATATTCATTGCACTCCCCCACAAAAGCACAGGGGCTTTTCTTTCACCGAGTCATCTTCAAATGCAGAAGATCACACTTGTATCAGTCGTTTGAAGCTGTGATCTAAACTTCTCTCCAGCTTTCCAAATTTCAACCGGGTTATTGGGTAAAGATGGGCTGTGTTGTTCTTTTGGGCACCTTGGAAGAAGAATTTGGCAGCTGGAGACACTGACTCTGCAACTCTCTTGTGCAATTGCCTGAATCATGAGCTCTGAGTCAGGACTTGTCATCTCTTAAAAATCTTGTTCCCATGTTGCAATTAAACGCATATATAAAATTGTTGTTTCCGGATCAGTAGTTGGGTTGCTAAACAGAACCAGACCAATGCTCAGATGGAGGCCGCCAGAAAGACATAGAGGAGTTAGAGCACTTGTAAAGCGAAGCCTTGCCTGTCCTTGACAGACATGGAATTTATTGTCTAAACTCTTGCCTGGGGCTGCCCCTCGTCTTTGCTGTGCTTCAAGCAGAGGTTGTTCCTGCATGGCCCTGACTCGAGGCTGGGGGGCATGAATTTGGTAAAGACTAAGAGCCATGGCTGGTGCCTCTTCCCCCTGCGCAGACAGAAGGCTACGTGGGTTCAGCCAGAGTGCTCTGGGAGCACGAGCAGCTCTCAGGCTAAGGGCTAAACTCATCCCAGTTCTAGGGTGTAGGTTGAACTGTCCCTCAAGGCTCATTCAAGGCAAGAAGGTGATGCTGGAGATGCTTTGACTTTGGCTTTGGCTTTTCTTCCATCCTTCTCAAGATGTCTCACGCGTACTGATAAGCTCTTTTCTGCAGAAGGCTAGTCCAGATTTTTCTAAAAAAAGAAAACAAAGTGATACTGCGTTACATTTTAGTTAGCTTAAAAGGCTGCTTTCATAGTGTTGCCACACTAAGCACTCTGTGAAAAGCTGACCCTTGAAATATCTTCAGTTTGGGCCAGGAGCTCTTAAAATAGCTTTGGATTTAAAACTGTAAGAGCACTAGGGCAAAAGTCCTGCCCTGATTTCTGCTGGTGTGAAAACCTTCAGTCGAATAGGGGAAAAAGGTCTCCCTAGGCAGATTTCAGCTAATTTCATAGGTGGCTGTCCCTTTTCTGCACCCCTTGGCCCTCTCCTGCAATTCCTACTTTTATGTTTGTTCCCTAGAGTCCTTTAGGCGAGGGAGGATTATTGAAACGTCAGCAGTCTGCTGCTTTGTGATAGCCTCAGCACTTCCTACCTGGTGTCAGGAAAGGAGCGTGTAAAGTAAATGCAAGGAGAGAAGCTCAGGAAACTAGAAAAGCACCAAATTCTCCTGATATCTTGGGCCTTTGTGCAGAGTGTGTGTTTGTGAAAACAAGGTATTGCTAGTTAAATGCTAAAACAAAATGAAAGTTGTTAAATATCTTGGTGGTACTATTAGAGCAACCACTGCTTTCAAGCTTAGTTCATTTTGCACATTTCTTTTAGGTATTAAAAACTGACCCTAGCATGAACAGCCACGTGAGCACTTCTGCAGTTCCCCTGCTTGCCCATGAATCAGCTTCTCTGTTAGGAGAACCCAAATAACAGAACAAGCTCTGCTCAGACTTCCCCTCGGGCCTCCTCCCAGCGCGCGACCCCTGTCACGAAGGGAGAAATCCAGCCCGGGGGGATGTGAGAAACGCTGCAGAGCAGAAGGGGGTAGCTGCAGACCTTGCAAGATCTGTGACCACCAGCCCTTCTCCGGGTTAGCGCATCCTGCTTTCCAGGCCCTACGGGATGCTGGTTTCCTGCTTAGCTGGGTATTGGTTGTGCTCTTCTTATATGCTGTCATTTTTCCTTTTCTTTCCTGGCATGCAGTGGATCTGCCGTTCCCACCGAACGCCAGCAGGCCCATCCTCCGGAACGGCACCGGTGCCATCGCGCTCTACAGAGGCACCAGCAGCAGCTTCCTCCTGGGGAAATCACTGCCAGCGAGCGGCCTGGTGGACGCGTTCGTGTACACGAGCAACGAGGGACCAGACCCCGAGCTGCTGGAGACCCTGACCCCGGGCAGACCTGCCTATGAAAAAACATGGTGAGGGGCTTCTCGGTGGATAGGGCCAGGCAGAGAATTTGACTGCTGGAGTTGTCCTTGCCTACTAGAATCAGCTTTAACTCGTGTCTTTACCCTTCCAAAGAGAGGTATTGACTATGAGGAGGGTTAGGTCCCCTTTGAGAGGAGAGCACCTGGCACCTGTGAGGTCTGTCGTACCGTACGACACATCTCCCGTTTGGCCTTCACTGCTCTAGCATGGATGGATGGATGGATGGAATTCCAGGTGAAAATGAAGGAGAGGGGAGGGACCTCAGTATCTCTGATGGTGATGATGCTCACCTGATCCAGGCTGAAATCCTTGTGCTGAGCAAGGACTTGAAATTGGGTTACTTGTCATTTTAGATTGAGCCACTTTCTTCCTGGTTTTTGAAGAGCAGATGTTGCCCCCGTGTGGTTTGAGAGACACATTGGTAGCCTCAAATTTCTGTGGGACATGAAAATTATTTCTTTCATGTTTCAGGCATGTTCTACTCACTGGAAGATTAGAGGACAAACAGAATGGCTAAAGACCAGTGGCACAAGTGGAGGGGCAGAGGCAGTGAGATGCAATGCACATGGACATGGGCTTGAGTGTGTAGAACCAGACAATAAGCAAAAAAGACCTGGGAAAGCTCTTGTCTGTGGTTTTCAGACTTGATCTGTGTGTAACTTGTATAACTTATCAATGAAATACCGGTGTCCTGGCTCCATCGCTGCAGATGACCCTTTCAGGATGAGCCTGAGAACATCTGAGACCTCATCAGACTTACCTGAGTCAGGAAAGAGCATCGTTTAAGTCCTTGCTAGGGTCACCACTGTAGCACACTCCTATTCCTTTCCTTTTCTCATCCTCCTCCTCCTGGTGGAACAAAATCCACATTTCTGCCATAAGATCCCTTCTTCCCTGAGGCAAAGCGTCTCTGCTCTGTACACCTCTTCTGAGCAGGACTCCATCCTTCTTTGCTTTCGAGCTGAGGGCTCCTGCCCAAACCTTTCATCCTCAGACGCTCCCTTTCTGCGTTCTCTAGCTGCACCCTGCTGGTCCCCTGTCAGCCCGGCGTGAGCACAAGCATCTCTGTACTGACCTGCCTGGCTTCACATCAGTCAAAAGCCTTGTGTGGTGGCCACTCTGTGGAGACAGATATGGATAACAAGCAAGCTGAGAGGAAAGCAGCTGGTGACTTGCTAGAAGAGAAAGGATGTGGTGAAGCCTGTGCTCTTCCCTTGAGGACTAGAGAGCTCTTGGGCTCGTATTTCGCACAGGAAGATACTGGTGAGAATGGGGTATCTCTCCAGACGTTGTGAAGGGAGAAGACCTCACGGGTACAGTTTCAGGCTCTAGCGCAGGTAGATGTAGCTTGCAGGTGAAGAGCACCCAGTTTTCTGGCTTTCCTCTCATTTCGCATTTTGTCGTGTGTCTCTTTCAGGCGCCGGCCGGGTGACGTGTCCATGAGCCAATGCAACTGCTGCTTGGTGACCAGGGATTCTTTGTCCTTCGTCCTCAGCAGCCCCACCCCTGGCAAGGTCAATGACTGCCCCAGTCGGCGCTTCAGCCAGACCATCTCCTTCTGCCTCCACGTGGCAGGTGGGTGTTGGTGACTTCCCCTGCTCCTGCAGGCCGCCCTTCCTCGGGACAGGAGCGCGCGTGCAAAGCCGGGCGGTCCAACTCGGGCCGTGCTGAGCGGTGTGCCCATGACCAACACGGGGGCAACAGGAACAGCTGACGACGCTATGCAATATTTTTCTTCCCAGAAACTTGTTCCAGACTAAACCTCTCCAGTCTTGACTCTGCTCTGTGTGAAGTAGAGCTTTCTCAGGCCCTCTGAGCAGCAAATAACAGCTGAGCTGCATCTGCGCAGCAGTGAACTGGAGCCTGTGGCTGAAGTTTCACTGGCTGGATAACACTCGGTTTCTTTCTCTCCTAGATTGCCAGGAGTGGCTCCTGAGGTCAGAAGAGATCCTGATGACTCTAGTCCAAGCCCTCGACAAGTCCTGCGGCTGTGGAATCTCCATTGCCTACTTCAAAGGTGAGGAAGGCAGGAGAGAGCCAGCCCAGGGCGCGACGGCGGTTAACGTCGAGTCACATCTGGTGTTCGGTCCTGTGCAATTCCATCCTTCTGGCTTAGATCCCAACTCATATGAATTTGAGTGAAGCTGCTGATTATGGAGAAGCCAAGTGTTAAGCTGAGCGTGGTGCTGTTCTGTCTCATGTTCTGCAGAGCACTGTCACCTGCATCTCTCCCAACACACATCAGTGCTGACTTGCACTGCCACCTTTTTCAGCCTGTTTTCTGTAAGGCAGCGTTGGCAACAGGACCGACATCTTGACTAAGAGTTAGCTGCCTAACTGACCTTAGGATCCAAACAACGCTGGACTCCAGAAAGCAAAAATTAGTTCATTAATGCCCGAATCACGCTGCAGAAAGTGATGCCACTTGGCTGGGGGGAGATGACCACAATGGTAACGCACAGTTGCAGTAGGCAACAAACAGGTTTCTGGGTAAGGTTCCTGTTGAGTTGAGGGTTGTGGACCTGCCAGATAAGCCAAGTTGCAGCAGAAACACAAATGGACTTACTGGTGGCTCTGTTCCTGTGACATCCCTGCTAGCTTCGTGTGCGGGTGTGGTGAGCACGAGCAGATGCATGGAGAGGCCTGTCTGGGCAACCTGCGCTGACGGCAGCGTTATGTTCAGCTCCCTGTGTTGAGTCTCCTCCAAGGGACCGCTCTGTTTGCTGTTGGGGTTACAAAGCCTCCAGAAGGGTGAGGATGAGGATGGGCAGGGGATGCTGCAGAGCTCACAGCACTGAGCTGGTGGTATGATCCGTTTGCTTAAGCTCTTCTCCTGACTCAGCTCTGCCCAGAGGGCAGCAGAGGTGGAGATGAGCTGGTTTGCTCTCCATCCCTTCCAGGATGAAGTGTGTCTTCATGAAGGTGCAGTGCAACTGCGACCTTTCTCTGCTTGCCTTTCCAGATTCCAAGGCAGCCTGCCAGGAGCTGGGGCTTGCGCTCAGCGCTCTGCTAACTGCCAGGTCAGAAGAGCAGCTGAATGGGCTGCTGCTAGACTTGAAGACCTTCCTAGAGAGTCCCAGAGTTTTGAGCTTTGACAGGAAGAACATCACAGCAGGAAGCTCCTGCTTCAAGGACGTGAATGTGCCAGAATTACCTCCAGGTACCAAGCATCATTCTTGCTGGTTGGGGACAGAGTGTCTTTGAGGGGGGACATGAGGGTCTCACTCACCCGGGAGAGAGAGCTGTGCCTCCCTTCGTTTCCCTCACTCTGGCAAAGACCTCCTTGCCCCTCACTTCCTCTGCCTCGGGCTCTGTGTGCCCATGTTCATGTCATTTTTGCTTTCTAAGGTGTCCCATCAAAGGAACCAGAAGGGACGCAGGAGCCCTCTGCACAAGTGGCCAAGCTACTCATCAGCGAGATAAACCCAGACAACCCAGGGGGAAGAGAGGACACAGAGTACATTGAACTCTTCTACACTGGACAGAGACGCTTTGACCTTCAGGGATACTGGCTGGTCCTCTACAATGGTAAAAATAACCTGGCCTACCGGGTGTTGGACCTGTCCGGACATCATACAAACGAGCTGGGGTATTTCCTGGTGGGGAGCGGGGCTGTGAGCCCAGCACCCATGATCAGGCTGCCCTCAAACACCATCCAGAACGGGGCGGACGCTGTGGCCCTCTACTACAGCAACACGTCCTCCTACAAGGCGAACGCGGCGGTGACGGCGCGGGGCCTGGTCGATGCGGTGGTGTACACGTCCCGCCTGTCGGAAGAGGCCGAGCAGCTCATGGAAGTGCTGCTGCCAGGGCAGAGCATCCTCTACGAAAATGATTCTCACAGCCCTGAAGACGAGTCTCTGAGCCGCTGTAACAGCCTCAGCGCAAAACTCCAGAGCAGCTTCCAGGTAGGTGCAGGGTAGGTGTCTGTTCTCCATCCGTATTCCCCGGGAGGGTGACGTTGCCTTCCAATATGTCCTTTAGTGGCAAAAATGGGGCATTCTGGTGATTTACTTCTAGCTCCTGTCAGCGCTGATGCTCTCCACCAGCCATCACCTGCCCACTTTCATTCCGGTATTTAGTGATATATTAACTCCGTGCCCGGTGCCACACGGTTCAGAGCTCCCATGGCAGCTCCCGTGCCAGCAGCCCAGACCGGGCAGTTTGCTCTGGGCGAACACCCTCGTCCTTAGGGTTTTCCCAGGCCAGATGCGGAGCCACCTCTTTACCCTGCTTGTCTGGTGCCTGTTGCAGGATGTGTGATATAACAGTTCACATCCATGAAACAAAGGACATGCCTTAAACTGTTGGTGTGACTGATTTAGGTTGATTTTTATGAATTCAAAAATTGAGACCATAAAAGTGCTCTGGAAGTAGAAGAGATGTGTGATGGAGAAGGAGATACTGAGCTGCCACCACACTGTCACATTCCAAGGGACCTATGCCAAGGGCTCCAAGGGTCCTAAGGAAAAGGACCCAAGGAAGTGTTGGTATGGAGTCGAGATATGGGTGTAGAAACACTCCTGTTAGCAGGTCAAGAGAATTTTTCTTTGCCTCGAGGGTGGAAGTGAAGACAGCAACGCGGGAAGAAGGAGGGCAGCGATGGGGGCTGTAACGCTGCAGTTAGGACAGCCAGTGACGAGGTGGTGGGAGGTGAGGAACAGCTGTGGGTCAGAACCGACCCCATCCTCCTGTGGGTCTTACCTGGGGCGCGGGGGAGACTCGAGCGAGGAGTAGCACCGTGAGGAGCAGCATCTCCGCCTGGAGAAAGGGGCACGGCGGTGGTGGCAGCGGCTTGTCCGTCTCCCCGCAGGTGACCGTGATGACCCCGCTCGCAGAGAACTCCTGCAGCCCCTCCTCAGCTCTGCGTCCTCGCGCCTCTGCCATCCTCATCAACGAGCTGTGCCTCCTTAGCGGCGCTGCTCCCTACTGCTTCGTGGAGCTGAAGGGGAGGCCCGGGGCCAGCCTGCAAGGACACAGCCTGGCCCTCTTCTCCGCGAAGGGGGGCCAAGTGTCCGCCAGCATCCCGCTGCGGGGCACCTTTGGGGCCACGGGGCTGTTTGTGCTCGCAGCGGACGGCGAGCCCACGCGTGGTAAGGCTCACGGTGGAGCGTGGCAGGCAGCCGGTCCCCTCCTCCAGGGCCTGGCCGTGGGCTCCGGCCTGGGCGGCATGTTCCTGCTGAGCACGGGTTTAAGGTTCGTGGTTAGTGCTTTGCGGAGCTGGTGGCGTGGAGCAGAGGGACGTGCGGGACTGGAGGCTCCTCCGGCAGGGCCATGGCCGGGCGGGTTTGAGCAGAAGCGGCGTCTGCTCGCAGCTCTTCACTGGCAGCCCGCTCACCCCGCAGCCTGCAACGCCGCTGCCTCCTCCTGGGGGGAGCTGCTGTTTGCCTGGCACAGGCATTAATGTTGATTTTTGTTCTTAAATTCTGTCTGGGTTGCACCAAGAGCGCTCTTTTCTTAGAGGAACCCTGACCTTCCAGAAGCCCATGTTCACAGCAAGCAGTGGCTTCTTCTGGCCCATCACTATCACTATTTTTCCTGCCGTTTCTTGGAGTTCTCTGGTGAAATCCACTCCTTGTTACCAACTTGTGCTTTCAGGCTCAAGGCCCTAAGCTCTAGATGTTCACCCCGTTTATCCCCCTGGCATTTCCAGGTGAGATGAAGCCGTCTTTCAAGGACATCCCTGCTGCCAGCGAGGGCTATGGTGCTATCGCTGTGTACAACACCAGCCTCATTCCGCGCGACATGAAGGCAACAGTGGAGAACCTGGTGGACGCTGTGGTTTTCACATGCGGGCCCGGCAGCGGGGAAGGATGGCTGGACATCCTTGGACCATCGTACGTCGTGCCCTGCAAGGGTGACAGGTGAGGTGACTTCCCCTGGGAGCCGCCCGTAGGTTCTCCGTGCCCAGAGCCTCCAGCCGGCGCGTTGCGGCGCTCGCTGCCCTGGCCGGTGTCCTGCAAAGCCCAACACATTCACCGCAGCTGGGAAGAGGAGCGGAGGAGTGGGCAGCATGGGTAGCGTATTGCCATGGAAGAGGATTTCCCTCCTTCAGCCTACGGAATTGAGCCTTGGCACCTTGCTGCTCGCTTCCCTTGCCTTCCTCAAGGGGTGTATATTGATATGTGGCATCAGGTGAAGGGACTCAGCCTTCACAGGCAGCAACTGCAGTGCTTCTTTGCCAAGTTTTTTCTTTTTTTTTTCTCTTTAAAACTCGGGGTAGCTCTGTGAGCAGCAGAACGACACCAAACCTGACTTCCCTTTCACAACTAGGTGGATTCTGTGCTTGGCAAAGGCAGAGGCTCTTGGGGTGAAAATACCAGGAATTTTCTCCTTTCCGCTAGATCACCTCTTGGAACTAAAGCCGTCCTCTTTAAGTGCTGTAGGCCACTGTACCACGTTCTCGCGCCTCTAGAAACCAGGCAGATCAAGTGGGTTTCCTTTCGCCAGACCCAGCTCCCCGCCACCCCAGGGATGCCGGCGGGGGCGTGGGGAGGGCCCCGCGTGCCGCGTGGCTCAGGGCTGCCGCGTGTCTCTGGGGGACAGGCCCGTGTCGCTGAGCCGCTGCGGCGGCGCCGAGCGGCGCTTCGGCGTGTCGGCGCCGACGCCCGGCGTGCACAACAGCTGTCCCCGGGAGGCCCTCGCCGTGGACCTCGCCCTGTGCTTCCCGGCGGCCGGTGAGCAGAGCTGCGCTCCCGCCCGCCGCGCGCGGGGCCTTGGGAAGGGCCGGGGGCAGCGGGGGGAACGTAGCGCCTGCCGTGCCCGCCACGGGAGCGGCCGCACGGCCAGGGGACGGCCCGCGGCCCGCCCCGTCCCGGCCCAGCCGCACGAGCCAAGCGCCGCGGCCTCGTCCTGGCGCTGGGGACAGCGACTGGATGTACGGGGGGGTCTTCGGCCCCCGCAGGGGCCGCGCTGGCACCAGCTTTGGAGAGGGTGTTTTGGGATGCAAACGAGGTCAAAGATTTAGGGAGGGAGTTAAACTGCTGCGGGTGTCCATCAAAGGCCAGAAGGGAAGAGCCACCCTGCAGAGAGCTGCAGAAAAGCAGAGGAGATTGGGATGCAGCCGCTTCTTCCCTGTGAGTGTTGGAGTAAAGCAGGGAAGCTCATCACTGTCTCTGCAGCCTTGGGCTGCAAGGGGTTGCTCTGAGCCCGAGGGAGCCGTGGGACGAGGTGCAGCCGGTCGGAGGCGCCTTTGCCAGCACCGTGCTCCACGCGTGGGCTGCCACCAAGCAGTGACCGGGCTCTGGCCAGCTTTGTGCACGAGGCCAGGCGGGAGGACGCCGGTTTCGGAAGGGGAGCAGAGCAGGAAGCCTCTGAACAGGCCTGAGCCGCGCTCAAGTAACCACTTCTGCTCTTCCTATAGATTGTTCCGCGTGGGCCCTGAACCGCAGCAGGATGCTGGAGAGCCTGGGAGCCGCCTTGCTGGAGTCCCTGGAGGAGAGCTGCTCCTGCGGCGTCTCGCGGCTCTACCTGCACGGTGAGGCCCCGCGCGGCGCGCTGCCCGCTGCTGCAGGCCGCGGGCCACGCTCTGGCCTCCCGAGGCGCCCTTGCAAGCAGCTGGCCCGGCTGCGAGCCTGCCTTGCAGGCCTTGCACGCTCGTGACGCGAGTGACGTGGCGGCCCCGCAGCGGTGCCGCGCAGAGCTCACCGAGGAGAGCCCAGCGGCTGCTTGGCAGAGCACGGGCAAGCAAAAGGGGCTCCTATTATCAGTGTCACACACCTCTGGAAATGGTCCGAATGGCTTGAGATCACGGGGCTGATCTCCCCACCGTTTCCTTTATGGCCGACTGTCAGGTACGATGTGGGACAAGGACAGGGCAAGGCTGCCTGGGAAGGCCTTTGTAAGTGATGCCTTGGGGTGCCAGGGAGGCGGATCTGAACTTGCAAAGCAAGAAGTCACTGACAGCCTCAAGAGCTCTGGCCTCCAGAGGAGGGGGGTTCCTCGGCCCTTTCCCAACCAGGCTCCTTTAGGCTCCTATATTTAGTTGAAGTGCCTAGAACAGAGAATCATTCCAAAAGTCTTAGTGCCCGACAGCTTTGGAGAGCTAGAAAGAAGCGCTGCATATTTTCAGCTTGGTTATGTAAGGAGACGAAGGCTACGCAGTCCCACCAGCTGCCAGGCCTCCCTCTCCTGAGCAGCTTCTTTGGCGGAAGAGTCTTTTGATCCTTCGAACAATTTCAAGCAACTCTGAGCAATGAGTAGAAGTCTTGAAGTTACTAAGTGGCTCTGAGCGGAGCGCGGGGTATCCGGAGGGCTGGGAGGAGCGCCAAGGCCATTCGCTGAGAGGAAGGCTGAGCACGTGCTTGAGCTACGCGTCCTGGAGGGAGGAAGCGCCGTCCCCTGCGGGTGATTTCAGAAGCAGGAGGTTCCAGCCTCCTAACGAGCGCCCTGTGTGTCCTCCCCGCAGAGCTGAACGCGACGTGCGCGGACGCCCTGCTGCAGGTGTCCGGCCAGGTGTGGGCCCGGCAGCCGGGGCAGCAGCGGGACATCGGGGCCTGGCGCCGGGGCCTCCTGGCCAGCCCGCGCCCCCTCTCCGTGGAGGGCAGGGTGCTGGAGGCCAGCGCCGAGTGCGTCGCCTTGGGAAACGCGCCCCGGACGTCGCCGGGCGGCCGTGAGTAGGAGGCAGACGAGCGCGGCGCGCCCCGCTCCTCCGCAGCAAGCGGGGCCGGGGCCGCGGGGCCGGCAGAGCGGCTGCAAGAGAAAAACCCTCCTGCTTTGGGGGAGCAGTTGGCACCCAAACTGGACGAGAGCAAAGGCAAAGTTGCTGCGAGCTGGATGTTCTCCAGGGTGCTAGAAGAGGGCTCTGCAGAGGAGGCCGGGAGAAACCGACCTCTTGAAGGCGCTACTGGCTCGCAAAGATCATGACCACAACTTTCCGTCTCTGTTTTTCCACCCTCAGCCTCCTTCCAGGGCTGGGAAATTGCCCTGTTTGTGGTGGGATCTCTCCTGCTCGTGCTCTTGTTGGTTGGCCTGGCGTTTTACCTCATCAGAAGGTGAGAAACTCTGTGTGCCCATCTGCAGTGCAGCTCGCCCCCCTTCCTGCCACGGCGCGTCCGCCACAGACTTAACCTTCTTACAGCTCAGCTGCAGAATGGCAAAATCTCAGTATGTATTTTTGAAGGAATGTTTAAAACACTCTAAGTCAGGCTCAGCCCATCTCCTTCGGAAACCAAGATGCTGTTAAGTTGATGCATAGTAATTAAGTGCAAGTTGATGCTAGGTGTTCTGCCCCATCTTTTCCCCTAGATGTTTACAGACTTTAGTAAAGTCCATGTCCTGCCCTCTTCATTTAAATACAAACCTGAGATATGCCGAGTGGCTGCAACTTTAGCACCTCTGCCTCTAGAGCCCACAGGAGGAGACAGGAGTCTTGTTAGCTGCCCTGTATGAACAAGCAAAGCAACTAATCTTGCCCTTCTCCCTGCCCGTTGCTTTCTAGGCATCCTCCAAATTACAGCAACATCGAGATGAACGAGCGCAGGGAGATGGCGGCGGATTTCTAGCGCTGCCGGGCCCTGCTGTGGCGGCAGGTCCATCGCCCGCGGGGCGGGCGCGCGTCTCTGCGGGCGGCACACCGGCTCGCCGCCACCCTCCTTCCCCAGGACTGCTGCAAGGACCTGCAAAACACCCACAGTACAGCTTTATATACACATGTATACGTACGCACACACACACACATATATTTTTTTAATGCTTGAATTATTTTTACACTTTTATTTTTGACCTCCAACAAAAGGAGTCCAAAGAAAGAGGCTGGGGGCTTGTTCTAGGCAGAGTTTATGCTCACTGAGGTACCCAGAAAGAAGCGCCGTGGTGGCGTCTTCCTTGACTGATGCAGAGGAAGGATGAGTTCATCTCCTCGTGAGATTTGCTGCTGGACCTGCCAGTCCCTTCCCCTCGAAGGCAAGTCCAGTCACTGTCACTCTGGCCTCTGCTGCTGCAGTGAAGGTGCATCAGCTCCCCGGAGCCCTTCTCATCCAAGCAGGGGGACATCCTGGCCAGGTACAGAAGAAAAGATTTGAGGAGACACAAATACCTCACTCATGTCAGCATCCACTCCGTTCACATCCCTCGAAACACATGGTCCTGTGAGACTCTGACTGCAGCCTGTACTCCGGCCGGACACTGAGCAGGAGCAGAGGCTACTGCCAAAATCCCGATTTGCTGGGAATGTGGGAGCAGGGAGGGTGACCTGGGTGGGAGCTGTCTGGCTGAAGAAACTGTTTCCTACACAAGTGAGCCTTATCCCTGACCATGCAGAGGCTGATGCCTCCACTGTTGTCTTTGGTGTACAAAGCAGTGGTCTCCCTTCCCAGGCTGACCACCCTGAGTAGTTCAGTGCACGACAGCAGCTGGAACAGCCTTGAACCTGTCCAGCCTGGCCGCTCACGGACAGACGTGCAGGTAAAACAGAGAATTAGATCCCACACTTTCCTGACCCACCGTGTGTGCAGATTTTTACTGCGCAGGGCTCTGCGGGGCGGGTGCAGGGCATTCGTGCAGCTGCCTGTCGCAGTGGTGACTCCCATGACTCCTCGCGTTGCTGGGCACCTGCCTCCCTGCTGCAGCCCTCCTAGTTGAGCTCGGCCTGCAGCTGCCCTGCCCGAGCTGCTGGGCTCTGGAGCGACGGGCAGCTCCGCAGCAGCCGCCACGGGAGGCTGCAGCTTTCTGCTGCCCTCTCTCCTAGGCCAGGCAGCGCATTTTAGGTGACAAAGCTGAAGCAGAGCAGGATGTGACACAGCAGGCATCCTCCTCTGCCAGCAGCCAGGCATAATCCCAAGGCAGCTGGGGCAGCTTCGGGAGCATTAGAGCCCGCTCTGCTTCCTGGTTTTCACCCCCATTCAGCGGCACCCCAGGCTGCTCCGGCTCCGGGCCTGTGCTGGGGCATCAGCGAGGTCAGATGAGCTCCATCTTGAACTGGCTGAAGTTGGGCACGGCGGGCGAGGGCTCGGCCATGCTGAAGGGGACGCAGGGCTGCTCCCCGGGCACGGCGCCGTGGCTCGCTGCGCAGCTCAGCTGCTGCAGCGTCACCAGCACCTCCTGCTGCAGCCGCTGCTGCTGCTCCTGCTGCCGCTCCAGGCGGCACTGCCTCTCCAGCACCGCGTGCATGGCCTGGCTCAGTTTCTGGATCTCGCTGTGGACGGCGTCCAGCTTCTCAGCAACGGCGTGTGAGCTGGGCGCAGGGGGCAGCGTGGGTCCCCCCCATGCGACATTCTGGTTTCCAGCACCCGCAACGTTCAGCAGGACAGTCTGAGTGCTGGCATCCTTGACCTGGAAGTAGCAGGAGGCAGGAGAGATGGGAAGGTCAAAAATTACCGAGTGCTCCTTCAGTGGAGGATTAGCTAGAGGATTTATTCAGTGCTTCAGTAACCAGGCAGGAGGGAACACTGCAGCACTGGTCTTGCTGCAGACTTTTAGATCCCCATGGGCTCTCATCTGCTTTTCCTGCCTCCTTGCCTTGGCTCTGGGCACACGCTCACTGCGCTGAGCCCCCAGCCATGACGGCAGTAGAGGGCAGCCGGGCTGCATGTGCCTCATGCCAAGCCCAGGATCGCTTTGCACAGGGATAGAAATAGCACATCCTGCTTCTTCCCCCCCCCCCCCCTTTTTTTTTTTTGCATTGCTCCCTGCAAAGCTCAACCCCAGAACTGGTTTTGCTGCTCTGTTTCCTGAGAGAGATCACACAGTAGGTGTTGAGCCCCTGGGGAGTGTTTTTCCACAAATGATGCTGAACATGGGGCTCCTCAAGCAGCTGGCGAGGGCTCTTGGCAGACACCTGAGCACTCTGGAGAAGCCCCATGGAGTTGGCTACATCAGAGCAGAGATGGCGTGAGCTCCTGCTGCTCTATATAGGACACCGAGGCCCCGAGGCTCAGCCTGACTCTATTTTGGGCCCAGGAGTCCTGGGTCACTTACATCTGTGCTGTGGCTCCCTGCAGCGGCCAGGAGAGCCAGGCTGCCCTGCAGGGCCTGCCCGCCCGGCTGCACTCCCACCAGGAAAGGCAGGACGGTCGCGGAGCCCGAGAGGCCCTGCCCGTTCTGAACGTTGACCTGCGGGGAGAACAGCAAGTGTCAGACAGGGCTGTGCGTGCACAGCCCACCCGTGAGAGGTCTGGGGGCCTGCACTGAACACCAAA
This sequence comes from Nothocercus julius, assembly GCA_013398735.1. NCBI lineage: Eukaryota > Metazoa > Chordata > Aves > Tinamiformes > Tinamidae > Nothocercus > Nothocercus julius. The sequence continues at coordinate 209,139 of VZSV01000225.1, read as the reverse complement.
CTTTAATGGGAAAGTCCATGAGCTGTTCTGGAGGAGCAGGAGGCCAAATGCTCATAGGAACACTCACAGTACTTGTGCTGCTCCTGTCCAAAAGCAAACAGCAACTGCACCCAGAAGTCTTCAGCCAACTGCCTTGAACAGGGGCGATGGGGAAAACTTCCCCGGTGACCAGACAAAGGGCTTCATTTTAAGCATTTCTTAAGGGTGTAACTAGCATCTGCTTGCCATGTATTTCATGAGCCCCTTATCCCTTGATGCACCCGCTGCGCACATAGTTTAAATGAGGCTTTGAAGCCAAGGAGCAAGTTGTCTGCTTGGCCAGGACGGCCGTGGGGCACCTGTGCTGGGCCTGTCCCTGCGGGGAGCGTGGCCCACGTGAGGTGGCAGCAGGGCCTCCTCCATGGCAGTAGGGATGCTGCCCACCATGCAGGACATCCACACACCTCTCCCTACACGTGGGTGTCATCCCCTGTGCCCCGAAAGCTGCCCAGGATCCCACTGGTGGCAACATGAACAGCATCTTGTGCGAGTTACACACAGCACCGGGTCCTGGCGCGCTCCCGCCCCTCCAAGCCTCCTCAGCCTGTACCTTTTTCTGTAGGAGAATAGCCCTATCCACGATCTTCTTCTTGACAATGAGGGCCGGGTTCCTGGCAGGGGGCCCGAAGAGCCTCCCTCGGCCGGACAGCGGCTGCGGGGGGACGGCTGGCGGCAGGAGGGCTGCGCTGCTCCCCAGGGCGCTCGGGCCGCCGTCGTCACCTGCGAGGGGCGTGGAGAGAAAGGCCTCAGGAGGGGGGCTTGGGGGGGCTTCCACCCGCCGCTGCCCTTCCGAGCCGCCCCCGTGCGGGACGCAGAGCTCGTGGCCCCCCGGCGCAGCGCAGACCCAAGGGAGGGAGCTTCCAAGGCACAGCCTGGGCCCGGGGCCACCCCCGGTGCTCTGAGACCAACTTCCTCTGCCTTCCAGGCATGGCTGGACAGTGCTGGAGAAGCCCCCACCATCCACCTGGGGCTGGGAAGCTGGGGCACAGCGGTGCTTTTCCCCCTGCCAGGGCAAAAACGCCATCACCACCCAAGAGGCAGGAACAGGGGGGCAGAAACCCAGGCCTTACTGTTCCCGGGGGCCGCGTGGCTGCCCGAGGGCGCTCCCGGGGGCACGGGCTTCCCGAAGCACCCGCCGTCCTTGCAGAGCGACATGACGCTCACGATCTTGATGCCCTCATTGCCGCCCGCGGCAGCCGCTGCCTCCTGCTCGGCCTCGCCGCCCTCCAGCCCTGGCCAGAGTGGCTGGGCCTGC
>VZSV01000225.1:176676-188798 GCA_013398735.1 Nothocercus julius | reverse complement strand
AATTATATAATATATAATTCCCTTATGTAATATTTGCTTCCTATATATTCTTATAAATCATAATAATGCTCTTATTCTTAGAAGGCAGTGTAATCATGTTAAACTCATGTTAATTCAAGTGGTAGCATGCATTAAAATTGCTCATTTGATGGCTGCATATACTGAATCCATACTGTGGTGTTCAGGCATCATATATGCTCTTGAGTGAAATCAGACAGCCCTTTCCCTTCATATTCAGTTAGACATATTAGTGCAGGCGGAACGCAGCAAATCAGCTAACTTGATTTTCGTCCCCCCTTGCTTTCACTGTGAGATTCCACTTTTCTTCCCCACTCAGCCCATTCCTTCTGCGAGTGCAGGTCAAAGGCAGCACGGGTGGCTGGTGAGGATGGTGTCCTGCAAGTAAGGCCTGTTACTTTATTGATTTTAATACTTCTTGTTGCTCACAGCAGGAATGAAAGAGCAGATGCGGCACTGCCAGGGGAATTGGAAGGTGCTGAAAAGCCAGAGACAGCAGCCCAGGTGGTGCCAGATGAGGAGTCGGATGCTGAGCTTGACAGGTAGGTGTTAGAAAAAGCCACAGGGCAAGAAGCTGCTAGGAAACGGAAAATATTCAGCAGGTTCTTATGAGTGGACTCGGGGAGAAGGGAGCTATCGGTACCTGCTTATGTTGGCAAATATGGTGCTTTCTGGCTGGAATGAGGGAGCAGACCTTGCTCAGACGAGTGATGTTCAGCCCCTGTGTGTCAGTCGATAGAGTGAAGCCAGCATCATGTACACCCATCTGATTTGTTCCATTTGAGTCACTTACTTACAAGTTTCCTGATAGAATGCAGGGGAAATATGGATTAATTGATCCATTTTATTAGAGGACTTACTGTATCTGCTCTTTCACTTGGCTTTAGAGTAATTCATAAGGCTTCCTAAGGTGACCGAAGAATCTGTGTTGAGTTTGCCCTTCTTCCTTGACGGGCATGTGCTTCAATTTTGGTGTGAAAGCAAAAGATCTCCAAGATCTCTCCTGTGAAACATTTTTCACCATTCCTTTTTGTTTGCCAAATTGCTTAGTGCAGGTAAGGCTTCACCTGTGCCTTATCCATTGCCTTCCTTTGTGCTCTCTAAATGGGGCGGCTTGTTCAGTGAAATGGTAGCGAATGCTGAACTGAAGAGCAGTGTAAAATAACGGCCTCCATGTGGAGGCCCTAAACCTGCAAGGTGAGAGCAGCTCTGCGTGCAGCACCTTTCAGAGTGTGATGCAGCCTGCAAAGTGAAGAGCCCTGGCTCTCTGAGCTGCGGGGGTTAGGTCAAAGGCCCCTTTTGGCCAGGACTGTGGTTTAGAGGGGCAATAAAAATTGCTCAGCAGGATTAAGCAGTTGTGAGAGATCTAGGTGAAATGTTAAAAAATCCTCCCCCTAAATCCTGTTAGACAGCAAATGTTTGATGTTTAGCACAACTCCATCGTTCGTCAAGTAGGTGGCAAAAGGTAGATAATAGAAAAAACATTGATACAAGTAGCCTTGTGGAAAGGATTTCTTGTTATTTTTTTGTGTGATTAATTACCCTGATTTCTTTTCTGAAGCCCTCAGGCACTGTACACAAATGATAAAGAAAGATCCTGCCCCACAAAAGCATTTCAACAGCTGTCTTAGGCTCACTGTTCCCCCTTTAAAGTAATAAGCTAACAGCTGAAATGTTGTGTTGACTTTGGAGTCAAGAGTCTCCAAAATCTTCATCTTGCTTAGTTTTAAACATGCACAGCACAAGTGTTTTCATCTGAATCTGACACCGTGGTCTTCTCTGCAGTCAGTGTAATGGTACAAGCAGTTCTAGGACACAATCCATGTGCTCCATTTAGTCTATGTTGGGGTGAAGATGAAAAATCTTGAAGTGCTCATTTGGTCCCACTCTTTTAAAGTGTTGACTAACTGCAGTAGAGACATTCGTTCCGGTATAGGTGAATTCCACACCTACACAATGTCCCTAAACTGAAACAAAACAAGCAAAAGAACCCAACAGCCTTCGCCCCACACACCCGAAGTGTAGCAGCCAAAGCTGGTATCTTGTTTCCAGGGCATTTGTTCTGTTTTGATATTTCACAGGGGAGTTTCTTAGTGGGTCCCACATACTCCCGTGCGTTATAGCCAAGAGAGTTTCCTTTGCTGCCTGAACCCTGGTAGGTTAAGTTCCTGCAGCGCTGCTGCGTGGTGCAAGAGCAGCTGTGTTAGGAGAGTGCATGAAATGCAGCTTTCCCTCTTGTGTGCATGTCTGGGGACTAACTCTTGCCTATCTGTTCCTTTAACAGTGATGACGAGCTCGTCCCTTACGACATGTCAGAGGATAAAGAATTAAAGAGCACTAAGGCTCCTGTGTATATTCGTGACTGTATTGAAGGTATGAGAATTTGGATCTAGTCTTCATCTGTTTCTTCTAATGCTTATGTGAAAGGGGTCTGTGTAGATGGATTTTATTTCTAAGTTTAGTTCCTAATGTGTGACGTGCTTGGTTAGCAGAGCAAGGTTGGGTTAGAGCAAGGTTGGGTTATTTACCTGAGCTTGACCACTCTGTTACAGCTTTTGTTTGTCTTTTGGTTTCCTTTAGTCCTGACAACATCTGATGATGTGGACAAATGGGATGCTACAATCAAGGCTCTTGAGGGCTTGATTCGAAAGAATCCAGCAGCTACGAGAGAGGTGAAGCAGTGTGGGCTGACAGTTACTGGGGGCTGTAAAAGAGGGTTTCTCCTTCGCCCTTTTGAGGAAACTAAACTTGCCAGCAACAGGCCAGGCTGAAGTACACCTGAATTTAAAGGTTTCAATTTAGAAAGAGAAATAGAAGGGAATATCTTCTTTGGACATGAGGCTACACAGCGCAGAGGAGCTGGCAAAGGTGACCAAAGATGCCAGCGTGTATGGGAAGGTGCTAGGTTGGCATTTGGCAGCTCTCACACTGCAGATGCAGTGTGTGTGCAAGATCCTGCCAGCAGCTTGAGAGAGTGGAGGGTGTGGGAAGCTGCAGCCTTTGTGCTGGGACAAAAAAACAGTAGAAATGCAAGCTACAGAGTGGGCACTAATCCCACAAATACAGCAAACAAAAGGGAAGAAAAGTCAAATGGAGCTTCCCCGTTTGCCTGTACAAGGCCGGGAGCCTCTGGCCGCCGAGCGAGGGAGGGCGTGCGGCACAGCGAGCCGCACCAGCCCGGCCCCGAGCTGGACGGGCTGCTGAGGGTCCCGTTTTCCCTCACCTGGGAAGCGACTCACCCGGGAGCTGCAGGGACGAGTCCTCCTGCTCTCGTCATGCTGAGGTTAATCCCAAGAGGCGTAGCGCAAAGTGCGCGTGGACACAGAAGCGAGCTTAGGGCTTTGCTCGGTGCTGTGAGAGATCGGTGTCGATGGCCTTTAGCTTCGTGGGGGCTCTCTCTCCCCTGAGGAGCAGACCTACTGTTGCCTGTATTCTGTTCCCTCGTTGTCTTTCCTGAAAAAAATAAGAATGTACAGTGGGTGCTGCTCTGTAAATCCTACGAGAGGAAAAACACCTGCAGTGATTTGATTCCTCTGCTCGTATTTTGAACAGGTTAGTGTGGAGCTGGCAAAAATCCTCCTGCATGTGGAAGAGAAGAGCTGCATTGAAGGCTTTGCGATGCTCCGTCAGAAAGCCCAAGTAGCCGTTTTAGCCACTGATCCAGTACCTGTGAGTCCCCCTTAGTGCCTCCTTTTTTCTAACGGAGGCCCAGGCAGGGATTGGAGCAGGCGACATCTGCTAGCTGGGTGGAGGCACCTCCTGGCGTGTGCTGGGCTTGGCATGTGTGTCTGACAGCGTTTACGCAGAGTGGGCTGTGTACCCAAGTGTGACTGAAACAAGGGGAAAGGGAAAACGGGGTCAGACTGGATGAGCTTGTTGCACCAAAGGGAGGTTGCTTCATGTACAGGGAAACTGAGGCACGCGCAGTTTCTCTTAGAGAAGGTCTGGGGGCTGTTTGGATACCTCTGTGTAGGAGGTGCCAAAAAGCAGCAGTCCTGTTTGTCATTCATATCCTTTGGGAGGACTGAGAAGTAGAAACCTCTGAATTTCCCATGCTCACACCCCTCTGCTCCTCTCCTCTTGGAGGCTTCTGCTTCGCTACCAGGGAGCAGGACTCTTCCTGGAACAGGCTGCTTTGGGAGTTCGTGGGACGGCTGTTCCGGGCTGGGCTTGTGCTCACTGCTCCTCGCCTTTCTTTCTTCACGTGTGCAGGTCGCGCAGTTCCTCACCTCCCAGTTCTACTCCCTGAACTACAGCCTTCGACAGCGCATGGACATCCTCGACGTAAGCGCTCTTCTCCCTCCACACACATGGGGGGCATTTCCTGGAAGAAGCCACCCTTTCTTGCAGTGTCACCAGTGTGTTACCTCGTCACCTGCAGGAAGGCAGCAGTCTGCCTCCTTCCACAGCTCTCAATCGCTGTGCCTAACCAGGGAGCCCCTGCTCTGTTCTGGGCCCAAGTGCCTGAGCATTTCATCCAATTCCTCAGAGCCAGGTGTTTGTCTGGGGTTCAGTTACCTGCCCTGTTGTTCTTGGTTTTTACCCCACTGACCCTTTCTGCCTTGGTATCAGTTTGAGGATAAGTAGTTCTGTTGTTGTTGCTGTTCCCTAGTACGGGGATTGTCCCTTTCTAATGAAACCTCTCTCTCTTTTTTCCTCTAGGTATTGGTTCTGGCAGCTCAGGAAATGTCTTCCAAATTCTGTGGGAAGAACAAGCAATCTAATGCTCAGAAACCTTGTATCCAGCTCCTTCCCGAAAGCGACAGCTCCAAGGACTGGAGAAAGGTTGTTGATGAGAGGATCAAAAGCAAGACCCGAAGGTTTGCTAAGGTAAAAGCAGAACAGAAACCTAGCAATATAGTCCTGCAAAAGTAGAGACAGTTGAAGTGACTTTAGGGGCTGCTGTAGTTCTAGCCAAAAAGGGCAAACTACGTGTGAAGTTGGGCCCAAGCCAGCGGGTTTGTTGGTCGCTCGAGAGGGGTTTTCCTGAAACGGGGTGCTTCTCACATGAATGGGAAGGCTCTTCCCAGGCTGGGGCTGTGTTTGTCACTCCTTGATTTTTTTTTTCTTTCTGACTGTATAACTTAAAACCCCAGTTCCACTTTAATCTTTTCCGGTGGGAAATATCATTTCCCATAGTCCTCTCCCAGCAGGGAGGGGATAATAAGCCTTGAACTCTTGCACTGCCAGGCGGTGGCTGCTGTTCTGTGCTTGCTCGGAGCGTGTCCGGCCGCTGCAGGGAGCTGTGGCTGCACCTCCTGGCCTCAGAGCTGCTGCTTTCAGACCAGCTCGCCCTGCACTGCACTGTAGCCTCAAGCTTCCTCTTTTGGGAGATGAAGATATGATGCCCATTTCCTAGGCTCCAGAACTCCCTTCTGGTTCATTTTGGCAGACTTGCTTTCCAGAGCTCCTTTACCCCTTGTTCTTGTCCCCATGATCTTGTTCTTGTATCTCACCCAGCAGGATTGAGCTCTACTGCACTGAGATATTTCGGAGGAACTGTGCAGTGCCATATCTAGGCTTCAGCTTTCTCTTGCACAGGGGTGGTCTCAAGCGGAACCGGATTCTGGCCCAAATGAGTTCAATTCCGTGGCTGGGCACTTCTTCTTCCCCCTGCTGCAGAACTTCGACAGGTGAGTGTGAGCGCCCGTGCTGCGGGCGGGACAGCGGCACGGGGACGGGCCGTGCGAGGGCGCAGAGCCGAGGCCTGGCGTGCGCACAGGGAGGAGGGCCCGGGGGCGTCTCTCAGACACCCTGTGGAGTCTTGGGGGTAGGGAATAGGTAAGACCTTGCAGTAAGGAAATACACATTGCTACAAAGAACCTGTAGGGAGGTGCCCAGGAGATGACTGGGGTGCTGAACGGTGTCTTGGTTGAGCACTCACAGTGGGAGGATCACACTAACCCACAAAACTGGGCTTTGGGCTTTAGCAGAGGTTAACTCTAGCTGAAATGTGGTCTAAGGTCACCCAAGTGAGTCCTTGTGACCAGGATGAGGCTGGAAGACATCTTTGCCTCTGCAGGACACAGTCAATTTTGGCTTTGCTCACCTAAAGAAGACTCAAAAATAATTAATTTTGTAAGGATCAAGATTCTTGTTGTACCAATCATAATGTTTCGTTTCTAGTATGGCCACAAAACTATTTTTTTAATGTACTTCTTTACGCTGTCAGTAAAGCTCTTTGTACGTAGAGTAAGTGAGACCTGCTCTAAGAGTAGAGGATATTTACAGCAAAGATGGGAGAAAGCAACTGTGGCCTCTGTTAAACAAACTGGGCATTGCTCTATTAAAGTGACTGTTTTAGGAATGGCAGCTGGCGTGGGACAGTCAGAGCCGCCCTGGCCGCCGCCCCGAGCAGCCGAGCCCTTGCTCCAGGCTTGTGTATCTTGCACTTGCAGGCCCTTGTCCACGTTTGATCTCCTGGGAGAAGATCATCTTGTGCTTGGGAGATTGGTGCACACCCTGGCAATCCTCATGTACCTGGCTGCCAATGCTGCGGTAAGGGCGCCGCGAGCACGCGGGGAGCAGGAGGCTCCTCCCCGGCACGGGAGCTCCGGGGCTTGCGGCACACGGACTGGGAGCAAGTCGGAGTCCCTGGGGCTGAGGAGCTGCAGAAAGGGCTGAGAAAAGATGGTCAGAAGAGATCTGGGTGCTCCTGCTTTTTTGGATAGCTTTTCTGTCAACTGTTACAGGACATTTGAGACATCATTTCATTTCACTGTCTTATTTTCCTCATGTGTAAAGTGGTGTTAAACGTAACGTTGATCTTACCAGCACTGTGTGCCAAGGTCCGGTTGCGCAGGCGAGCGGGGCTGTGCTCAGTGTCTCTCTCATCCCTCGTTCACAGGCAGTCACCACCATGGGAAAGGTGCTGCTGGAGTTTGTCTGGGCTCTGCGTTTCCACACTGACTCGTAAGTTGGATCTGGTTTCATTTTAAAGAGCAAGAATTCACAATGAAGTTGTCCCTTTGTTGCCAGACCAACATAGAAGTATTTAGCTATTGTCTTCCGTTGTGCAGGGACAGTCATTACCTGTAAAAAGCATGAGAGATTTCTTGATCAGCTATTGTGGTTATACTTCATGGACCTCAGAAAACCTGATAGGTTGAATTCCCACATTCAACCTTGGGAGGAAATCAGGGCATGTAGCCAAAACGCTGCAAACAGCCAATTTCTGTTCAACCTCAAGGCTGCTCTAGGCCTCTGAATTCTGGTAGATTCCCTAAACCAGAGCTTGGCTGGGGCTGTTGTGGGCACTATGCCAGCTAGGGGTGATTGAACTCTTGCTCAGCAGCAGGGTGGACAGCAGTGGTTGTCATCATGAAGAGGGAGACCTGGAGGGCTTTTGGGAAGAGGAATATTAAGGAAATCACAGTCGCGCAAGAAGCTGCAGGCTTTTAGAACTCGGTCCTCTCCAACAGGTACGTGCGCCAGGGTCTGCTGTCCTGCATCTCCTCCATCCTCCTCAGTGTCCCTGCTGCACATCTGCTGGAAGACGTGGCGGAATTGCTCATGGAGACTCGGTGCTGGCTGGCAGGTAGGGGGGATGCACGCTGGCATTTCCCTGCTCAGTGCTGCAGCTTGCACACAGACTCCTTTCTAATATTGTGGTGGGAGCAGTATCGTCCTTGAGCTTGACCAGCCGTAATACACAGGGCTTTGCAGGGCCCTTTGTGCTTAGAGGATGTTTCACCAGTGCCAAGTAAGAGAAGGAAGGCAAACGTATCCCTCCTTTCTATCCTCCTGGTGCGGACGGAAGGGCAGCCTGTGGATGATGCCCTAGCTTGTGTTGAGGGACGACGCGTGGTTTGCACGGTGTCGTTTTTGTGCACTCCCACCCTACCCGAGCCCCCAGGCCAGGGGCTGAGGATCGCAGTGTGCTGGGAGTACACGGGGAAGTCACGGCGTGGGCCTTGCCCCTCCCTCCGTTCGGAGGGGAGCTCCCAGGGCTGGTTTCCTTCGCCAGCCTCACTCTTGGTGAGTTGCCTTCCCACAGGGAGCAGGCAGGAAGTGACACTGACACAGCCGGCCTCTGATCCCTGCAGGTTTTGGAGCTCTGTGCACTTTAAAAGGAAGGGAGCTGCCCTTTGGGGCCAAAAACTTTGCTTTTCCCATGCCATGATGTGCTCTGAGGAATCTGCTTCTCTCTCTGCTGTTAGTAAGTAGAGCCTTTCCAGGAATGTTTTCAATGTCTTTTCAGAATGAAGGTCCGTGCAGTCTGTTTTTAATGAGTTATTTTTGGCAGGAGGACAACTGAGGCAGCAGCCTCCTTCTATGCCTGTAGGTAGTGCAGTAGCCACCTCACGTAGCGCTGTGGTTGGGAATTGTGCCTCCGCTTCTGGTGGGAATGGCAACAGGATAAGACCCCGCTTGTCCCTGTATAGCACAGATGAGGGAAGTGTCGTAGGAGCCGTTCAGAAACCTCCAGGAACACAATTCAGCTCCACTTCTAGTCAAAGACCACTTAAGTGCAATTTAAAACTTTGCTCTGCTTTTAGAGCCGCCCGGGCGACTAGAGCGGCTGCCTGGCGCGGGCTCTCTGGAGGGACGGCTCTCCCGTGGGGGTGCTGGCCCCGCGCCGGGGAGGCACCCGGGCCGCCCGTGGGCTGGGCTCACGGTTCCGGGCTCGGGGCGGCTGCTGCCCCAGGACTCTGCCGGGCGAGGGGACGTGGATCAGACCTGCTGCCGCAGCTAGGAGACACGACAGGTTACCCAGCGCCCAGGGGCAACGCAGGAGAACTCGGCACGGCTCCCGCTCAAGCAGGCGGCTACAACCTGCCTCCTTTTTCTCTGTCCTTCCCCTTACTACTAGGCTGGAGCTGCCATTCAGTAGCTTGCTCCTTTTGGGGGGTGTAGGGGAGAAGGCCAAGCATTTCTAGGAAGTGAATCCTTCAGTTGCTCCACAGGTGCCTTGGAGGGAATTTCCCAGCCCTTGCACACGCGCAGGGCTCTGTCCCAAGCAAGTTTGGTTTCCATAAAGATCTGAAGGAACTTGCAGTGCCCCTCCCTTTCCATGGAGCCAATTCAAGGTCGCTGCTGATGCATTTGGAAATGGTGCCTGTGTCGGGCTGGGAGACGATGGTTTGTACTAACCTGTCTTGCAGCCTCCCCTTGTAGAGGGAGTCTGGAAAGGCAGCGCGGCCGCTCTCCCGCCGTTATAAATAGCCCTGCCGCATCTGCGTGAGTCATGTGTTTGGGCTGCCAGCGCGGCTCTGCGCGCACCGCTCGTGCGTACAGGATATCCGCGCACAGGCTCCCTGCTCTTCCAGGCTCCCCGTGCTCTGACATCCTGAGCGCATCCTGGTTTTTACTTTGCAGGCCCATTAAGGGCCCCCTGAAATAACAGCTGCTGGAGCAGCTTCATGCCCTGGTGCAAGGCAAAAGCCTTCCCTCCCAGGCTGCCTGAAGCAGGACAGAACTGCTACTTTATCAGATGAGCAGGTCTGCAAGGGTTGATAATGTGCTGAAACACAGCGGCTGCCTCTGCCTTTCCGCTGTTTGAAGGGCACTGTGACCACCGAGCACTTGCTTATTTTGCAGGAATCGGCAGAGTGGAGAGGAGCTTCGGAGTGAGGGGTTTCTCATTGCAAACTGCACCTGTGCTCGCAGATCAGCTCTAGGGAGCTTACAAATCCCGGGAGTGCAGAAGCCTGAACTTTGGCAGGGTGGCTGTTCAGCCGAATGCAGGGTTAGGCAGTCGCTCTGAGTGTTGCCACCCACGGGTTATTTGCTTCTTCTGCAAGAACAGCATGAGGCTTTTTGCTGTTGCATTTAGTACTGTTTAGTGATGGCCAGTGAGAGAGCAGAGAAGCGTTGGGCCAAGAGCCGTTTTTTGCTATCTTCTCAATAGCAGCATCTTCCTCTCTTACAGACGTGGTGGAGAAAGACCCCGATGGGGACTGCAGGAGGCTGGCCTTGCAGAACTTGCTGCTAATGGAGAACTTGAAAAAGAAACTTGAAACTGCCCCTTCCTAGCTGAAGGGTAGCAGTGACCTCTCCGCCGCCCTCTTGCCAGCTGGATGCCTGCGGCAGCGCGGGGCCTCCTCAGCAGTCACCTGGCTGGACGAGAGGAAGGAGGGGGAAGGCTGCAGAGCTGGAAGCCGGAGAACCCGACTTGACATCTGGACTTTGTAGTGGAGGCCAAGTTAGTGAGCGCTGGCCATCCGGTACGGCGTGTACAGATGCAGGAAGGCAGTGAGTGCTGCCATCCTCTCACACCTCCTCCAGCCCCCACCCCCAGCTATTTATAACCTGAATGCTCTGCTAAAAATACAGAGGAGATCTCGGAGAAGACTTCTCGTCAGGAAAACAGGAGGGCTGGGACCAGCCGCTTGGCCCCTGGGGGGGCGAGGGCTGTGGAATCCCCTCCCCAAGGCTGCTGTGTCTGCTGGCAGCGCAGCCCGTTGCTGAGCGGGCCGGCGCGTTGGCGGCACCGCGGCCGAGATGCTCCGAGCGGCGGCAGTGCCGCTCCGGGAATGCGCGAGGCAACTTCCAGAGCCTGCACTGCATGTGCGAGCGAGCAAAGCAGGGCTTCTCCGATAATTTAGTACCAAAAGAAGCTTCTGCTAACGAGTAAATAATGGCCAGATTTGGGTCTTAAAATATGCCCCGAAAAAGCACAGAATTTAAGTAACTTCAAAGTGAGCCCAAGTTTTGAAGCAAGTCACCAAACACTTTGTGTCTAAGCAGAAAAGATGCCTAGTACAAAGTGTGTGCACATGGGGCTTTGTAAATACAGTTTCTTTGATGTGAGAAGGTAATAGGCTTAAAGCAACCACAGTTTTGCTCAACTGGATGTTGGGTCCACTTCTGGCTAATCCTGCTCGTGCCAGGGAAGAACCTGCATCCTCAGATGCGACTAGTACGGAGCAGCCTGGCTAACTGTGGTGTTTGGAAAAGAAGCTTCCCAGTGTGGAGGTTCTAAAATGACTCTTTGATGTTCACATATAAAAGCTTCGGGATGGGGAAGTCTGTCTTTCTCTTGCAGTAGGGGAGTAGTTTGACGTTTACCCAAGCTTGTACTCAAGTGGGCAGAGACTGTTTCCTTGGAAGTCGACTTCTGAAAAGACCAATAGGTTAGCACATCATCAGATCAAAGTACTCTGTAAGTTTGTCCAACCAGGAGTTTCCACTTCAATTACAGAACTCTTCTCTAGACCCAGGCAAGGCCTGAAATTACAATACAGAGTTTCCATTCTTTTTCTTTTTTTCCTCAGATTTATTAAAATACTAAAAACAGTTTCAAAACAGTGTATGTACATTGGAGTTTTTGCAGTTAGTGTTTGAAATAGTATATAATGGTGCTGTACAATCATCAAGCAGAAAAAAATACATTTCTTTGAAAGAAACTAAGAACCTCCTGCAGCAGCGAGTTGATGGATGCATGACCCCTGCTGAGGAGAGATGATGGGACCTGGTGTTAAAGCCAGTTTTGCCTCTGGGGAGTCCAAGGTGTCAGGGGTCCTCCAGCTCATCAGCCACTTCTTCCTCCACCTCCTTGGTCTCCAGGCTGCTGTGCCCCGGCGCCGGGATTCGGCTCAAGGGGATGCCGGCGCCTCGGTGAACGGCCTCCACGGTCTGCTGAGGCACGAAGTAGCTCGGGTTCCCACCTGGAATTCCCTTCCGCATCTCTTCCAGATACCGGTAAGCCTAAGGAAACACACAGAGATCCCTGGGGCAGAGCGTGTAGCAAAAGGATGAAAAGCAGCCCCCCCTGGATGACTCGAGTTCAGTGGTGGAAGGGAGCTGATGCTTAGCCAGGAGTTAGAGCCATTGCTGACAACAAAATGTTGTTTAAAGATTTTCTTACTCTTTCTTAAACATTTGTGTCAATTCTAGCTTTTTCTTTTTAAAAAAGAAATGAATTCTTGAGTGCTCTCTTTAAGTTCTCCTGATAACTGAAGCAGCATTGCATACTGCATACGCAATCCTTAAACCACCACACGTTGCAAGGGAGGTTAATCAGCACGGTTGGAGGATCTAGTGCTTCACACCAGCCAGGTTCATAATAGCAGCAGGTTACGTTTTAGTCAAACCCTTTGTGTGTGGCACTTCCTCCTGTGAAGAGGTGACTCACCGTTTCCTCAAACGACTGCAATTTTATA
>VZSV01000225.1:154054-176536 GCA_013398735.1 Nothocercus julius | reverse complement strand
TGGCCAGGTGGCAAACGAAGTACAGTGTAATTGCTGAGAAATGCACCCAGGCCTCTGTGTTCTTGTCACTATTAATAGAAAAAGTTTAAGGAGTCACCACTCTGTTATGCTCCACGTCCTGTGAGCTTTCTTTGCCCTCCAATGACACGAAATTAAAAATACACCAATTCAGTGATACATCCTTAGGTATTCCTTATCTTGCTAAGCAGTTTAGCTCTCGTGGGTTTCTCTCCAAAGGGTGCTATGCCAAACCACACTCATGTATGTGAATTACAGGCCCTTTGGACTGGAAGCTTTCTCTGGACTGTGCTAGGAATCAACGTACCGTATGGAAATCCTCCACTTGCAAATAATGTTCAACCAGAAACCCCAAGACATCCCCGCGACGGATGGCGCTGTCAAGATCTTGTTCACCCAGGAGTTGTTCACACTGTCTCACTGCTTCTGTGGGGTCTTCAGAGTGAATTCTAGTAAAAGAACAAAGTGAAGTTATTCACAGTCTCGGGGTGCTGGGGAGAGCCTTCAGCTTCTCATGTGAAGCACATGGAAAATTTCTGTACCATGTATGCTACATAATCACCTTTCTGGCAGGTTAGTGGAGAGAAGAGAGCTACACTTTCACAAATCAACAGAACTACTCTTATCTAAGGTTACCTTTTGGTCTTGAATGTCAGCAACACTTAAAATCATGTATGGTTGCCATACAACAGAAATTTAATAACGGCTTTTAGAAGTGAGTCTTCTCCACGTTATTTATTAAACTTGCAGCACCAAGTCAGGCAACTTTTCCTCCTAGGTGCTACTTTTTTCATTAGTCTGCACGTTCTGAATACTGCAAATCACCTCCGAGCATGGATGAATCGCTTGATCAGGGCCATCTTGCTTTGCAGAAGGGCTATTTTGCTTTCCTGTTCCAGAGGGCTTCTCATTTTTGCTTTTGAAAGGCACTTGTATGCTTCTGTTAGCGCTCCCTGTGCTTTCTCATAGTTCTGGTACTCATCGATTTCCACCTACGAGACGACAAATGAGCTGAGGATGCTCTTCTCAGAGCTAACAAACCAAATGCCTTGAAGAATTACAGAGCAGGGGAACGTACCTGAGCACAAGCATCATAAAAACCTGCCAGCAAATCAAGGGCCCTTCCTTTAGTATAGAAGCTAATGATGTTCTTCATAATCTCTGGGTCCTTGCGCCAATCCAGCGACTGCAGGTAGTTGGCTGCCATGATATAAATCTCTCTCTGTCTGGAGACTCCAGCAAAAAACACAATTTTCTCTGTGTCTCCAGATTTCAGCAGTGCCCTCATAGCCTAGCAGTGGGAAGGCAAAAAAAGACCACTGTGAATGCAAAAAGCGAAGTCAGGTGGCCAGGAATCCTCCCCCTTCCAGATACTGTACTGTATGAAGACTGTTCCAAGATTTACTTATCAAAATACTCTTTTTGTTGCAGAAAGCTTCTGAAGATAAGCTGCTCAGCCTCTTCAGGTTTTTCTTCTAGCTATGCAGACTGACCTTTAACTTGTTTCCTGCCTGAGTGTATTTCTTGGTCGCCATGTGGTAGTTGCCTTGCCTCATGCAGCAATCGGCAACTTGTTCCAGCAGCTCCCTCCGAGACTCCTCCGAGATGTCCTCGGAGTCCTTAGCGATCGTCATCTTCTCAGCCATCTCCTCCGTGATGGTCAGATTCTGCTTCAGGCAAACTTGCAGGGCCTCGTGGTACTAAAGAAAGGGAGAAAGAACAAGCTGTTGCAAACCTACAGAAACATTGGCTGCAGAGTGGCACAAATTCTAACAGAATTTAACAGAGCCCAGAATGCTGGGCTCTTGTGTGCAGCATTTTGGTAGGACTCAATTGTCAGCACAGCAGAACAAGGTAGAAGACAGGAAGCAAGAGCCTTGACTACACTGATGTTGTGATAGGAAGGTCATCACTGATTTTTGACTGATGTTATTAAAATTTCTCCATGTCCAAATACGTTAGTTTAGAAAGATTTTTTTTTGCCCAACAGCATGAAGTCTCTGTGTTTTCTTTCTGCGTGAAAACCGTAAGTCAGGGATTCGTTTCTAGAGTTGAGCCAGGTGGATACCACCATGTGAGTCATCACTTTGAGAGGAAACTTTAAAGCTTAAAAATGTCATCACATATCTGCTAATAAACAAAGAAGACAAATGTGTGTGCGCACATGAACTGCCCTGCTGTGCTCCTCTTTACCCACGGATGGGGAGAGCACAACGCAAGCACCTACCTTTTTGGCTGTCAGCAGCAGCTCTATGGCCTTCTCGTACTGGCCATGCTCGATGAAGAAGTCAGAGCAGCGGGCCAGCAGCGCCGGGTCTGACTTCTCATCCAGGTCTTCAGCAATTAGCTGGAGGGCGCCGAACTGCTGTGTGGCAAAGGCAAGCTCCAGGGCTTTGGAGAAGTGTCCTGCCTGCAAAGTGAAGGGTGATTCTTCAAAGAGCAGAGGAAGAACTGCAGAACCAGTGGACAGGGTACCATATGGATTTAAGATCCCACCAGGTTTATGAGTTATGATGAATAGTGCACGGTCAAACCTACAGTTTATTTAATGCTCCTCTCTTGGAATAACTGCTTCAATATGAAATCAGATCTTTTTACTGAGTCATTTACCTTGTGGTACAACATGACAGCTCTGTCCATTTGCTCTGTCTTTTCCTCATAGTAGCAGGCTGCCTCTATCATGTCTTCTGGAGAGCTCAGAAGAGCCAGGTTCATCAACAGATCATCTAAATTGTTCTCCTATTCAAAAGTAAAGATTTGGCTCTAGGTATGCATCTAGGTAAGCAGCAAACAGGTACACAATTCTGTCCAGGCTCTGGCTTGATACTGTCACACAGCAGCCCATCAGCCATCTTCTATGTAAAATCTATTCCAACCCAAATAACTTGGAGCTGGAAAGCTGGTAATTTGTTGGGGGAGTTTTTTTGTTGAGATAGATATATGACAAGGAAACACACTCTCTGTTACAACCATCCCTTTGCTCATATAGCTTCTTAAAAGATGTAGGGACAATCCAGGAGCATCTTCACCAGCTGCACTGAATGAGCAAGCAGTGTCTCCCACTTGGAAAAGAAAATGGGTACGAACTAATTGTATCTATTTTATTCTGTGTGCTACCTAAAGACAGAGCCCTACTTTATTTCTGGACATAAATATACATCTTCCCATACCTTACACAGGCGAATGGCATTGTTAAATGCTTGGGCCCTGGTGTAGAAGTGTACAGCCTGCTTGATTTCATCCTGACTCTCATACTGGCGGGCCAAGTGATACGATGCAGCCCAATTCCCTGTTACATTCGCAATTTCAGCAGCCTGAAAGAAAAAACATGTCTTTACTTTGTGCTCTTGTGCCTCCTGGGAACAGGAATTTTCTGCAAGCAGAAGGGAGCAAGGCTGCCCTACCTTATGAATGTTGCCCTGGAAGCAGTGCACACGCACCAGGGAAAAATAATCCTCAGCCAGTTCATAGTACTTGAGCGCAGCTTCCATATCTGACTGGCTCTCTAGATACTGTGCCCACCATTTCCAGAGGTTCCTAGAAAAGCAACAAAATTAAGTGCAGTAGCAGTAATTACCATAGCAATGGATTCCTCATTTCTGGAGGTGCTGACTTCAAGAATAGATACATTTTTGGAGTGTGGACAAGTTTTACCCAAATTCACAGGTCTGCACTCAAAGGGAGTTCAGAAGAGGCAACCTAGTGTGGCAGCTCTCAGGTGAGATGCGGCGCGTACCGTGGAGAGCGGAGCCAGAATCATAATGCATGAGGCTGGGGCTGAACGTGCAGCTGAGAGGATTCGTATTACCCCTTCCCTGCTCTCCTCACAAAATGTATTTCAGACCTGAAAGTCCCATTCAGGAGAAGGAATGAACACAGCACTAACTTGTCTTTCATCTTGTTGACATAGTTCTCCAAGGCTTGCAAGTCTTCAGAGAGCATTCGGGGTACCTCAAACCGGTGTGTGTCCGACTTCTCGTAACTGTATAGAAGAAGAACATGCTAGATGTGAAATGACTGCCTAAAGAGAATTATCTCCCTTCCTTTGTAAATGCATTTAATTTTGTTTGTCTGCTACAGAGCGGCAACGCTGACGACAGCACTTCATTTGTATTATTCAGTTCACCTCAAGACCAGGTGCACCATCAAAAGCACCATCAAAGATGAAAGGCAGGATGCTCCTGTGAGGCACCTGGAATTGTGGAAGCAACATGATCACTGAATTGTGAATACTTCAATACAAAGTGCCAGTGATGCTCGAAGCGAGACCCCGTAGACATTAAGCTCAATCCTTTGAATCTGGCTGGAGGGGTAGCAAGAACTCTGGGTTCCTCCTCTCACTTAGTCCTGCTGCCACCCAATGCCGTTTCGTTTCCACTCCTGGGAGACGACTGCACTTACGTAGCCACCTACTGCTACAGTCTGTCCTCAACTCCCCACCACAACCTCATCGTCTCACGGATCTAATTACACCAGAACTCACCTTTGAATGGAAGTGATCTTATTAGGTAGCAGAAGACTTCACCATGCAAAAAGATTCTGCCATGCAAGATTTACAATGAGTACAACACACGAAAAGTCAACTTCACTAACCTCTCCATGGACCCATTCGTCACAGGAGAGGAGTGGAGGCCATGCGCACCAAAAGCCCCCAAGTCAGACTAAGTTCTACCATACCGGTTGTGTCTGGGACTCTCAGGAGTAGGAAATAACGAACGGTTTTGTCATGGAAAAGGAAGGAAAAGGGCAGTGGTCTTACAGAAACAAGTACAGGATAAGATACTATTGGAGTTCCACTAGAGTAAGTGGCCCCTGAGAAGACACTTAACCTTTCTGACTCTTAGTTTTATTAGGAAGTTTACTGTAACAATGCTTTCACTCCCTGAGATAGAAAGCACTAGAAACAGGAAAAGACTTTAATTAATTTTTCGTGGTCATCACCAGACATGCTCCTTAACCTGCCTCTAGTCTCCCCAGGCTCCAAAACCCCCGCACATGCCATGGCACCTGAGGCTGGCACTTACTGGGTGAGCGCAAGGCCGCGGTCCCCGGTGGCCTCCAGGTGCTTGGCGTAGTTGTAGTAGGTGGTGCGGAGGTGGACCCGGTCGTGTCGCTCCGCTGTCTCGATCGCTTTCTGCCACTGGTTTGAGGCTTGGTAGAACTTGTTCAGGAGGTCATAGCGTTGGCAAGACGTGTAGAGTCGCTCCGCGTCCTCCTGGAGGGAAGGGGCACAGAGAGGCCGTCAGCTCCAGCGGGGTCTCAGGGGTGCCCATCCAAGCAGTACCTCACGATGGGCACTGCGCTGCTGGGTATTTATTAGTACAGAACATGGCCTTGCAGCTAAAGTAGCAATAACTCAGACAGGGGGAAAGAAGAGGAGGTGTTAACCAACTACCTACACACAGCCTGGAATAGCACGTTACTGGGAAACAGGATGTTGATGTGAAAACAAGGAAAGCGCTCAGATCCTGGCATTTGCCGTGCACTACCAAGGGCACCTCTGAGCAGCTGAGCACGGGGTGTCAAAGCGCTTCTGAGAGGCAAGAGAGGCCGCGGCGAGGGCCGCGCTGCCGCCCCAGGGGCCGGCCTGCGGACCCTCCCCTTGCCGGAGCGCCCGGCAAGAAGGAACTAAGGGCCAGGGCAAGCCCGGGAATTCAGAGAAGGTCTTTAGAAGCAGGAATCCTCATCTTGGACGACTGACTGCCGTTCCTGGGGATAAACGCTATTATCTCAGCTGGAATTAGAACAATATGGCTTTGCCCATGCTGGGCGAGCTAATTTGGAATGAATATTTTTACACGTTAAGAGGTTCTCATGTGGAAGAAGCTTCTTCCTGCTCCACCCAACTGCTGTCTAGCTGAGCACTATATTTAGCGGACACAGATTATCTGTCCAAGACAGATAAATAGTTTCTGTGTCTTATTGTTTTGAATTCAAAAAAAAACCCCCATAGAAATTAGGGATTCCATTACTGCAGGAAAGGAAAGAAGCAACCAAATATTAGTGGTACTAGATTTCCCCTCCGTCTGTCCAGGTAGATTTTAATATCCAAGAGAAGGAACGCCACCACTTTTCAGCCTCATAGTTTTCTCTATCAGGAAGCTTTTACAAATATTTAGTTTGGATTTTCCTTTTCTTTATTTTAATTCAGAATAGTTCCTCTACCTCTCTAGCATTTATACTCCTACAATAGCTGTAGATTGCTAAATACCTATTTAAGCCAAATTCTA
Source organism: Nothocercus julius (assembly GCA_013398735.1). NCBI lineage: Eukaryota > Metazoa > Chordata > Aves > Tinamiformes > Tinamidae > Nothocercus > Nothocercus julius. The sequence goes on along the minus strand of VZSV01000225.1, from coordinate 170,288 downwards.
ACCATTCGGCTATTTTCAAGATTTCCTTGTTCATGAAATCTTTCCAAGCACTTAACAATTTGCACTGATTTTCTCTGAACTTCTTCCTGTTCATCAACACTTTTTTTCTGGTAATGAGGTACTTCAGGATTGAAGGCAACGTTCCAGCAGCAGCTGCGACCAACGCACGGACAGATCTGTCAAACCAGAGCTCCAGGATGGGATGTCTCTGCAAATGCAGCCCCAAACAGATTTGGCTGGTTTTACTGACAAATCACATTACCAGTTTGTGCCTAATTTATGACCTACTAGGAACTGGGGGATATTTCAGCTATTCTGCTTTCCCACTTTCTCCCTCCCACTGACCGTTTGGCCTGGATGTGTTTATCTTTCGTTGTTCGTAAAACAGAAATCTCTTCATTTTTTTTCTTATAGATCACTGAGGAAGATATCAAATCAAGGCCAACTTAGCAAAATACACGCTTTTAGCATTTGTCCGTGCTCCAGTCTGTTCGCAATGCACAAAGATGGCTCAGGTACAGTAATCAAAAGCAATGAATTCAGACTAAAGGACAGGTAGGAAGCCGGGCCCCAGTCCGTTGGGTTCCCCGCAAGGCAGGACTCTGGACAGAGGCACGGTGCGCAGGGACCCAGGGCATGGGCCTACGAGGAGGGGACAGGGCAGCCCGATGGCTAATTTGGCACTAGAAGCCAGTCAAGCTCCAATATTTGTTACTGGTAGCAGTTTGGGAAAAACCAGCATGGAAATCTGAGGGGAGCGGAGGGGAGCCGGCATGCCCAGGATAGCACGGGCAGCAAGGCTGACTTCCAACCCCCCCCAGCTCTCCATGCAGCAGCCTTGGGGCAGGAAGCTGCAATTTGGGCTGTGCTCCTGATTACGCTTGGGGGGGCTGGACTAGATGATCTCTGGAGATCCCTTCCAACCTCAACCATTCTGTGATTCTGCAATTCTGTGAATCAGACCTCAAGAAAAAATCTTTATGATTGCACATTTAATGTTTCGCATATACACCATTCTTAAGATGCTCCTTTGTTCAGCGGTGTTCCTCCTACCTATTTTCTGCAGAGTAGTTAAGAAGACTGAAAAAATAATCTGCTGTAACCTTACACTGCTACGGTTCACAATATTCCCAGGCATCAGATTCTGCCCTGCGCATTCTCATTTAGTCAGCATGGAAGAAGAAAAGGGCTCACGGGAGTCATGAGCCTCTAGAAATCTACCACTGATTGCAGAGTAAGACACTCCTAAGTGTGACAGAGTAATTGTGCAGCACTGGATCATAAAATGTTGAAGGGGACCCTCTACTTGTGTAATATAAAAACTCAACATCAAGAAAATAATGGTCACAACCATTCTTCACTACTCGTTAGAAAACAGGTCATAGGCTTCATGCCTCTACGAGGTTTTTATACCTTGCTCGGGTTCTTTAAAAATGGCCTATTTTTACTTCTATTGCCTAGTTAAATGTGAGGATATTGCAGGACGTGCAGGATGACAGGGTTTACCAGCATGCCCAGCTGAATGGCCAGCATAGCCACTCTGGCCTCCTGCTCGGGCTCCTGTTCAGCCTCCCTCAGCGCCTTGGCCCCTCTGGCATGACCCATGTTCCCAAGGCAGATTTTGGCAACGTCCAGTCTCTGAGTCTTCACACACATGCGAGCCATGTTCTCCCAGACGGCCTCACTAGGGAAAACAGGAAAGAAAAGGGGAAGAGTTAAGGTCACACCTCCAAGACTTGTGTATAGCAGGCAGGTCAGGCCCAAGGAAGGAGGGGAACCGACGGGGCAAGCAGGCCGTACGATGCACCCTCACTGGAGGAACGGCGACAAGCCCCAGGTAGAAGGGTCAGTCCTGGAGCTGAACGCCCACAGCCCTAAGGAAGCGCAGGAGCTTTGGTTTCACTCCGATGTCTAAACAAAAGCAGTTATATTTGCAAATAGATAAACATTTATCAGGTGCCCATCAACCATTTCTTGTTGCAGTTGCATCATTCAACATATAAACATTAATAACAGCCCCACACCAATGGGAATTTGAAAATGTACTCAGAAAAAAACCTTACAAATGGTTTAAAACTTACACTGAAATTGTCCTCCCGTGACTGCCTGTCTTCTGCGGTTCAGTTCTGGAGCAGCTATGAAGGGTTTACCACTTATAGTAAGGAATGATGTGCAGGAAATAACCCAGCAAACTATTGTGCTCTAATTTAAAGCTTGCATAGAAAAATGGCATGACGAGAAAAGCCTCACAACGCTCAAAATGGGAATTCCCCAGGGCTCAGGATGCTTCACATTGCAAAAATCACCTGCCAAGACCGAAGCGGTGAAGCCGGCAGCAGCTCCAGCTCTCCCCCCGCTGCGCTGCCCACAGCAGAGCTCATGGGGATGAGCAAAGATCCACACGGATCCTATTTGCACCTGAAGCTCTTCAGAGTAAAATGCAGTGGGTTTGATGGCTAAAAACCACGAATATTGAAAACTGTCCTTTTTTTGCAGCGCCTGCAGCTAACTGGAGGTACAGAGCATGTGATTACACTCCTCAGACACCACCACAACACAAAACAAGCACCTAAGTGATAAAATCAGAGAAAGAAAACACACACAAAAAAAGAGTTTGAGTGACACTTCAGGCCCTGCACCTGCACCCAGCTCCCCTTCCAGTCTAGAGGGGGCAGACGGTCACGTTTTCCTATGATTAAAATGTTTTTCTCTCCGCAGTGGCTGTGGGAAAGACCCGCACAAACAGGGGAAAATGACTAACCGGGAAGCAGCGGAGCGGGTGGACGCGACGTGCGTTCAAACACGGGCGACGGCGACAGCGCAAAACTCCTCCTGCCCCTCGGCTCCGCGCTGAGGGGTCTGCAGCTGCCAGGCACCGCTACAGCAATTTCAGGTAGAAGTCCATGTGTATTCAAATATACACATCATGAAGGACAAGCAATACGGAAAACATGAAATCAGATCGAAAGCAATAAATCAGGGACATATTTCAGATAGTTCAGGTAATTTTTTTTTTTAAAAGCAAGGTCCACGCTGAGCGTTGTACCAAATTTCTCATAGGGGCAGGTCCAGATTGGTTCTGGTTCAAGCATAGCCATTTCTGTAGCTGAGAGGCCTTCCTGAAGCTTCAGTCCTCCTGTGGGGGAGACTATGGATCTGCATTCAATACAGAAGTGCTGATTTACATCAGCAAAAGACGTGACCTTCCTAACTTTTGAAAGGATTGAATTAGTCTTTTCTTTTATTCAAACCACTACCCATATCTGCGACTGGAAATAGCTGGAAAAAACACATTCAAGGAGCATTTTGGTCACATTAGATGTCGCTACCATATCTGGCTTCGATAAAGACAGTAAATTCTGTCATTAGTGAAAGATGTCAGATTTTACAAAAGATGTGTGTGTGCCCATAGCTGGGCTTCACTAAGGGAGAAATGTAAGTAATAGAAATCTATTTTCTGCAGCGTGCCAGCAGAAGCTGCCCATAGCTCTTTCACTCTGGCTGAAGGAAGATGAGCCTGTGCTGTGTTTTGTCAAGCTGACACACAGCAAATTTCTTAAAGGAGATCAAAATCTTAATTCTTAAGAGCCTCGACAGTTTGCAGTTCCCTTGATGCAAAGAGAAGGGATTCAGGGACTTGAAGAGAAACAAAGGGAAGACAAATCTTGTTTGTGCCACAGGGGATGGAAACTTTTGAAAGGAAATGAGCCAAACAGTATATTTTAAAATACAAAGCTAAAAGTTAACAGTATGCAGAGCCTTAGGAGAGTATAGAAGTTGCTACTTATCATCTATTGGCAGATTTCTACCCTAATTTTGGGCCACGGCTCCTGCCAAGTTCCAGACCCAGAGGGAGCTGCTGTCACACGAGGTCCCTCTCACCTGCTCGCAAGAACTGGAGCTCCCTCATCCCACCTCTTCCTCCTCCGCTCCAGACCCAACGGAGCTGAAAGGCTTTTGCATCTCTGCTCCCAGAGCCCAGCCGTCTTCAGCCCGCGCTCCTTGCACCACTATCTACAACTGCTAAGAAAAACTGCAGGTATTTCTGACACAGTAACATGCTGTTTCCTTTCAAAGACTGTCTTTGAAGGCATATAAAGACTATCATGTATCTATTAAAATATTGGTAAGTGTAATTAACATTTACATACTTAAAAAAAATCTCTTATACCTTATTTTAAATTAAGGAAGACACTAGAGTAAGAATACCATGTGAAATGCTAAAGAACCAAGGTGCTTTACAAGGATAACCCACGGTACAGAACTGAGCTGGTCTCGCTAGCCAAGAGAGATGCAGCGGCCTGGGCAAACGAGGAGGCCGGGCACCAGCTCACGCTGCCTCTCACGGACACCGCGAGGGACGCGGAGCAGATCTGTGCTCACGTAACGATCAAGGAAGAGCAGCAAAAGGCTCCCGTGCTTCTCTGTAAGCCAAGAAGAGCAGCCTTGTCCTCCAGGTGGCCCTTCAGCTAGCGGGGTGTCCCTCCAGCAGCGAGGATGAAGTTCCCGTCAGGAACTGCTACAGACGGCACGTCAGGCTGCAAGAGCCAACGCTGCAGGAGGCAACGCAGCAAGTTGGGCGGGTCAGGTCAAGAACCAAGAACCTTATTTCACTTCTTGACAGTTGTTAGTGTAGCAAGAAAGATGAATCTGTCATTGCATCCATAAAAGGCGACTTTTTCCACTCCAGCCACGGCCTCGCTGTCCCATATAAAATCCCAAGTCATGCTTTACCCTGCCCCCAGCTCCGAGAATTTCCTGTTCTTCCCATCCCCCTGGTTCTCCTTGTCCTCGGGAAAGGCAGCCCACAGCTGCACTTCATCAGCCCCAGCCAAAAACTTAATGAAGAGCAGAGGCTGTAACAGGGCCCCTGGAGCCATAGGAAGGTGCCCCTCCTTCGGCTTGGGGAGGTCTGAGCCTCGCCATGGAGCACCTTCATATATGACTGTCATTACAGATCATATATGTATCCGACGATATGTACGTGTATCTACTGATGCATATAAGGCCTGACGCTTGGGGACTACAACCGCCCCAAGCTGCAGGCCCCAACAAGAGTTACAGATGCCAAAGCAAACGTTGATGCCTCCCGAGCCTGGACACAGCTAGAATCATGTAGAGGAAGAAATACTGTTTTCTTCCTATATTTCCGAACTCTCAGGATTTTTTTCTTTTTTCAGTGAAACTGTGTTTGTAACATCTAATAGTCTGATTTCACTATGCCTTCTATCACTAGATAATTTTCAATAGCTCTAAGTTTTAAAAAAATAAAGAAATTCAGTAAATGGAGAGCTATTTACAAATGCTAGATGCTTCTATGGCTGAAGCGGCCATCTACAAAATCTCGTCCTCTATTTAATGAAAATTCACATACTCCCATTCCATTTCTTGTTGAGCAGGAGAAAATAGAAATCCTCTTTCCAGCATGGGTCCCACTTTACCAAACAAGACACTAAGTATTCTGATTTAAAAACCTATCTCAGTGCAAAGGCAAATATTACTATGACATATAATATTTAGGATGCACTATGATATGAAACAGTAACATAATACATAGAATTGGACAGATTTTCCTGCTACAATCTGCGCGAATACACAGAATACCTTGCCCCATGTCAACAAGAGACAAAGCCACAGCAGTAACGTCAACAGGAGCAGGGCCACGTTCCCAGCGAATGGGTCTTCCTAGGACTGGTTCAAGTGAATATATATTAACTGCAATAAACCTCAAGATGATAATGAACAGCATGAAGAAATTGAGAAATTCAAAGAAATCTCTGGAGGCTGGGAAGGCAGCGGATGCTACTCCAGTACCCTAACGTGAACCACGTCTGGGTCGGGCCGAAAAGCACTGCGAGGGTGGCGCCACCCCGACCCTCTCCTCCACCCGCGCTGCTTGTGCCAAGGAAAAGGATGGGACAAGGCAGGGGCTGTTTCCTAAGGAAAAGCTAGAACTACTGCCATCTTGTAGATGTTAATTATGTGCAAATAATTGATTGAAAACAAGATCATCCAGCAGAAATTTGCAATGGAAAATGTGGTTGCTGAATTACTGCAGACAACAGCCATTCCTGCTGCCTTGCCTTGCTCCTCAGATGCTCCATGCTGACCTGCCGCTTGCGCGGGTGACGTGCCGAGTGCTGCTGTCCTTCCTCCCCTGTAAGCAGCGAACAGGGGTTAAACCCCCAGCGCCACAAAAACCCAACGCTGCAAATGAGCTGCAACGAAGTGGTCCCCCCCAGTGACCAGACAACATAGACTTAAAATGATGCAGCCGTTTCAGGGAGGATCTGCTCGCCATAACCTGAGGTCTAAACCGATCTGATCCAAAGCTAACGTCGTCACGAGACCCAGGGCCACCTCCTACGTTTTGCCTGGCCGTGAACCGATCCACTTGTTTCACCCACGCCAGCTCCCACCCACAGCTCCTCACCCACCCAAGGCCACAAGCAAAGCAACTGGGCAGGGAGGAGGAGAGATTTTTGCCCCTGGCAATGCTGCCATAAATAAAAACTCATCGACTTGCACGAATTTCCCATCTCCAACCCCAAGCTAGTGCCACGCTGGTAAAGAGGAGCTGGACCGCTCCAGACCTGCAGCCTCGCGCCGCTCATGAAGAACGCGCCTTCTTTTTGAAGGCAACTTAATTCAGAAAAGGGTACAATAACTACCTACAGCCCAATAACTGCTGCGGAAAGAGGAACCGCTCTGGCTGCGGTTTAAAGGGTTAGACTCATTTTGTTCAGCATTTGTAAAATACGATTGCCTTATTTGCACACGTGCAACAGGGAAAACAACCTTGTGCCCTGCTGAAAATATATTCTCAGATTTCAGTAAATGACAGAAATCGAAGACAAGAAGCGCAGAAACAAGTGTACTGCAGGGTAGCAGAGATTCACCTCTCAGGTAAAGCCCTTCTGCAAAGATTCATCAACTGCCCTGCTGTTGAATCACAGGCTTAATTTTTATAACCCAGAGGTTATTTGTGTTTTTTTTCTAAATATGGTCATTCTGGTTAGGAAAATTTTTTTAAGAATGGCAGGCAGCAGTGTATTACTTATATTACAACCTTCAAAATTTATAGAAATATGATCACTTAGAGGGGAAAATAAAAAAGAAACCAAATAGGCTCCATTGCCATGAAAGTAGGATAATGTTCAAAGCTCTTAAGGCTTAATTTGTTAATGGAATTAAAATGAACTGAGTCAACAGAGGAGCAGTGAATTTTTGACCAGATTTGTAGATTTTGACAGATGAAAAATACTTACAGGGTTGTATCATTCAAATGTTCGCTTGAGATAAATTCTAAACTGGGTCAACAGGGATCTATTGCATAAGTAACAGCTGCTGTGATAAAACTGCTTATAAATGAGATCTGTTTTTTAATTTATTACTACAGTGATGTGAACGCTTGTGCATCCTGCACCCTCTGCCTCAGCTGAGCCCAGGGAAGCAGCTACTCTCGCCTGACTTGTCACTGCTCCCTCTCCAGGCTGCTCACAAGAATGTAGGTGTCGTCCCACCTGCATTTTACAGAGCCGTATTTAACGCTACGCGTTATTTTTATACAGTGTTCATTTATGGTGCATTTTTCCAGGCTAAAGACTTTTGGCAGGATCGGGCTAGGGGAGGGACCCCATGGAGCTAAGCCTGGAGGGCAGAGGGGCAGGAGGAAAGCTGCAGCTCAAGGTGGGCACGGAGCCTTGGGAGCAGCAGCCGCTGTAGCCCCACGACTCAGAGGTGGCTGCTGCGCTGCCCTGCAGCAGCAATTGCTTAAAATGCGAAGAGTGACTTGGAGAACCAGCCCCTCTGCAAGAGCCCTCTGCAAACATCAACGCTCCAGGACGCTTCCTTTTCCAATTACGCTGGGAAACGCAATAAGCCTTCTTCACTCCCTCCTGGAGCAGCTTTCCTTGTAGTTTGCATAGATGGAGATGCGTCAGAGCCTGCGCGGCGGCTAATTCTGTACGAACGCAGGCATCAGATCAAGCAACTTCTAGAAGTTTTTCCACTCTTGAGGCGCTGCAAGGAGTTGGTGGGCGCTGCCAGAAGGGCTGCAGAGCCATGAGGCCTGCACAGCCCTCACGTTACAGAGGCTGCAGCTTCTTGTTCAATTTGTTTATTGGTGTATTGGGTTGAGAACGTGTGGTTAGGAGAGCTCATCTGCCTTGCAACCTTACAGGGATCTCAGCAAGAAAAAGGGGTGCCAAGGGTGTCCCATGCAAGGCAGGAGCCTCAACAGAGCTCCAACATCAGGCTTTTGCTAAAATTACATTTTAAAGGCTTTCTCCTTCTCCTCAAGCCGTTTCTGCAGCCCCACTGCTGTGGATTTGGGGTTTTCCCCCCCAGCGTGGGAGGACGGTCGTGGTCCTGCTCGTGGGCACTGCAGCCGGGGCAGCTCCAGCTCCGCGCACCCGCGGGTGGGAGGAGGGAGACGGAGGGGGGGGGCCCGCCGGGGAGGAGGTCCAACTTTAGAAGTCTCCATTGCCTTTTCCTTTCAGGAAACACATCCTGTTCATGTTTGACTGCTGCAGCAGCAGGCTCTGTTTGTTGCAGCCGGCTACGCCCTGAGGCTCACCAAAAACAGCCGCAAAAAACAGCCATTTCCTCTTTGCGGAGAGACGCAGGACGGGGGGGCAGAAAACCCTTTTCCTCACAGCGGTCTCTGCGCTCCAGTCGCTGCCACTCGCGGCTCGCACGTTGGGAACGGGACACAGCAAATTCCTCAAGAGACGCTGAGCTGCGTGGCTGCCTTGGGGGATGAAAAGAGCGGAGTTTGCCTCAGCTTGGAGGATGACCGCGCTCAGCGTGCGGGCGCTTTTCTGAAGGCTGCCCCGAGGAGGCTGCGGGTGCCGCCGGGCGCCGCCGAGCCGCACGCCGCTGGCAAGCATTGCGCCCGCTCGCGTCGCGGCGGCCGCTCGCGCTCTCCCGCGCGGGACCGGAGGCTTTCTGGCTGCACCTCGTGTCCCAGGGAATGGACCTCCCCGTCTCGCAGTTCATCCCCGGGCTGGCGTTGCTCATCAAAGTGCAAGAAGGCGGATAAGCCGAAGCTGCGAAGGGCAGAGCCGCCCGGGGGAGCTTCTTGGCATCCGTGTTTTATGGATTTCTCCCACCTACCTCTCCATAGTCTCATTTGCTCCATCGGAAGCGCCTCAGGAGCCGACGTTGAGAATGAACGGTGATGTCCTCTAGCCGCCCATAACACCGCAGGGAAGCCGGGCCCGACTTCCATGTGCCGCAGCTGACTGAGACCTCGCGTCTTCTGCGCACACGCACAGGCAGCGAGCTGACAGTCAGATATGACTGTCCAGAAACTGGTAGCCACAGCTGTGTTGGTAGCCCTGGTCTCGCTCATTCTCAACAACGCGGCCGCCTTTACTCCCAACTGGGTGTACCAGACGCTGGAGGACGGGCGCAAGCGCAGCGTGGGGCTCTGGAAGATGTGCTGGCTGGCGGAGAAGGGCCGAGCGGGCACGGGCGCCCGGCACGGGCACGGGGAGGAGCGCGAGTGCGAGGGCCTGGCCTGGGGGGCCGAGTCCGCCGGATTCCAGGAGTCCCGCAGCACCGTCAAACGTAAGTGCAGCCGTTGTCACCAGCGCGGCCCCGGGAGAGCAACACGAGGAGGGGATCTGCCCCCAGCTGAAAGGCTGATTCTCAGCATCTCTTACGTTTATCTGGGACTGAAGCTTATGCGGGGACGTGAGCATGACTAGGTGCACCAGATAAACGGAATCCCGCTCCCTCTCCCAAAGACGTGTTCTCGATTGCACGGTCGGGTTTTGTACAGCAGGCGGAAAGATGTGCTCTGAAAAACACATCTGTGAATCGTAGGTGCAAAGCTCAGAGGAATGTCCTGTTCTCCTTTCCCTCCTCCTGGGTTCCTACCATAAGCTCTTCCTTCTCAGTACAGTGACCCCCTAACTCCAGTTGCTTCAAACACTAAAATTCCAAAAGCAGCAAAAATGTGGTTCTGATACCGTGTTAGATTATTTCTCACTCTTTTTGGATGTGCTAGGGATAAAGAAAAGACAGCAGCGCTTGGGGCAAACACACATATAAACTGAGCCGGGCCTTAAATAAATGCACACCAGTCGTCCGATTCACACTCTGCTTGGGGAACGGGGGAATCCTTAGCCACGGCATCCTCCTTATTTTGCAATTTCAAAGATGCTGAGGATCTGAAAAACATATAGTTTGAACTGAGCTATAAGCTCAAAATTGGGGGTACCAGGATGGTAGGGACGGGGGCTTGGAGCAGCAGCGCCTTGGGCTTCGCTCAGTCACCCAAATCAGATTTTAACAGAGTCCTCAGAAAAGTGACAAAAGCAATGTAAATGATTTTACAGAGAGTGTTGTCACGGGTTTGAAATGAGAATGAAATTCTCTGTTCCTCCTCAAGGCCTCTCACACGCCTCTGGAGACCAAAAGGAAGAAACAAAAGAAGAATTTCTTTCCAAAAAAAAGCTTCACTGTGGACCCATGCCATATCATACTTTTCCCAAAAAAGCATGCGATAATTTTTTGCACATGAGCTAACAGTAATAGCAGCAGTAGTAGTAGTAGTTTTGAGTAAACCACAAATAGAAATCTTTCAAAATGTTCTAAAGCCCTTAGACCAGATTTTCTTTTTTTCTCTCTTTCTTTTTTTTTTTTTTTAATTGAAATAATTTTTATTGACAAATAGTTATAAAAATGATGAGGCCATTGAAAAAGTCCCTCAATGTGTATCTGTGATTTTGGAGTAAATGATAATTGGGGCATATCACTGCCCCAATTAGTATTTATAAACCATGTTCTAACTTGAAAAAAAACTCGCATACCATTCAGGATTTTAAAAGCACATGCTCTACATTCAACAGCAGGAATGACCTTCTGCATATTGAATTTGGCTCTTGCCGTGCTTTAAGCCTGCAAGCCCGTGGGTATTTCTTGCTATGCATCTTTCAGCAGATGGGTGGTGCTATAACGATTGGCACAAAGGTATCAGTTTTCCAGCAGAATTGGCACGGGCAGCAATTTCTTACATCAAATAGAAGCAAAAAGTAATGGAAAATACTTAAATTTCCAAGTAAGAGTTATAGTATGAGCAAGTTCCCCTGAGAATTATTTTAGCTAACAAACACACTTAAAAAAAATAGTTTAAAGAAGGACCTTGAAGCCTGACAGCTGAATCTGTGTATGAATGAAGCACCTATTCACTGTTTTACATGTGCATAACGCAAGAAAAAAAGGCAAAGTTTGAGTCTTTAGAAGCCATTTAAAGGACAACATTACCCCTACAGCTGCCTCATGAGAAACTATCGAGGCAACCAATCTGTTGCACTCGCTTTTCAGACGGATGTATTTCCGTCTCATTTTATTCTCAGCTATTATGGGCCAGAGTCTGCATCCAGATTTTTATTATTGGGAAAAATTTCTCTCATAAGAAATCATGTGTTATTTTAATAAGGTGTAATGCAATCCTCATCTGTCAGTTATATATAATCACAATCATACAAACATATATATGTGTGGGGGATATATACACACATACATACAACTTTCTAAAAGAAGTTAATTCCTTGAAGAGATGAGCTACCCTATAATATTTTGCATGTGATTGTGAAAAAAATTGCCTTGCCATTTGAAGAACAAGCACAAATCCTGCTTATCCAGCAGCAATGCAAGAAAGGTCACAATACCACTCAGAAATGATGTTTACTTACACACGCACATTCATATACCTATATATGCATATATAGATACGCATGTATGTACATTTATCTAGGGGAAAGCTTATCTTACAGATCAAAACAAAAGCTAAAACCTTACAGAAACAGCTTTTCCACATACCGACAATTTGTGCATTAGCAGTACGTAAATCATAACCAACTAAATGCACCACTACACACGCGCTCGCTGCCTGGCCATGGATTTCTCACTCCGTAAAACTCAAGGGCCTGCTCTTTCCCCCAGAGAAATCATCAGCAAAACCCCGTGGAAGGGGCAAAATGAAAGCAGGGCTCCCTGTCCCCCGCATCACGCACACAACTCAAAGAAAATGATTCACACAAAAAATATGCAAGTAGGTCATTGTGTCAGGACTTGCGTATGTTTGAACGAAACCACAGGAATTTCAAAGAAATAATACTTGAAGTCTTGCATATGTGAGGGGAAAATATCAAAGAAAACGATCTGTCAAAGGTCACAGAGTGGATGAATGGGAAAAGTCATAGAGCACATCCACCAAACGTCTCTCTGGAAGTGCAAATTCCACAGCAAAACTCTTCTCTGAACAAACTCCCCACTAACAAGACACACACATGAATTTTTCCATCGTGCTGTGAACGACTGGAGCAAGAGGAGAGCTCTGGCATTTTGCATTCAAATCCCCAAATGCATCAAGGCTGTTGGGGAGCCAGGGAAGCAATCCCGGGGAGAACTCCAAAGACCAGAAAAGACAAGGGGAGGTCACACACACTGCAGCAAAGAGGTGCCGTGGGTATAAAGGGTTAGAAATAGGAAAAATGAAGTCCAGGGACAGGAATAAACCATATGAACCAGCAAACTTGTGCATCTAGGTCTTAATTTAGAAAAATCATGTTAAAGGCTCCTGAGGGAGGACTGCTGTATGTGCTGGGTAGTCTCGTTTCTATGAGTGGAAATGTTTAAGTAAAAATACAGCCAAACGTACAGGAAATAATAAGCAGTAGAACAAGCAATTAAGACCGGCTTATTAATTCAGCAGATTATTAACCTGATAACCTTCACCACCACCACTCTAATCACACATTTTTTCTGATACTTGCTTCTTGCACAATCGATTTCTCCCCTCAACTATTTAAAATACCTGCTTAGAGAGCAACAGACTCCTCACTCCAGGGAAGCGTCTCCATCCGGGAGCGCAAGCCAAGGTAGCAGCGCTCACTGAAGCACCTCAGGCCTTCCCACTTCTGTGTTTATCCACTTCTTCCTTCTCTTTCTTGTCATTCAGTCCTGTACCTACCCCTCTGGCAAAACTACCTGTTTTGCCACAAAGCCTCTGGGAGCCACTGAAAATGATTCGAGTGCCCAAGCACTAGAGGAGAGAGGTTGTGCATCCTCCTCCTTCCCTGGGGCTATTCCAAAGTTGAGGTGACCCTGCTCGAGGAGAGAGATGGACCAGATGGTCTCCTGAGAGCCCTTCGAACCTTAGCCCTTCGGAGCTTCGGTGTGATTCCATGGCTAACACAGCACGAAAACAGCCGCGTTAGGAAAAAAATAACCCTCTTTTCCATAGTTATTTAAGCTGCACTGAGGAATCATATCTGAAGACCAGCAAGTGCTGCTGCTAGTATAATGAGGGGTCAGAAAGCTCCCGGCAAGTAGCAGTAGACAAGCAGATCTGAAATCTTTATACCCAGAAGCAGAGCTCGGTTATAAGGATTACCATCCAAATATTTCTAACATGCACGTGCCACCAAATGATGTAAACTTAAAGGCCTTATCATGGCATATATTTCTCGTGCTGGGAACTCGCCTGGCAAGTCTCCACCTCTGTTTAGAAGCAACGTAGTCAGTTAACTTAATGCTCGCATCAGCTGCAACGGGGGCAAAGACACTTGTCCAAGTCACAGAGATTCGGCTGCAGAGCTGCTGTAGGATTGCAGATTATGCCACATGGTCTGGCTCTTGTCTGCATCTCTCAACTCTCCCAAAACACGTGTGGGTCGAAGCAGAAACGCACTCGGAGCCTGGGTAGCAGAGCTTGTCTTGAGGGCTTCCATAGGGACCAAATGTAAACATCTGTCCAGCCAACGGCTGAGCACGGTACCGACCCATATCCCTTGTTCCATATATACTGACCAAGAGAGAAGCCTGGCTGGATCTGGGGGAGCTTCTGGCCAGGAAACTGTTCAGGCTCAGACAGAGTCGGCTTGTGATGCCCTTTCTAACCATAGATCAGTGTTCAAATCAATGATTTGCAATGATTTCAGTGCAATGATTTGATTCAATCAGTGCAATGCAGTTCTTGGTGGTGGCCAGTGACAGGACAAGGGTTAATGGGTACAAATTGAAAGACAGGGAGTTCCATCTCCATGTGAGGAAGAACTTCTTTCCTGTGAGGGTGGCAGAGCCCTGGCACAGGCTGCCCACAGAGGTTGTGGAGGCTCCTTCTCTGGAGATCTTCAAACCCGCCTGGATGCCGCCCTGTGCCCCGAGCTCTGGGTGTCCCTGCTGGAGCAGGGGTTGGACTGGGTGATCTCCAGAGGTCCCTTCCAGCCTCAACCATTCTGTGATTCTCTGATTCAGGCACTAGTGGATCACAGCGCGGGTGAGAGCGCTGCCTCTTCGCAGCTCAGTGCAAGAGGCCTGTTCTTCAGATGAGAGTGAATGTTCATTTTAACACTGGTTTTACTATGCTGTAAATAAGTACAATCACACTTAGTTTCTCTCCCTCCGGTGAGGTCTGTCTGCCTTATATATTGAATATTTGAGTATGAAATTTCAAGCCCAGCACTTGAAACCAAAGCATTGCCACACACTTCCCAATAAGCCCTTTTCCCACACGATCTCCACTACAGTTAGTAAATGAGCTCATAGGCCCCTGTGCACCTCATCCACAACATCAGAGTGCTCTGGAGAAATATAATAATTTTAAATCCTTCCTTTCCATTCCTACGGAGCTGCCACTGCTGCTCCAAGTTTTCACACCTTTGCCCTGACACCACCGCGAGCTACACGCGGTGCTGCGCGGCTGCGGCGCCCGCCTGCTGCGCACGGACGCCCAGCACGGGGCTCACGCCTCGTCTAGAGACACTCGGTCGCACCAACGCACCGGTGCGACTGAGCCTACCAAGTGCCTCTTTGCTTAGATTTGTCCAACAGTTGCCAAATTGCTCTTTTTTCTTACCTAGCAGCTGCAGAAATGAGGACATTCAGTCTTTGGGAACTAAACCAGAGGTGCAATTGGATCAAATTGCCCCTTATTGCTACATTTTAGGCTTGCAGTCATGTTAAGAAACGTTCCTCAGGATACTTAGCATTTTCATAGTGGTCTTGGTGTTCAAGGCAGGAATTATAATGGAGAGCTGCTTCTAAAATAAGCTGGAGTTCACTTCCCTCGGATGGAATTCAGCTTTATGAAGAGCCAAACCACAAGTAACGCGGAGCGGGACACAGTGCACGCAGAGCCGGGGCCGCACGGCCCTGCTCCAGCTCGTGTGCGTGGAGCTATTTAAGTAAAAATACATTTTCCTGGCTTTTCCTCATGCTTGCATGGTTTGCGTTTCTCAAGTCCCCCTAAGGTGGATTTTCCAAAACGACAGGAAAAGCAGCACTTCGTTGCAGACGTCGCGCCTCGGGGGTTAAGCAGAGCCGTGACTCTTTCACCTTCTACCCCACTTAGTAACTGGGTCGGGCACGGGAGCTCCCCAGGCACTTGCACTAGGGACTCGGAACAGGCCCAAACTATTTTTTATAGAAAATGTGAGAGATTCATACCTTATCTCAAGGTAACATTTTATCAAAACATCAAGTTATAGATGAAAAACACTTACGGAGATAGATTATAATAGAGAAAACTGAATTACTGAACCTACTTGGATTAAATTGTAGCAGAAGAAGAATATGGTCTCAGGCCACAGACACCCAATCCCCAAAGACGTTTTCTACCCAAGTCTAGCAAAGTTATGAGCAACTAAGAAAAGGTTCTGACGAAAGTGAAGCTGCTGAACTGTTGTAAGAGAGATTATAAGCATGCTGAAGCATTACCAACTTCACTAATAAATGTTTAGAAAAATCTATAGGTCTTTCAGAAAGGCAAAGCACACAGCCACTTCTCCTTTCCAACATCAAGTTAGGTGAGAACACTTAGTATTGATAAGAATGACACCTCGGTGTGTAGATTCAGAGTTTCATTAAATTAGTAACCAATAAATAAAAAAACCCAAGAATCATAAAAACAAAAGGTCTCCAATGGTAAAAGTAATTTTTCTTTCAAATTCCTTTCATCTCAGATGTAGCAACCATTGAATTCCCTCCTATAACCTCTGTCTTTTTATACTGACAATTTTTTAAAGTCAATAACTGAGTAATTAAAAAGAAAAAAAATCAATGATGAAAAGGTACACTCTGAATGTTAAGTGATTGAAAATTTTTTAAATAGACATCAGAAAGGGAAACATTTGCTTTTAAAAGAAAACGAAGATAACAACAACAATAGTTTAATACTTAATCAATACCACCTTGACTAGAGGAATTTCCTTAAAAAAAA
>VZSV01000225.1:114376-154013 GCA_013398735.1 Nothocercus julius | reverse complement strand
AGTTCCAAAGACTTTTCTAATTCTTTAAACAGGCTTTTCTATGCGCGCCCGTGGCCGGCCGCTGGGCCCGGCGCCCGCGCTCGCTCTGCGCTCACCAGAGCGCAGCACCTTCTCAGGGCACGTTTTAAGCACAGACTACAGCATCCCGAGCTGCGACGCGTTCTCCACACGCACTCTGTGCTTTGGTCGGTCAAGAGCTTCGATTCCAGCCTATGATTTTGTATTTCCCTAAACGTAACAGGCAGTTTGCGAAGAAAACCTCACATTTTAAGCCATTAGTGCAATTCGATTTTTTTTCTTTTCCATGAAATCATCCTTCCTAATTCATTACTACAAAACACTACAAATTATTCTCTCATTTGCCTAACCTACTTTTTCCAAAGCACAAACAACCCTGGGGCTATCATATAACATAACACAGCAAAATTGCTGCTTGCAAATAACAAAATCAAATCAACATTTCCAATCCAGATGGATACATCTGGTCTAGGAAATGAGTAAGGCAACAAGGAATTTGAATTGGTCTCATCCCTGGAGCTTGGGTTTTGACCCTTGACCGATCCCTGTGCTTTAAACGAAGCAGAACTCGTTAAGCAGTGCCCCGAGCTGCCCAGCTGGATTCCTGGTTCACCATTAAATCCTTCTCAAAGTAAACTAGGCTTGAGCTGGTCTTCCAAATGGATAGAGCCAAAGAAACTGGGATTTTATATTGGTCTCTTTTATACTGCTTAACAGCAGCCCCTTCAAATGTCGGCTTGCCCGTGCTCCTTTCCCCATCTCAGAAGGAATAAACCCTCCCGAGCAGCCAGCACAGCTGCTCCTTGCTCACTATAAAGGAGTTTTTTGTTCCCTGCTTAGCTACAGCTCCAGGTACCAGCCTGGACATCCACCATCCAACACCCACCTCTAGCTGCAGGAAGTGCCTTTGGCAGCGACACTTGAGAGGCGCAGCAAGTTCAAACCTCACTCGGTGGCCACCGATGTCAGCAGGACAGACGGAGACACCGGGTTCTAGAAGCTACTGGTTAACGCAAACACCAGCACATCTGTCACGCAGGTATTACAACCCTCCCGCAGCTCACAGTTCACACTGTGGCTAAACCACTCTGCAAAAGCTGGCGGAGTTGGTAGCGGCGGCAGGACGAGCGTAGCTATTAGGAATGAGGCAGAAATGTTTGAAAACAGCCAGAACACGTCCTTCTAAAATAATGCTAACTATAAAAGGGTATGTAACCCATCTGAGCATCTTGTCCCAGCTTATTCCATAAATATAACTGTCTTGACATATCATGAAATTATGCCAGCTGATTCCTCCCTTTTCTACTCTCTCTCATCAGCAGTCTGTTGCAGATCCATCCTGAACCACGTCACCTTCTTTTGGGTTAAAAGTAGTTACGCCAAATAGCAGCTGCCTTTCTAGATCCCTCTGAACAGCAGATATTTATAGGGGAATAAGTGTCCCCAAGTTTGCAGTTACTACAAGTAATAACAGTAAAGACCTTCTACATCATATGTCCATGTAAAATTCTGCTGCACCCTCCACCTGCAAGGGAGAACAGCGACCAAGGAACCTTTATTTAAAGCCTAAGTTATTACAAATTCTGCTGGCTTTCAGTTGGGTTATAGTCATAAACTTACTATTTTCAGTATCCTGGCTGTAATAATCTCTATGGCAAAGGCAGCAGAGATTTTTAATACAGTTAAGCAACAACAACAAAAAAATGCAGTGTTGCTATGCCAATGGGTTTTAAATATTTCAGGGATGAGGTTTGGGACATTTACAGAGCACCTGGATGGTACTGGCTGCCAGACAGAATTTGTTATAGCTGTAAATCTGCTGGGTTTTGCACTACAGACAGTTTTATAGGTGAATAAAAGTACTTTTATAATAAAGGCTGCAAGCCTGCAGCTTCTCATATGTATCTTGTTTCAAAGCCACGGCTATTTTTTCAGAATCTGTCAGTCCTCAAAGTCCTATAGAAGTCTATTTAGGTATAAAAACATGTGAACCCTCAAAGCTTTGCAAATATTTACCAAGCTCAGCAATATGGGAACATTATGTTAGTGTCAGCCAACATGCTTTATTACCTATAGATGCTCAACATGGCAAGACGTCTAAATTCTCTCAATGCTATAAAAGTAACTTGAAAACTGAAAAGGCTAAACATTTTTGAGAGAAGAAGGAAAAATGGCTTCATGCATTTTTATGGCGTGCTGCAGCAGAGCTGACAGACTGAAAGGAAGTTTGCTCTTGCTTGCTGGTATCAGGTTTGTGTTCTGTGCTTTCTAACAGCCTCCTTGGAAGACCAGGAATTTATTTCTTAGATTTCAGTTCTTCCGTCATTCGTGGATTGTTGCAGGGAAATGCATCTCTCTCGGACAAAAACGAGCTAGCCCAACAAAATACACTCAATCTTCCTGCGCGGCAGGACGGAGCAGGAACATGAGATACCTTTGAGAGATGTGTTAGAATGGAAAAATACATTGGGACATCAGGGTACACTGAAATCTTGCATTTCTGCTGCCAAGAAAAAAAAGACATCCAAAAAAAGCCCTAGATAAAGCAGTCCAGCTGACAATTAATCCTCTGATAAGAATATTCCAGGAAAAATAAAATAAAAACAATAAAACTCTAGTTGACTTCCTAAGCCCATTGATAGCCAGTGAAGCCCCTTCTGAACATTCACTCTGCTCTCTGCCCCCCGGGCTGCCCCTGCTTCAGAGCAGCAGCAACAGGTTAGCAGGAGAGGCTGAACTGGCCCAGTGCTGTCCCCAGCACCCACCTTTAGCTGCAGAGGAAGGAAGAGAAGGAAAACAGGACATCCCTCAGCTTAACAGGAAAAGCAGGGGAAAGAAATCTGACTAAAACTATCAAACTTTGCAATGAATATACTCCATTCGGCAGCCAGCTGGGGGACGTAATTTATTAGTTTCTCTACTTATTTATTCCTGTAATTCCTTCTGTACTTGACTTTATATTTAGTGCACAAGAACTTCTATGCATAAAACACAGCTGCTTGCTTACACCTCCGGGAAGGCTGGCAGAGAGCTGGCGCAGAAGCGCCCGGCCGTGCGCGCCGGCGCGGCCGTGCGCGGCTGGGGACGCGGCGTGGCGGCGGCTGGGTGCGCGCGGGCGCTCACCGCGCTGCCTCCCTGTCCGCAGTGCAGTTCGACATGATGCGCGCCTGCAACCTCATCGCCAGCGTGGCGCTCGCCGCCGGCCAGCTCCTCTTCGGCCTGGGCCTCCTGGAGCTGCCCCTCGTTTCCCAGGACACCCAGTGGTGGGAGGAGGCCATCGCTGCCGTCTTCCAGCTTGCGAGTAAGTACACTGCTTTTTATGGATGGAGAAATACTTGTTAAATCCAAGCTTCCTACCTTAGGAGTGTTTCAGGTGGCAAAGGGTGGCAGCAAGAAGGCCTACAAATAAGTTTATTGCCTCTTAAAAGCTCTCCCTGCGAGATTCTGCAGCATCTGGGTGTACACGGATAGAAGCTTTTATCTTGGATACATCAGAAGGAGTCTTCTGCCAACCAAGAAACACAAGCCATTATTATTTCCTCAGAATCCACGAAAGAAAACGTGAAAGAAAGAAACTGGATCCAATTTTAATCGAGGATTTAGGAGGCCAAAGGTACCAAAGGAAGTGTCTGAAAGCACAGCAGAAGGGCTGCACAGATTTCTGAAGTCTCACTGAAAGAACATTACGCACTTTTGAGATGGTTAAATTTTACTCCATGGAGATGAGCTGGATTCTGATACATGGATCAAAAACTAGCAAGTGAACCCCCAGTGAACGACTTGGAAATGATGCCGGCTGTAAATAAATAAAATTCCCACAGTAGCTCTCATGAGCAAAGACTGCAGAACGGAGCGAGGAAGGAACAAACAGCTTTATCTCGATTGCATAGCAGAAGCACTGGCCCCAAACGAAACGTTTATAGATGGATTTATGATTTAGAGATCATAATCATGATTTAGAGAGCTGCATGGATGCTTCTAAGTCACCAAGTATTTATTAGGCCAAGTGTCCAATACCATAAAATATCTATGTGTGAAACTGTCAGTTGTGGAGTGTCCTATTCAGACTGATTCAGACCTCATAATATCAGCTTCAAAATATATTATTATTATTACCAGCAACAGGCTATACTAAAATAACATTTTTAAATACTTTTTTCAGTAATTTTGATTTTTAAAAGTCAGGACTTTGAGAAGGGCATAGACGGGCCCAGGTTCACAGGGCTGCAGGATGAGATGGCAGCACAGCTCAGGTGCGCAGGGGTGCCAGGGCAGCGGCCGCCCAGCACGGCGGCCGGCACCGACACGCAGCGACAAGAGGGGCTGCAGAGCCCCAGGCCCTGCGGCCCTCACCACCCTCCGCCATGCGCCTGTTTTCCGCGGGGCGGAAGCGCACGCTGGCCCTGCTTGGGCTTGTTGTTTCATTGACAAACAGCACAGGGGACAACCGTGGGCCTTTCTTCTATCAGGGCTGCTAATTTTAGACTGGACTTTTTTTCTTTTTTTTTTTTTTTTCCTGTGCTGGAGGCTGTTTTAAACACAGCCCGAGAGAGACTGCAGGGCGCCAGGATATCCCGGCCTGGGAGGAGGAAATGCCTGCTATTACCTGTTATGCAACTGAACCTTGAAATCCCCAGCGCCGGCAGGGCAGCGGGGAGGAAAGGCAGAGCGCGCAGGACGAGCACGACGCTGACGGCGCCGCCCGAAGAGGCCGTCACATCGGGTTCACCCGCCTGGCGCTACGCGAAGAGGCGCGAGGAGCCTAGCGGGAGCCGCAGCTCTCCCCTCCCCGGCCCTCCTACTGCTCTCTCCTTCATTGCCATCAGATTTTCAGCCTTGCACTGAGCAGGACAAGTCCCTGCCCACCTCACTGTCTTCATACAAGTTTTATTTAAGATATTTAAGAGGTTTTAATGCACTGGTTAAAGCCAATGCATTTTAGTCTAGACTGACCATCTGGGTGAAAGGGGCAAACAATATTTAAGAAGGAACATCCTTAGATCTTGTTGAACATTTCCTTAGCGCTCGCTATTTATTTACTGCACTTTCCAATAAGCTATCCTGTCACACACCGAAAACAGTTTTTTCTTCTTTTTCAAAATCCAAACAGTCTCAGGAATTGTTCTGCAATTTCTCACCCTGCAGGAAACTAGGAAAGATAAATCTTGAACCATGTCCCCTCTCCTGCCAGCACAGGTTTGCTCTCTGATTTTCACCCTGCCGCACGTCAAACAGTGCTGAAGAGATAAGCACAGGTCACCAGCGGCATGAAATGTAAAATTACAGAGGAAGCCTTGAGGATAAGTCTACATGTTGCAATGCTGGCCAACAATTTGCTTACTTTTATCATCAGAGACGTGTGGGTCTCACTATAGTCTCCTGAGGCAGGAACAGAAGCTCTTAATATGAAGTTACTGTCCTTCCAACCCTATCACAATTTCAAAATGACCATCTCTGATCTTGCTGGAGCCTGTGATGACTCCAGGCACCGCTGGTTTTCTTTGCACTTCTGCTGCCTGCACAAGCATTGACAGTCACTCGAAAAGGACGGAGCCCTCCCAGAGACTAAAGCCCCGGAACCAGCGAGGATGCGAAGGAGAGAGGAATCGCTGCTGTTCCAGGGACTGCAACAGGATCCACACAGCTCCAAAACGTCCCAGCCTCACAGCTCCCGTGCGCAGCAAAGCCAGCAGTTTGCTTTGGAAAAGGAACATGGCAAAAAGCGAGCCGCCGTCGTATGGGGAATTACGTGTCAATGCTCCGAGAATTCTCCCAGGGGATTTATCCTTCTTCCCCCCCGCACCGGGAAAGGTTTCAGACTCAGAACGTTGAATTTTGGATGAATAACAGAGCTCTGATCACTCTGCACTCTGCAGAGTTATCAGCAGAGGGAAGCCCATAGACACAGAACAGTGGGTAGAGAGGAATCCAGGAAAGCCTGAGCCACTGCAAGCAGTAACCTGCCAGATTAGATCAGACCAAAGGGGTTAGAGCCACATGCCCTACCCTGTACCATGGTAATTAAACCAGATATCTGAAGAGGGAAATGTTAGAAACATAATGGGAAAGATGTGGGATAAAATATTCCTCACATTAGGTCTCATCCTTGTTTCAGGAATTTGAAGATTGCTATAACCTCAAGAATAACAGTTAATATCCCTTCCAAATACTTTTTAGCATTACATTATTTTAGTGTGTAATATCCTGAAGCTTAAGAGGAAGTTTTGTGTCCCCACTGCACTTGTCATTTACAAGCAAATAAACTGCAGTTTTACTTCCCTCTTGAACGTGAAGCCTTGCATCCCAACTTTCTCTACCATGTTTTTTGCTGAGAGTGTATTTCACTCCAGATCCCTAATGCATCACAGGAAACCCAAGGCCATAGGTAGTCTGCACTATAAAATCTAAAAGAAGTAACTGTTAGAGCACTCACCCTCTCTTCTTTCCGAGTACTGCAGCTTCTATCTGTTGATCTCTAGACAACTTAATGCAGAACATAAGAGCAGAGCAGTCGCTGGAGAGAAAAGCTCGAGACAGTCACGATAGAAATGTGACCCTGTTTTCTGTATTACTTCCTTCCACCGCTTTCCTCCGTGACACCCAAGGCACATTTGTTCCAAGACATGCTCTAACTGAGCTGCAAACCTAGTGCCTCCTGAAAAGGAAGCAAATCACCGACACGCTGCAAGTCATCTAAAGATCATAAAGGAAAAAAGACAGAATTTATTTAACCAGCTGATTTGTGGTAAATGGTTTTGTTGCTTCACACCTTTTGCTCTACCCCAGTGCCAAACTTGTGCTCTTTACCTGGACTACAAACCTCACCAGAAAGCGACCTTGCTTTCAAAGACGTCTGCACAAGGACCGGCCATTGCCAAGTCTTAAACTGCGTAGGTGGGTTCTGCTCGCGTGCAGCGAAAGGGCTCCCGAGAGCTTCTGAAGCAGCTCACTGGACAGGGCGGCCGCTCTCAGCAAGGGATGGAGCTCTGCGGCTGGCCGAGCCGCAGCAGGGGGACGTGCGGATGTTCTCCGTGTCTAAACGCGGACACGGGTAGCCGGCAGTTTGCAATAGCAGCCCAGTGTCAAGGGCAGATGTTCTGATTACAATTACGCTGCGCAACAGGTATTGCACCAGGTAAACACCACTTGCGTAAGTGAGTGATACCTCCTAAAAAAGTCTCAAGCTAAAGCTGAAAAACTATGTAACTGTTAGTCTTTGATGCATTGGGAGATGAGGAAGACAGAGCTCTTGGAAAATTAGTGAAAGCAAATCGTGCTTCAAGCCCAAACGAGCCGCAGCCGCCGGCCGGCGCCTGCTGCGCCCCCGCCGGGCGCCTCTGCTCAGGCCGAGGGCTTCTCGCCCGAGCCCGCAGCGCAGAGGGGAAGCTAGAGACGCCACGCGCGCCGGCTCCCCTGCGCGCGGCCCGAAGTGCCGTGCGACGTGTGCACGTCGCTCGCAGTGCCAACGCCTGCACGTTCGTCCTTAGATAAACAGCAGCCATGGCCAACTCACAGGAAACACTGTTGAGCTTTCTGCTCACGGACCGGCCTCGTTTCTGAGGAAATCACCAAAAGCAAGTTCTCCCCCAGCCAAGCCAACCTGCTCCGCAGGGCTCCGCGTCCCCATTGAGGACTACTGCCAACATAAGGCAGAAATCACTGCCTTGCGCTGACTAAAGCTCCCAGCCTTATCGGGTTAAGGACGAAGAGGGACTACCAAATGCCAAACAAGAGCCTAACACACGGAGTCTGCTGTAATTCAGTGATGACAAGCAAAGGAAGAGAGAGCCCTATTGCTCTCTTTGTTACTCCCAGCTTGTTTCATTGTAGGTATCATGTTCTACTCCAAGTCCTCAGAAGGGAATTTTTATTGTACTCAGCAATACCCAGGTGAAAACTCAAAAGCTACTCAAGACTTTCTGGCATTATAAACACAATAAAATCCTTCTGTGGCTTTCAATCTGGTGATACAAAGGAGAGCCAGAATCTAGTACAGAAGCCCCGAATTTAAGATTTAATAATAGATACAGGAAAAGGCGTTCACTTATTAAGCATTTCTATAAGCTCTGTAGCAATCACACTTGGGCAATCTATGATAAATAGAAGCCAAGTATTTGATAAATAAATGTGAGCTCCTACAAGCAGCTCCTCCAGGGCTGTGACTGGTAGCAGCTAAATCACTCCCTGAAGAAGTGTAATAGGGAGGTAGAGGGTCAAAACTACCCCCACCTGCAGTTCTGCTGGGCAAGGGGTCCTTGGAAAATCAGACAGGCTGCTCTTCTCTTACTTCTCCCTCTTCCTGGCAGGAAAAGTTACCTGAAAAGAAGGGCTGTGCAGAGAAGAACTAAGAGTTTTCTTGCGCCGAGCTGCTGCGCTGGCTTCTTGCTGCAAAGCAGCAGCCCGCTGTGCCTACGCCCTGGCACAGCAGAGCGGGGGACAGGACTGCGTTTCCTGAGGCAAATCACACTGTTGCCAACACAGCCTCGCTGCCCATCCCCAAGCCCCGTCACGCAGAGTTCTGCGACTGCATCAGCACTGCGCTGAGAAAAGGAGGGCGCAACGCGAGGCGGGGGGCGCTGGAAAGGCTCTGCTGGGGAGGCAGAAAGGGCCGGCGAGCTCCTCTAGCGCTGGAACGGTGAGCCGGGCTCAGCGCCAGCTGCCATCAAACAGCAAGCTCGGCACTCGGGCCCAAAACGCCAGTTCAAAAAGTAGCATTCTCCCAAGCTGCCCGCACTGCCACAGTCCACGGCGTCCCAACCAAAAGTCTTCCTAGTGAATTTGTTATCTGCTTCCTTCCCCAGCGGAAAAAGCCCCCCCGAGCAGGCTTGTTTTGCTAAGGTTGGGAAACAACTAGAGATAAACAACAGCTCTATGGGAAAATCAAGTGCTTTTAAGTAATCTCATCAGGGTTTTAGAAAAGATCTGGCCCCTGTGCAGACTTTGCACAATGCACAATAAAGTGACCTCAGTTTGACTGACAGGCACTTCTTCTCCAGCCTAACTATCCACCAACAGAATTAACATAGGGCAAGATGGCTACAGATCTACAGCCCTGTCATCTCTGCAAAACAGAAAGGAAACTAAGCCAGACCAAAGCATTTAATATTTTCGTAACTGAATTCAGAGTACTAAAGAGCGATTTCCCATCTGCAGCCCTCCTAAAAGAAACAAGGACTAGAAAGGATACTATTCTAGTAGATATTTTAATTGCTTTCCAATAGGAAATGCCCTGCACTCTGCATGTGCACGTAACGACTAAGCTATACTCAGGTTATTCAACCCTCTGTAGGGGCAGAGTCCCAGCACCCTTTTTCCCTACCATAAAGTCACAAAAAGTGATGCACTAACTGAATATTCAGCAACAGCAGCAATTCAATAGCAACAAAGATGTTGTCACAGATTGCCAAATACTAATGACTGTCACAGTAAAAAATTTAGGGATTATGATCCCATGATCATACTTTGTTTACATACATTAGTAAAAGTAAGGCAGTAGTCAAACTTCAGTTTATTCTCTTTCATTACAGACAGCAGATAGTATCCCATTAGTGCACTAGCATTTGCTTACCAGCAACCAAATGGTACTCACCTAACAAGGCCAGCCCTAATGCTGCAACCTCCAAACTGGCAAAGAGACCAATCCTCAGCCACAGTCACGCAGCAGAGTCCCAGCTGAATCAAAATCTACGTTCCCCAAGAGTGAAGAACCAGCACAGCACCATTAACTGGACCGGAGGTGCCCAGCCATCCTGGCTCGGCTCCAGTCTTCGCTGCTGTCCAGGACTGCTCGCAGAGCAACAAGACTCGTGGCACACATGCAAAACCTCTCCTGCCCAGCGAGCGCGGGGCTCCTCGCGTAAGGCTATCCTTAGGAAAGCAGCATGCCTCAAACTACGAATATCACACTTCATGAGCTCCGTCTTGTTGGATCAATAAAATCACTCGACTGGGAAACCTCTCCCAAGCACTGGGCTTTCCCTTTCAAAACCACCAGGCTATCGTGTTTTTCCCTCCTCTTAAATATCACGTCCTGCCCAGCCCGTGGCAAATGCCCAGAATATTCCGAGCAGATGCTGTGTTTTGCCCTCCAGAGCTGCAGCGTGCCAAGGCAGGGAGCACTGCAGGCGCCCGGCTCCCCGCGCCGCACGGGCACAGCCCAGGGCTCCGCTAGGCCAGGCCTCCTCGGCAGCATCTACTCACCTCTCTAGTACCATAAAGGAATACATACATACGGAATACATAAGGCTGCTCACCTTAGCCAGATGAGCCAAGAATGGTGAAAGGCCTCGTGCCCAGGGAATTTAGCCCTCAAAAAGGCTATGAATCCTAGATGTTTTTCCCAGCAGGTTTGCAGATCTGCCATTTGGGCAGGAACCTGGAAGCTCTAACACCTGCTATTTCCAGACGTTAGCAACAAATACCTGTAAATCTGCCCTGAAGAAGGCACCAGTCACAGTTCAGTAACGGGGAGTTACGCAGCTCTGGCCCCGAATCTGCTGAATTCAATGGGCTGTGTTTTAATCTGCAGACCCCACAAGCAGGCTACTGAGGGACATTTAAAACATGCACTAAAGCCACCAAGGCAGCAAGATGCTGTTACTGATTTCAACTAGCTTCTGACCACACTGTCTGCAGTTCTGTGCACCCCATTGTAGGAAACACTGAAAAGAAAAATAAAACCTATTACAAACCTAGCACATCAGGGTACTCTATGCAGCTGGTCTTCTTGCACCCAGCTGTCTCTGCTGAAAGAGCCTGAAAGAAATAATGCCAGGCTGTGTAAAGACTGTTATTAATATTTGCAATTGCCCTTTAGTATTTGTAAGTGATCTTGACACACAGCTTAAGATCTTGAATTCTTCCTCCTTAAAAAGTAGTATCAAATTGAATTCCAGCCTTAAAATGCATATTAGTTAGAACTATTTCAAGTCCAACCAATGAGTCTGACAGGTTTTGTGATTTACATCATACTTCTTCCTTTCTATCCCTATGAAAATGCATATAGACTGGAGAAGAGTGCCTGAACAGCAAACTAACCTCATACAAATTGGTGTCATGCACCAAAGGGACTCAGCAGTAAGCTGGGTCTCTCATTCCTTCCTCGGTGCCCTGCTTCCTCTGGGAGTTTGAAAACGGAAGGAAAAGAAACAGCCCCTAACCTGGCCACAGGAAACGCAAACAATATCCCTCTCTGTTTCCTGCCTTTATATGGGAAAAGTAGTAGCTGTCATCCTTCAAAAGTGCATTGCAACCCAGAGAGAAGAGCATAATTGTTATTTATTTGTGTTATAAGACCTAAAACCTCAGATATAGATGAGGAGATACAACTTCTCTATAAACACATGGCAACAGACACGCACTGCTTCCACAGGATCACAGCTGCGAAGTACAAAATGAAACCTGGGAGAAAAGTTTTCTTCTCTTGGTTCTAAATATGGGGAATGAAATCATCTCAGAGGAGAGCTGAAGAAACTGCTGTATTACCCAGATAATCCAGGATCTCTCCCTCTCTCCAGTGAGCTCTCCTTCAACAATCAATTCCACAAACGTTTACAGATAAGTTGCCTACAACAGTGCACACCATTCACGGATGGAGATAACATCTGCCTGGCTTTGAGAAGCAGTAATTTTAAAAGGACGCTTAATCTGATCTAAAACATGTCATTCATCAGTGACTACTGAAAAAAATGAAGATTTATGTTTAATTTGTCATCCCAGTCAGAACTCAGAATTTTATCCAACAGAAACCAAGAAGTTACTTTTTAACCCGTATATTTAGAAATAATGCTAAATGATGACCTGGTAGAATCCTATCTCCAATTGAGGTAATGTGGAGAACACAAGTGGAGTCCTAAGTAACCCTCCGGCCTCAGCTTGGAGCCCTGGCGAACAACCATTGCACAAGTCCGTGGATTCTGCAAC
This sequence comes from Nothocercus julius, assembly GCA_013398735.1. Taxonomy (NCBI): domain Eukaryota; kingdom Metazoa; phylum Chordata; class Aves; order Tinamiformes; family Tinamidae; genus Nothocercus; species Nothocercus julius. The sequence goes on along the minus strand of VZSV01000225.1, from coordinate 142,073 downwards.
ACAATTAGGTTGATGTGCTCTGGGTGGCTACATTTTTCCCCCACATCAAAGTAGTTCATCTTTGAATAAACGAAACGACGAAATGGCTACCGGGTTTCACGATGTCCGTAAGAATATTAGGGACAAAATGAAGGCGTTCGCTCAGTTGCCATCCTTAAAACGGATTCATGAGCCTCAAAGCCACCTGGAGCACGTTTCTTCATGGCAGATGCAACTACAGCATGGCAAAGCAGCAGGAAAGAACTACTCCTTCTGAAGAACCTTATTGCTTTTCATACATCCTTAGGAAGGACAGCTGCACTTCCAACCACCTCTGGTATCTGCCATCTCCAGCACAAGGCTGCTTTAAGAGGATGAGGGGTAGCAAGGAGTTATAAGAGTCACCAGTCAGCTCCTAGGTAGACACAGGACAGCCAAGGATGCCAGATATTTTCTGAATTAGGACTCAATCTACACTGATTTATACGGACTTGTCTTCCTCAATATTGACTCTCAGAATAAGTGACATGTCTAAGTGCTGATTGACTCCCCTGCTCCGATATTTTTCTTTCATCTCCTTACTCTGTTTTGTGGTCTGTGCAAGCTTTTTGTCTTTTCCATCCCCACGAGACTACCAGCCTGTCTGCAAGCACGAGCGACCGATGGCGTGCGCGTCCCCCGCTCCCTCCGGAGCCCCGCGCTGTACCTGCATCTCCCCGCAGCGCAGCTCGTGGCCAAAGCAGCGCGCTCACACCTTGCACCCGGCAGGGAGGGCCTGGCCTCGCCCACGGGCTTTGGGAGACAGTACCGACCCTTCGGGCCCTTTACAGCCCCTGTTTGTTCTGGTCTTCCTTCACGAGCCAGCCCGTTTGTCCGTGATGCTCCTGGTGTTGCAGCGGCAGTTACGTGTTAGGAGGACAAGGAGGAAGCCTCTCCCTGGTTAGGGAGAAATAGTTGCCTCTTTGTATGATTGTTTCAACCTAATTACATCTATAAATTACCTCTTTTAAAAGCTGAAAGTAAGTTCCTTGGGTAACAGGGATAGGAAGAAAAACTAACACAAGGCCCAGAGAACAGAAAAGTAATTATGAACTACTGAGGCCTTCTGCAGCAGGAGGGCAGTCTCACCAAGGCAAGAAAGTGGCAGTCCAGGGGTTTCGTTTCTGTCCCTTGGTCTAATACAGAATTCCTGTGTGACTAGAAGTTACTTCATCCGTGAAATAGGGAACACTATTATATAGCAGTGGAGTATATCCAAAAGAACATGCAAAACTTACTTTAGTATTTGCAAATGATGCCATCTTGATGGAAATTCTCGCTAAGTGCACCATTATTACTCAATTACCAGCTTTTACTTACGATACTCTGCTTAAGGTTAAGGACTAATGTGCTCAAGGGTAGGCAGAAGCAGAAACCTTAGCCCTGATGGCTGCTGGTGGAACAGTATTATTCCTGCCTGCTTTATTCCCTCCTAACACTTTTCTTCCAGCACAGCAAAAATGGAGCCATAGGGTCCCACTCATTCTGCCTTTTGGTTTTTTTTTTGGTTGCTGTTCTTTTTTGTTGCTGTTCTTATTTCTATAACATATATTGCGCTATTCATCATATTTGCAATTCGTAACAGTGACCTGCCTTAAATAAACATTTTACACTATAGAAGTAAGAATAACTCCTTCTGAACAAAGGATTTTCATTATTATTACTATTAATATACCTGCTTGCTACGTCGGCAGTGGGAATAAGAAAGACGACATTTGTGTTAGTGAAACAAGAGGATGGGGGAAGAAAAAAAAGGGTCTAAGATGGCTCACTACTAGAGAAATACAAAATAACTCATTAAAAATGTCTGTCCTCTCCTCCTTGCAGGTTTCGTTCTGGTTATTGGCTTGGTGACTTTCTACCGCATCGGCCCGTACACCAACCTCTCATGGTCCTGCTACCTGAACATCGGAGCGTGTCTCCTGGCCACGCTGGCGGCCGCCATCCTCATCTGGAACATCCTGCACCGGCGCGAGGACTGCATGGCGCCCCGCGTCATCGTCATCAGCCGCACGCTGAGCGCCCGCTTCCGCCGCGGCCTCGAGAATGACTACGTGGAGTCGCCCTGCTGAGCGCCCGGCGCCGCAACGGGCACCACCGAGGAGGGCGGCACCGCAGCCGCTCGCCATGAACGTCTGCTATAATTTAAAACCAAGGGTTGAAGGACATCACAGCGCTCGCTCTTGTGGGCAGAGGCCCTCCATTATTATTTGGATGGGCTCCATCTATATACATATGTATAATGCACATAATTTTATATATATATATTTTATATTATATTGCCCTTCCCCTCTGCTGTACAGCACAGACTATTGGATTGTCCGAATCCTGACAGGACGTCAGAGCCACGTGTAGGTGGGGTTCAGCTGGAGCAGACACGGATGTGTGAGAGGAAAGACAGCAACACACTCCTCTCCTGTCTGGATAATGTTCTCCTGCTCCCTAAGGATGGTTCAAGAAAGCTACAGGAGAGCACCGATAATTACTCTTCCTTTAGAGCTAACAAACAGGCAATCTGAGAAAGCAGAAAACTCATTGCACAAGTGATAATTTCTAGCTGGAGTTTAAATTTCAATTCTTTAGTCTCTTCATCTGCATCCATCCCCTCCTCCCCAAGGACTTCCTAATTAGCTGCATCTCCTACTTGCAAGCCAAAGCACGACCCACACAGGAGAAAGCAAAAAGTGCAATTCCAACCACACTAATAGTAAAGTAAGGGAATGAAGAACTATGTGGCATTTTTTTTCCCCAGATATGTCTTTTATATCCCCAAACTGAGGTTTGGGATTGTCTTACTGCTATAAAGATCTGTCATTAACAGGGAGGAGGATACCCAGGAGCCACACAGGGTGCTGAAAATCCACTTTGGTGGATTTTGTTACGATGTGACAAGGCTTCCTAGTAACCCCTGCTACTATTAGCTCACTTTATTGGAAGGGCTACTGAGAACATACACTTCAGCCCAAATGATTTTCTCCTCAGCTTATGCTCGTGTTTGCCACGACATTTGCAGGTCAGAGTGCTATGCCAGGGACACCCAGCTCTGCCCATTGGGGGTCAGAGGAAATGCACACTGAACACCGAAGCTTCGTGGCCACAGAAACACACACTGGAAAACTAGACATAGATGCAAGACTTAGCCATGAGAGAAAAAGACCTGCCTGGTATCTTAACCCAGTAATGAAATTAAAATCATTAGCACCCTCAGAATCAGGCTTGATGTTTATAAGGGCTCACAAGTGCCAAGTTCATGTGACTTTCAGGAAGAAAACCATCAGGTCAGAGACTATTATATGGAAATACTAAAGTACAGGAACTAGAGGCAATGACAGATGTTTAAGAGCACTTAAGGATGTCACTCTGAGCACAGTTACCAATCAGTTTGAAGGATCAGGAGCTGTGAACGTTACAAATTCTTTAGGATTGCTGTGTTGCTTCCAGTTGAGTTTGTCACTTTTCCTCCTTCTCGTTACGTCCACCAAACTTTGCCCCACTTTGGTAGAAAGTGATCATCAAGCTGGCTCTTGAGTTCTCTTCTGCACCCAATTCTGATGTAATAAGAAACTCAGCCCCAATTGCCACTCTGCACCATGTTCAAAGTGAGCAACTAGTCTCTCTGCAGAGACTGATGCTCTAGAACAAGTGCTTTGTTCTAGGCTATCAGGGTACAAATACCACAAAGCTGACAGAGTTTCTTCTAACAGTAGGTTTGTAAAAACCAACTAAGATTTGTATTCGTTTGTCTGCATTACTTTCTGGAAAAGCTCTATGTTTTCTAGAAATAACATGCTATAATTAATTGCAGGGTTTTTTTTTTTTTAAATAAGATATTGGAATATTTAAAAGACATTATATTATTTCTTCTAATATTGCAATATCCATATTATAATGTACATTTAAATTTAAAAATCAGCTATATGTTTGGTAAATTCGTAATATTTGGTATTACTGTGATTTAAATGTATAAATAAAGTTGTGAATGTTCAGTTCTCTTCTAGTCATTATGTGGGCTTTTTGCCATCCAGATGCAAAATCTGGTTATCAATTCATCTTTCCTCATTTAGTAAAAAAGAATGCATACAGTTTGCAACAACAGCTTATAGACAAAGAAAAAAAGACTGTTAAACGTCTGTAAAAGTATTTCAGCTTGCTTGAAAAATGAAAGAGGAAATGAAAAATTAAAACTTCATATAAAAATTATAAAGTTTTAAAAATTAAACTTCATACAGACTTTCAATAAAAATAAACCCACGAAGATATACAAACACTTACGATACCTTTTGATCAGCTTTATAGATCTGAAAGCCTCGTCCATGTCTCCAGCAGTCAGATGGAAGCTGAAGTTCAGCATGGCATCCCGGGTAATCTTATCACAGTCTCCTAATCCAACAAAATCTCTCATGGGTCTTCGGGCAACCATCTGAGAGACCTTTGTTGAGCCAGACTCTGCTTGTCCTTCTGTCTCAGCTTCTCCTGACTAAAACAAGAACAATATCATGTAGGTATCAAGCAGGAGAAAACTCCTTCACATGTCTGAAGGATGTTCATTAGATGATTATTTCCTCTGGAGTCCCAGTTTTCTACTTCTGTGGGATGGTGATCTGGAGTGAACAGTCACAACAGGTCACAACTTCAAGCATCCATAAATAATGGAGAGATTAGATAACTAAGAGATTAGTCTAGTATGACATTTAATGTACAACCACAATACTTCTTCACCAATGTCAAGGAGACACAGACACTGCAACAACTATTAGAATTAAGACTCTCTGAAAATAACTACTAAGTCCTTGGATTTTTGAAGATTTCAGATAAACATTTCTATGCTTAGTCTTTTCTCAAAGATGAGTGTTATTCTAAAGGCAACAATTTAGAACCAATTCTTTTAATTTTGCCTGCATAGGAGGTGAACACCAAGCCTTAGATTCAACCCTTTCCTGTACAATTGGCAGTTCTGGAGCCTCTGGAATTTCAGCAGCAGGAGAAATGGGTTTGTCTCCAATTTGGGGAATTTCTGGAACAAGGGCAGGAAAGGCATTATAATGAATAAGGGGAACCCCTGAGCTGACACTCAGTCAAGTAAATCTTGTTGCATCAACTTCACTTTCTATATTTAAAATAATGTTGGTTATATACTGAATCAGGTTTGCAACTTGAATTAGTACAGAACAAGTAATTTAGACCTTAAAATGCCATAAACTACTACAGGGAAAAAAATGGAAACAGAAAAAAGAAAAGCAAGTTGAAGGTAGAAGAGTAGAATACTGCAATTATAGATACTTACAGGTTTATAGACACTTCCTCTCTGAAAAAACAACTAAAGGCAGCAATAACCATACGGAGAAAAAAAGAGAGAGAGAGATGTAATACCGAAGTAAAATGACATGAAACATGATGGGGGAAGGAAATGCAGCAGATCATCTTTGACCTTTCACATTAATGGAAAAAAAAGACAAAATAAAGTACAATTCTAAAAGTTAGGTCTGCATGGGAAGACTATTATATGTGGTCTGTTCTTTGGGAAAGGGCTACACTGCAGAGTACTCCTCTGAATCTAAATACACTGAAATACAGAGAAGTCTAGATAAAGACTCCCTGATTAATAATTCTCCTAACTTTAATGAGGTGAGATTTATGCCTTATTTGGAGGATTAGGGGTACCATTAATATCACATTCCTTCAGACTCTGCAAAAATAAGTGTTTTGGCTGAGCAGACTCAACTAGCTCCTCCTGGAAGAAGGCAGCAGTACAAATCACCATCTGCACAGACAAGGAACTCAGGTCAGAGCTTGACCTAAGATCCTTTCTGTAAGCAATTTAAGTTTTGTCATTTCCAGCATAAAGGTAACAATTAATCATGTTAAGATGCACTTTTGGATCCACATTCAAGTTTCCAAGAAGCTATAGGATGCATTCCTGAAAAAGGAAAAGCCAATTAATTACAATTTCCCCAAAACTGCCAGAAAAACTGGTATTAGAATGATCTCTCTGTCACTGCTGTGTATGATATAGCCACTACTACTGGAGTTGCCCCTACATACTCCAGACTCAGTTTGAGTAAAATTGATTGCTACAGCACTGAAAAACATAAGTTTATGGGAGGGAAAGGAATTGCAAACAATTTCCTCACCTTTTTTGCAAAGTAATAATGTGGCACCTCGATGCCCAAGAGAACCTGGTATGATGAAGGCAGCGGAAAGCTTTCCTGAAGCAAAAGGCCATGCTCTTCAGTGCTGAAGAATGATATAATCAAAACATCCATCTGGAAAAGGAAGCGAAGTATTGTTTTGTTTTTCATGCTGCAATATCCTTCTCTCATTTTGTTTTTATTTTCCATTTTCACTTGGCAGAAGCTGCTCTTGCAAACCACACAAGGGCCCCCCCGTCAGGGAGGGCAGAGCCTCAGGCTTCCTCCTCGCAGCAGGTGGTCAACAAGTCACTGCCCGCGTGGAGCCATGGCCCGCTGCGAGGAGTGGCCTGTCAGGGACCAACCTTTCCATGCGGGAAGGAATCCCCTGGCAGCCGACTGTCATCTGGAAGTCTCTTTCTGAGAGATCTGACTCAGAGAAATGCCTTTTTTACACTTTCTATTTTTAATGTGGCACTATTTCTGCTGAAATCTCAGCAGCTCACACACTGCTGAGCGATACTGGGGAATATACTAGTCACCTACAGTAGTTTCTGTAATGGTTTAAATCTTGACTTGGCTTAAACCACAATTAAAGCACTTTAGCTAAAGTTAGTCACTCTCCTAATTTGTTAAAGAACAAGTGCACAGTTAAAATGGCTTTTGAATATGGGCCAAGAAATTACAGCCATTTTATACCTTTGATTTGTCAAAAATACGTAGAAGCCAAACAATTTTGTTTGTTTGTATTAGAAATACTGGGTTGAAGTCTTCCCCTCTTTGCTGGAAGACGCCAGCAAGGTTTAAGACACTCAATTCCTTTCCACCTTGGTCTTTCCACAACCTAAGTCATTCAATTAGTAAAAGAAACAAAGCTGTCTATTTCTAACTGGGAGAGATTAAACTAAAATAATGGATGAATCTGAGCACTTAAATCGACATGGACATTTTAAAAATCAAAGGAAATTTTTCAAAATGAGACAGTTTCGTTCAGACAAAATGGAAAGGAGTGCTATAAACACAGGGGAAAGGGAAATCGTTCATCAGATAAAAGAGCTTTTTGATTCGATTATTTGTGAACAATAAAAATAAAATATGTTTTGCTATTGTGAAAAGAAGAGGCGTAAAATACAATTTGGTCCCGCAGGTTAGAGAAGAGCAGGCAGTTAATTACTGAGATCGGGAGAACTTCATACAGAGCAAGATAAAAGGAAGAAACCAAAGACCATACTGTGCTCTCGCGCTGTTCTTCCTTCTGCTCTGGAGACCGACAGCTTGTCGCCAGGACCGCTTCACATACAAAAAGTCTTGGTTCACTCTGGTCCCAGAAATGGCAAAGAGGGATGTGACTGTGCAGCTCTGGGTACTCCACAGTGGTCCTGACACAACGAGAGAAAACCACAAAAGCACAGAAAGGGATATAAAACAATTGCAGCCTGTTCAGTGCATGAATATAAAGAAAGGCTAAAAAAAGGACTAACCTTATAATAATGATAACTTAGCACAATGTGTGCAAATATATTTTTTTCAGAATGGGGGTGAGGTAGAAGACATTACTTCTATTTTTGCCAATAGTTTCAACCTCAAAAAAAGCAGTGCAAAGCCATGCCAATTAGCTCGTCTAAGCATTTAGAATTCGCTTAGTCTATCCCACAATTTGAAATCCACAGAACTGACATGCCTACTGAATCCCCAGGATATTCCTGATACATTTACTATAATATAAATATACATTTTTATAGACTTTTACTATAATATAAATATACATTTTTATAGACTTTATATAAATATATATTTTAAAAGGCTTTTCCTATTGGCCAATGGGAAACAGCAGAAAACATTGTAGAAGGAATCACAATTACCTCTATTAGTGAGGGTTTTAAGGAGTCTTTTTAACAGAGAATAAACCACAGCAGCATCTAAGTTCCTGCTCGTTCAAGCTACATAGGGAGCTGAATTCCATCTTTTAATCCCTTGCTTCCCTTGCTGTGCTACATCCTCCTGTGGAACAGCTATGCCCATTGGGGGAATGAGTTTGGGAGCACTCAGCAAGGAATGTCTTTGCTCATTCTGCACCTATTCCCCAGTCTTGTCCTGCCTGCACCATCAGTACGAAGCCAAGGACACAGATGCAACATGTGACACGTTGAGGCTCCGCACAGCCGAGGGCTCCATCCCCTGGAACTCTACAACAAAAAAGTTCTATGGAATTCAAGGTCTTTCTTACAAAAGACAGAATCTCAGTACACATGGAAGTGGGAACTTCTAGTTTTTATGCAGGGGCCTCATTAGCCCATACTTAAAATGTTGTAAAAATATGTAAAAAATAAAACATTCTACCAGAACGCAGGCTCGGTTATCTAGAACAGTAGCTCTGTATTTCAATATCAATCATATTTATATTCCTACCTCCTAATACTTTACATGGGGGCAGTGCCACTTCTAGTCTGCTCTGCACTTTTGCAGAAATACTATTTGTGTAAAAAATGGGAGTTTTTACATTTTGCCTCAACCAGATAGGGGGAAGGGAAGTAATATATTATAATCCTTTTCTGATGAGTTTACTCATTCTGATTTCAAGATAAATGGAGACCAGATAAATGGATTATTTGCAGCATTTGAAATCAGTAAAATGATATTGCTAGTCTGTGCTGGCCTCTGTCGGGCTGCACAAGATACTACACTGGAAAACAACTTCTCAAGATTCCTTGTTATGCTGCTTGCATAACTGGCTAAGATATAAGACCCCAATTTGCACTCTCTTTAGTTATTTAATAAGCTCAGTATTTTATTTTTTTTGGTGCAGAAAGAATAAGAGCATTTAGTAATATCTGCATTGACTAGTTGCTAAAAACAAAAATTTGTATGGAAAGGTTGTCTACTTTTAAGAAAAATACAGAAAGATAAAGCACTGTAAAACCAAATGGAAATCTGGACTCTAACATTCCACTGCACGTCCCGACCAATTCCTAGGTCACTGTGTGATGCTGCCTTGTGGCTAGGGGTTTCTAATGAACTATTTTCCATACAAGCTGCTCTCTGGGAGATACATAATTTCTGAATAGTTGTTTCATGAAATTTGGCACAAGCTCCTACACAGAGAGAAACACCACTATGAAGATGTGGCTTCTTTTCCAGGGCTGATTTCTACCTTAAAGGGACAAGGCTTTTTTTTCAAAATAGAAGTTTCTTACTTGTTAATGCCTTGTCCAGAAGGAAGTTTCTCTCTACCATTTCCCTGCTGAGCTTCGAAATCAAAGAGGGTAACTTTGTCCATTTCCACATCGTAGAAACAGATCTTGGAATCAATGTTCCCATCCACCTACAGAAAGGGAAAATCAAAGTCACTGAAGCCCACACTTAACAAGAAAAAAGTGAAGGTCAGATGGTATCTTCTTCTCGTTTGCTTCATGCTGTCATAGTTTCGTGCACTGGTAATCACATAAGAACATTCTTAGGAAGAAATGCCAAAAAAATTCTTGCTGTTTCTCTGTTTTAACAAGTTAGCCTTTGACTTCTTGGTAGTACTACAAAATAGCATTTGTGCTAATCTGACCTTTCCTTTTCCAAGTTGTTCTTCTCATGGGATGTACAAAACAGCTTAGTTCTAGCATTTAGCTACACGCTTGGTCCTGAAATTTCAAGTGCCACTGCAATGGAATTGTAGGAAAAGGTAAATTTGTTTCTGAGAAGGTAATCCTGTGTTTTCAGAAACCTGCTTGCACGGCAGCAGCTCAGCAGCTGATGGCCAGGCCCGGGCAGCCGGGGAGAGCCCTGCCTCACCTTGCTCGCGAGGATGCTGACTTTGGTGCCATTAGCGTTGCACTTGACAGAGGCAAGGCCTCCCAGGCCAGGAAACAGCTCACAGAAATCCTTGCTCTGGCAATGCACTTTTGCCTCTCTGTGGAAAGAAAGAAACTTAATTCATTTGGTGGCATAAAAGTGCCAACACTCAGCTGTCAGTATCATTGTTTTTATTATGACAAGAATTAGAAAGTCTTATTTTTATTTCTACCTTAGGATCCTTCTGCCCCAGAGTAGCTTCCTCTCCAAGAGGGTTGCTCCTACCTGAGCTACTTGCACGAAGAGATTAAGGGGACACTTTTCTCAGTGAAAGAATAAACTTAAGTGCTCCCACAGAATTCCATCAACGGAGCTACACAACAAGAATATCTTGCCAGAATTTTGAATTTGTAGCGCCTAAGTATTTTCCTTTGCCAGGAATTGAGCAGACAGCCTGCCCCTAAGGACTGAGAGTGTGGATGAACGTGGAGCAAAAGCAAAACATGTCATGGCCATGGAAACGTAACCTAGCTTGCAGGAACTAAGCTCATTTCTTTCACTGTTAAAGATCGCACTCAATGCAAGGTTTATGTTAGCTACAAACCACCCAGTCCACTGCATTCAAATTGTGTCCTGTGTGATATTTAGGCAATGTCACCACAGTTAGTGACTATCCTAGTGGGTAGCTGAGAGTTAGCACACTGCTCATGGTAGTGCATAAAACAGAAGAGTACACAAAGAATAGAATCTATTTTACTCTTTTTTTTTTTTTTTCCAAGTTTTTAAATGTGCACTGGTCACTAGTAGGTATATTCCTGAAAGAAAAGTCATGTCAGGATTTTATCTTTTTCATGCTAAAGCTGCTTGTCAGTACAGAAGCACACAATGTAATTTGAACATTTTGAACCTGCAACTTAACTTAAACATGGCCTTAATCTCAAAAGAGGTGAAACAAATCAGGAAAAAAAAAAAAAAAAAAAAAGAGTTGGGTGTCACATCTTGTCATAAATCCACAAACCTGGATTCACTGATGCTGTGGAGGGAGTGATGTTAGGAGTAGTGGACACTATTTTTCTTGTTTAGGTTATCAGCAGGAAAATGTGACATCCTTGCCTTGATCTTCCTAAATTTTTCCATCCACTCTCAAATACACATAAACATCTCCAACAAGATATGTATTTTTAATTATTGCTATTATATTGCTTTTTCCATGGTTTGTCTAGCAGTCCTGTGGCTCTTCCCTTGCTTTAGAAAAAGGCCATCAACTCACACAGGGTGAATGTATTGTCTTGAGATTCAAGGAGGCTATCACTTCTCATAAGAACAAAACAATTAAAAGTTTCCTCCTGACCACAAAAAACAAACAAACAAACAAAAACAAACAAAAAAACACACCCTCAATCATATAGAGGTTTTCTGAAGCCTGATTAATACCTGCGAGAGAGATCAAAGATTTTGAAGTGAGACGAGTCAGTTCCCACAGCCAGGAAATTGCCACAGACATCCAAGAGGCAGGGATTGCCCTCGACTTCAGAGAACACCAGCAGCTGTTTGACCGTGCCCTGTGGGGACAGGCATAACATTAACTTTGTGCATTCAGGCTCTAAGGAAGAGGGATTTATTTTGTCAGTAAGTTAACTAACTACTGGACTTGTTAGCCGAATCATTATCAACAAAATGAGAGAAACTAGACACTCAAACACACAAACTGTCTCACACTGGCTTTCCACAAATGCAATCTGCATTTCAGGTCCAATTCCTGAACGTACAGCCTCCAAAAATGTTAAGTTTAGAGGTGCTCTTCTGCAAAGATGAGCTCAGCAATAATATAACTACTTCTGGGTAAAATGGACATATAAATATGAGGCCCTACAGCTCTACTTGGAAATTAATGGACTACTGTGAAAATAAATAGATAAAATCATTCCGTAGTGTGACAAATCCAGCCTTTTCTTAAATAAAATATTTCTGAAAAAATCATTTCTTAAATAAAATTATGTATCACAGAGCTCTGATAGATTTCTCTTTGCTTCTCATGGCTTAACTAATTAAGGCTGCAGTGTTTAAACAAAAGACCTGGAAGGTCTGGTTCACTTGTAAAAAGAACTTCTACATGGTGTTATCATTACCTTACAAAAATACTGTGTATATTCATATTCCTGTTAATAACATATACATTCAGTATGCGTGCATTTTGATCATGTTATAAAGTTTGGTCCTTATAGGATTCTGTTTTCTATTATAAATATTTACAAGTTAGACTGTAGCAATATTTAAGCATGACAGACATTTTAAAGAACAGAAAGTTACAAAGACTTTTCAGCTGAAATCATCAGCACATTTTTTTTTCTGTGACAAAGGTACAGTCAGTAGATTACCTCCATTTAACTTTCAAGTTGCAAGTGCAGCATGCCTATACTTTGAAAACAATAAAGCATATTGGCCAGTCTCAGCTTTATCCCCCCATTTTCAGATAATGACACTCTCAAACAACTGTTATGGCTGTCAGTAAGAAGAACGGGCTCCTTTTGCCTATGTCTGCTCTGCTAGGGTCCGCAGTGAGCAATCCTGTCGGAACCAGGCCACTCTGACGGGGATTACTCCTCTGCTCCAGAAGCTCCGTGAGCTCTTACCTGCCAGGTGCGGACTTGGACCCGTTTCGGCTCAACTGTGTACAGATTTTCTTCGTGCACACACAAAACTGGAGAATCGCAAAGGAAAGAGCCTGGAGGAGTCACAATAAAACATCATTACAATAAAAACATGCAAAAGGAAGTAACTGTTATGATTTATTTGAAAAGAAGGAGACTTCCCCTTATAAAATTTATGTAAGGACATGATATTCTAGATCTGAGAACACTTCTCGAGGCTAGTTGACCCCGAGGCTGTGTGGAAGAGCTCAGTTTTGTCAAGGCGCATCACACAACTTGGTGCCTTAGAAACTTCATGAATGAGGCATTCATTTAGTTTTTAGCTACCTTCAGAATTGGGCTGAAGCTGAACAGAAGTTACATGGATATGTGTTTTAATTTTATGCCTACAAATGTACTTCCTCTTCAGTTTTACCTCTCTTGCTGCAGTGCTACCTCTGACCTATAGACAAAAATAGCAGCATATTCTGAAGTCAACCTGTTCAACTCTATTCTAGCACATTTAGTGAATAAAGCACAGAGCTAGCAGATAGCACCTGAGTTCTGGTTTTGCAGAGCTTAACTACTGACATATTTTTATACCTCAGTCTTTCTCTTCTGCAAAATGGCAATATTAAATCTAATTACTATTCATAAGTGCAAAGCGAAAAATATTATTAGTATACTCTCTCAGCTAATGTGACTGAAGTTAATCATCTTAGGTTGAAGTTAATCATTTAAGTTAACATTTTAACACTCTTAATACTCCACTCAGTGCTCTAAATTCTTACCTGTATTTCTTAAGGCAACACCCAAGCACTCAAAGACAGAAACTTGCTTCCCATTCCAGAATACTACAACATCCTAAAGTAATCAAAAAAGTAGAGTTTATTCATTCTTTTTTGGGGGGAATTATGCAAGAATTTGTGCAATAACACAGCAAGATCTTTTCCTAGTTCATCTGTATAGCAGGGTGGAAGGTTTCTGGCCACATAATGGAGAAGTCAGTAACCAGACAACTACTGATTCGCTATGCTATCCAGAAAATCAACTCCACTGCTGTGCGACTGCTACTGCCGTAAAAATGCGCCCAGTCCACTACAGAAGCAATGGAGTGTCAGAGAAATATTAAAGAGCTACGAACTTAACTAGGTAAATATTTGTGTACGTATATACAGGACCACCCACAGCTGGGTTGGGAAGTTACCTTAGTAGCATAGACTCCGTTAACGTTCATATCGACACGAAGACTCTGCGTGGCTCCTGTGCTGAAGGAGGTCACATTGAACAGGTTGGGAGACACCTGAACCACAGCCACTTGCTGGTTAAAATGAGAGGACATGGCCTGCTCGCTGAGGATCACCACCGAGCTGATGTTGTTCACGGCCAGAAGGTTTCTCCTAGAGCCCCACTGCAAACAGTGCAAGGAATAAGACCTTAAGCTTTCACAGCTATGTCCCAAAACAAAGAAGTAGGCGTAGGGGGAGAAACTGTGCGTGTATACATACATATATACGGCACAAAGTCCTACTGTCTAAAAAAAACCACAGCCAAATGGCTTAATTGCTAAAGATTGGAAATATCATGCCATTTTTCTTTCTTAAGATGTTATTCTACCACATTACGTCTAATACTGCAAGACAGAATCACATAAGCAAAAGCATTAATAACACTTTAATCTGTAAAAACAAGCTGCACACACCATTTCTTATTAATTTACTTTACGCTCTTCTGCAACTTTAGGAACCCTTTTGGTCAACAATGTAGTTCAAACTCTCTAGCAGATTACTGATCACTGTATTTGGAAATATTTTATTTTATTCAGTGGTGCCTCTTGAGAAGTAATTTGCATGGTTCACTGTTTGTTTTTTAAAACACCAATTACTTATAACTAAGAGCTGCTAGAGGACTACTCCATTGCACAGTATATCAGCTGGAGTGCAAATCCCAACCGCTTCTCCTGAGAAGCCCCTGTGCCAAGTTGAAAAAAAGATTAGCTTGGCAAGGAGTCCAGTGAAGATATTGCCACTCTGATTTCATAACAGTGGGCAGCTGTCCTGAGATTCCCAAGGAAGCGCAGGAATTCCCTAAATTCCCTGTGAAAATCATTTCCAGAACATTTTTGACTGTATAGATTAACACTACAAATCAAACAAACAAATCAGAGCATCCATAATGAAAGTTATCTTTATAAAATGAGACACAAACACAGTGTTTGCTGGCGCTAGCTTGGCAGTGGTATCGTTTATTCTGACCAACAGTGGGAACAAGGTGCTATTTCTGGACGGTACTCCATATCCTGTTAGCTGGAAAATATCTGAATGGTCAAGCTGACACAAACATCTGTAACTCTTCCTCCCTCCCAGCTTTTTTGCAGATGTATGACATGCTAATGGCACACACTGCTTCCTATATCCACAGCCTTTTGTTATGGGAGCATCTTAACAGATTTGGGTTGCTGACTTCAATAGTATTTCCCAGACTTACATTTGAACTTAAAAGTAGGACTCCCTCACTACATTCCTACCTAGAGCAGGCAAACACCCTGATTCATTCTAATGCAAAACCCAAATAAAGGCAAACATAGAAATACTTTGTCTTGTAAGGCACCAGAGAAGTTTGATTCTCACTGTTCTCGTGTATTCAGCAAAGCACCAGATTAATATAAATTCTAAAAGAAAATCTAATAAAAACACACATAACTTTAGATTACTGATAACAAACAAACAAAATGAAAATTCCAAGAGAATTTAGCAGAAAGGGCTTTGTTTATCTTTGAAAAATATGGTGGGTGGTCAAAAAAGTTTTTTTTTTTTTTTTTTTTTTTTTGCTAATGTACACACTTAAAACTTAAATTTTAATGACTGTAGCACTCATTTCTTTTGTTATAGCAAAATATTAACAAGTAAATATGGAAAGACAATATATATGCTTAAGTTTACAATAATCATTGAAAGTAATTCAAATAACAAATGTTGAATCCTGCAGCTTAATGAAGAATGGATTAAAAAATAACTCAAAATACAAAGAATTGTTATAATTTTCAGTATTAAAAATAATGTAAAAAAGTAGTAGGAATGTTTTGAAATGTTGGATCTGCAAATTTATAATAGAAAACCTATTACCTGTGCAGAGTCTGACACAAATGCCATGTTAAAAAAAACATGTCTAGTAAACAAGGCATCATTTCCTTTCTGATNCAAGGCATCATTTCCTTTCTGATTTTGAAAAAAAAAAAAAAAAAAAATCACATTCATTGTGAAGTCTTCCTAAAATGCAAGTCTTTCCCAACTTACCTGTATCTGAGTGATATTTCCATCAAGTTCCGTAGGTGCCTGGAGCTTCCACGTGTCCCTGCCCTCCAGCGCCCCTGCGCCCTGACCGGGCACCGTCGCTCTCTTCCACATGGCAATGCGCCCTTTGCTGGTGCCAGCTGCCAGAAGCCCTGCCAGTCACAAACCTTTTAGACATTTCACTTCAAAGGGAAAAACAAACCAACATTAAACAAAGTAGCAAGCAGCCAAATACTGGTTCTGAGGTCTTGAGAAGTCGTCTTCTAGGAATTTTCCCTGCTTTGCCCTGCCACAAGCCTGCACTCCTGAAATCTTCTGGGAAGACAATGGGAGAAGTTTCATGGAGGGAGATCGATTTTCTAAGCTACCAGCTGAAGTTCTCTTTTAATCCCATCAGTGATTTCATACTCACCATTTATTTTTCAATAGCTTCACCTGGAGTATAAGCCAGTATTGAAATCAATTCTAGCAGCCCCTGGCCATGTCTAGGGCAGCAAACTCTACAGTACGCAGGAGCGATGCAGAGAGGAACAGGCTGTGTTAAGGACCCAATGCACTTTTGGAGAGCTCTGCTTTGGATTAGCTCTCGTGTGGCTTCATGTAGACTGAAAGTGTAGTGTTAGGTGCACTGCTGGAGCACGTCCTCCTCTCCAGTGCCAAAGGGAATCCAGTTTGTGGTCTTTGAATTATCTCCAAGGTCACTCCACACCACGAATCAATGTGCGGCAAGTATTGAATTCTCTCACTGCTTCATCAAAAGGGACATTCTTGATCTGAACTACAGCTCTCCCAAAACATTTCCTCAGCAGCAAGATAAATATTTAAAATGGCTACAGGGCCCTAAAGACTGATAATTTGACAAGGCTTAGGAACCAGAGACCACAGATTCTCACCTTTAGCACTGCAGTAAGAAACACAATTAATGCATTCTCCTGCCTCAAAGCCAAATTGCACATCTGGGAAGAGCACATAGTTCTCACCTCGCTCCAAATCCCAGAACCTAAAGGATAGAAAACAAGAGAGTTTTAACAATGCTTTTCCTTCCAGGTGGCTCGCTAAACACAGTCAATAGGATGCTATACAAAGCATTAATTTGCTGCTTCCAGAATGCCCGGATCATTTAATTTTTAAAATGAAATTGTCAGTAGCTTCCTCTGGAAAGTGAATTTCTTAATCTTCTTCCTTTGTCTTCTTACTCTGCTACATGTATTGTGATACTCTCCTATGAAGGAAGGAGTCAGAAACAAACCCAGTGTTTGTTGGTGCTTAAAAAAAATAATCAGAGTTATAATTTTTCTTCCTACTGATATTTCCTCATTTTTAAAGGATAATCCCTGTCTCATTTACTTGTAGTAGCCCTTTGGATTCCAGATGCATTTTGCTGAATATTGTTAATCAAATGTATTCCTCGTCAATAATTGGTCGTTATCACCTTCTCACAAAAGACAACCAGAGGATTCAACGTGATAACAGAGAAAGGCTCAAAGGAGTGAGCCTCTGATGTTACTGGACAGTCTCTGGAGTTGTCTATCCCTCCAAAAAGTTAGGGGGAAGACATGTGCTCATAGCACTGTTAAAAAAATAGAGGATTTAGCACATAGTTTAAAAAAAAAAAAAAAGTGCAAAGATAGAGGCTACAGAACATCGCAGGCAAAAAAGTGACATGTTTAAGGAATTAGTGATAAAAATAACCAAAATACTTATGTTGTATGTGTTAGAGAGACATCTTGACAAACAGAGCACATTTTTCCTGTGGCTGATGCTGTGACTGTCATAAGTCTCAGAGAGTAAGAGTGGAAAGAGCAAGAAAGTGACGATCTTTTCCATGCACAAAATCAGATCTATTTTCAGAAAGAAATGCATAAAGGCACTCAGAAAGTAACAAGTTTGGGTAGCACTGGCAGATAAAAATACCTTGAGAGAAAGGAAAACATAAATACCTTGCGAGAAAGGAAAACATAAAGAGCTTTTCCTCAAGAAAATAAATATAAAGAGAATGAAAAATCTATTTTGAGAAACAGAATGAGAAAATAATGTACACTACATGCTCAGGAAAAAACTTTAGTCCACTGCAGACTATAATTCTTTTAGCTGGCATCTCTCTTGAAAAAGAAGAGCAGCTTTAAAACAAGATTCTTACCTGAGGACTGTCTCACCTACTGCTGTAACAATAAGACTCTGGTCTATTAAAATGATGTCTGCAGAACGGCCCATCTTGCCACTCAACTTCACCTGTTAACCACAAAAAAAAAAAAATCAGAACATTGATCCATATTGACAGATTATAGGTATCTGAATTGCCTAGTGTGCCTGGAAAGTTAAAATGTAAGAATTACTATATCTGGCAG
Organism: Nothocercus julius; assembly: GCA_013398735.1. Lineage (NCBI taxonomy): Eukaryota > Metazoa > Chordata > Aves > Tinamiformes > Tinamidae > Nothocercus > Nothocercus julius. Next base: position 123,873 of record VZSV01000225.1, on the reverse strand, counting down.
ATAGTTCAGACAGACCAACAGTTTCCCTCAGACAACTACCACCACTAAATGAGGTATATGACATATAAAAGCAATAGAAGGAATGTTAGCAAGCAACACTGCTTAAAATATTACACACCAGGTCCTACTTCCAGTCAAAAATAAGTACTGATAAATAAAAAGCAGACATTCCTGTAATACACAAGTGTCCAATCTTTTTTATTATTATTTAAGAAAAAAATGTAAGAAAAAGATAGTTGTTTTTTTCAAAGCCATGTTCTCCAACAGTACGGTGGGATTTTTGTTTTGTTTTTACACACTGGGTTAAAACAACCATGGTCCAAGATGAAGTCTGTTTGCTCTTTCTCCCTTTATAGCCTTTTCTGTGTCATGACATAACTATTTGTGGGTTACTATTTTTAAAATCTTTCTAGCCCTTGCAGCTCTGAAGCACACTTTGATAAAGTGAGAACAAAACCTTCTTTCACGCTTGCAAAGACAATGTCACCAAGAGGGGCAGGGTAAGGATGCCACTAACCTGAAAAAGAAGGCAGCTCCGAATGAGTGATGATAACAAATCTGAGTATATTATCAGCCATTTATCCATATCCACTTTGATAAACATTTGACTATAGTGAAATTATACAGAAATTTTTGAAGAGTATCAAGTTTCAATCATTCTCTAATTCACTAAGACTGGATAAATGAAGATTAAAAAGATTAATATAGAATCAAAAGGAAAACAGCTAAAAAAAATCAGAAAGGCAAGATGAAAACCATCTTTTCAAGTTCATGAATACTTCATGGATACACCTTTTCCTTCCATGTTTAAATGATCTTTTATTTGCTTATCCAAGGTATTATCTGAGATGGAAAAATAAGAGTCGATTCCTTTGTGAGCAAAAAAAAATGACAAAAAGACACTAACACATAGTTATCAAAATGAAATATTTCTGTGTTACCTTGCAGCCTGACTCTTACCTTCATGAGCTCTTCTGCCTCTCCCTCGGGAGTAATTGTATGCAAGGACAACAGCAGGTTCTCTGTTATTATCACTAAAACATCTCTTTTCTCCATGAACAGAAGCTTTTGGACAGGACTGTCTATAGACAACATATCACTTGTCTTCCCTTTCTCATTCACATAATGCACAGACCCTGTCATACACAAAGCAGTTGAAAGAAAACGTAAGGACTCTTGCAGGACAGCATGCCTGTCTCTAGATGGTGCTAGACATCACCAGAAAACTCCTCAAAATCACTGTAACACACAGCTAGGCAAAGACTCATTTTTTGGACATTTGGTTCAAAAGTGCTCTGTGTGGCTTTTATATTTAAATGGTTCACATTTGGCAAAGCATCTTGTACCTCAGCAACCAAATGAAGGTGCAAGTCCGGTGTTCTGCAAAAGAAACACCCAGCACTCCAGTAATTAATTTAAAGCTGTATTGGTGTTAGTTATGGGTCTCATTCTTGCTAATGGAAACACTGAATTATGCTATAATTGCATTATGGACCGAGCATAAGTAGAATGGATTTTAAGAGCTGCTAACACTTGGTTTGAGAGGACTGCATACTCAAATTATCTACAGAACCACGCTCAGTAGAACACTGGTCACACACTTTCCAGCTAACAGGTTAGAAGGAGACAAAAGGCAACACCAGAAAAAATGGTGAGGAGGCAGGCAAATGCCAGAGAAAGAAAGCGAATTTCAGGAAGAAGGCTACAGAAAACATAGGTATTATTTTCAATCTGTACAAAATAAGGACAATTTCTACTTCCACTTACTTTGGGGTGTTAGAATGTGCTTTTGCATCTGAAGAGAGGCACATGTTAAGCAATAACTAGTTACAACTCTTTAAAGTCTATGTTTCTTCAGAGCTCTAATAAGATGTTTCCCTTGTCAGAAATGCCAGACCAAGGATTAATGCCTCCTTTCACAAATAGCTATTGCACTTCCAGAAGCAGACAGGCCTCATTTGTATCGACAGGACAGAGTATCCACTGATCTCTCAATGTGGTGGGAACCTGGCTAATGCAATATCCATAGCGTTCTTTTTGCACAGCTTCACCCTGAAGATGTGAGCACTTTCATTGTTTTATACATTTTTTCTTATTAGACACTCTCCAATTTCTATGAATGCTATATCCTGTTGAATCTATGAAAACAGGATTATCTCGCAATGAAGCGTTTTGACACACTAAGGAGACAATTTTTCAGCAGACTGGAAAGGTGTTTTAGTTCTTACCATCTGTTAAACTGATGAAGAAGGACAGTCCTTCCTGTGGACCCATTTTCAAAGGTGGCCCTGTTCCAGCTTTTCTCCAGTTAAACATATCCAAAGCCTTCTCATCGCCACTCACTGCTGCTTTGGCCAGCTGCATGAAGTCCCTGTAAACAAGCAGGGACAACAAGAAAGTCTGTCTGGGAAAAGGGGCGCCCTTCTGTGGAAGCAGAGAAGGACCCGGCCCGCCAGTGCTCCCCAAGGGGCAGCGTACTTACTCGCCAGGAATGGGTGGCCGAAAGATACAGTGAGAAATGTATTTGCCATAATCGTGTTTCAGCAGCGGAGGACCCTGCACTCGACCTCGCTGGTCCATTCTCCACAGAACCAAGACCCCATGCTAGAAAGAGCAAACAGTTGACATTACATGTTCCACACAGACAAGAATCCAAACCCAAACTAAGAACATACAAAAGGATCAACTCAGTAAATATTATTTTATTGACTGAGCAATACCTGTCATACTTTTATTTAGGTCACAAATGACATTACTGCTGCCTAAAATCAAGATACAAGGAGTAAGAATATTTTTATATCACACACATATTTAAAATCAAGTTATCTAAAAAGCCTTGTTGGTCATACCCATTCCTAGTAAAATGACACTTTTAGAGAAATTAAAATGGCCTTGTTTTTCTCTGCAAGGATGCATACACAGACGTTCACTTAGGCAACTGTCTTTCCTGTTTTCTTGCAAGTAGTCATCTTGCTAAAACAAAAAAAATTAAGCTGTGGGATAGTAAATTAAATGGTATGCATGTCTGAATAAGTGCACATAACACTAACATGTGAGGTCCCACAGTGCAGATCACCTGCCTAGGAAGAGACTTCAGAAATTCTGCAGCTTCTCCTTTCTTTTGTACAGTAGACATTAAACCACAATGAGAATCCATTAAATCAAAAAATCACCTGAAAAAAACATAGAAGCTAAAGAAAAGAAAGTCTGGTTAGCTAATTAATTCAATGGGAGTCAATAAAAATTGATTCCTCCTATATTCCTGATATTCCTAATTATATATATGATTATTCCTGATATAATACTCCTGATATAACTGATTTCCTGATATTTTCTATCTGACTGTAATATTATTATGAAAGGTTATATTATTAAGCTGCCATTTTGCTATCAGTTTTACACACCAACTAGGGATGTACAGCCTGGTCTGGAGCCAAAACACAAGCAGACACATGAGTGAAAGAGCAACCACGGGGCAAACCTCAGAGGTTCTGAGCCACAGGTTCTGAGGCTAAGGGGCATTTTGCTGTGCCAGCTCAGGCTGAGGATGAATTTCAAACCCCTGTTGATTGCAGAGCAGTGAAAAGACAGTGCAGCAGGACACATATGGTAGCAAGGCCAACTGACTTGCACTACAGCTTCACAGCTGAAATTTTAAGATTTATTATTTATTAGTGTCATTATGCTAATGACAAGGAACCAAATTGCATCTGGAGGCCTCCTGTGTAAGCACTGCGTGGAAAAAAATAAAAAGTCAATTTGGGGTCTAAAGTTTAATCTCATTTTGTTTCATTCAGACAAATTACACTTAAAAATGTATTACAGTTTTCTCTATTTCTCTTCACTGTTTTTATTGGACTATTATAGAAATGAAAGACCAGTAACAGCAGGATACAGTATCTGCTTACACTTCACAGTTATAACTTGAACCCACAGAGGATGCAGCTGAGACCTTCCGAGGAAACATTTAGTTCTTTTCACCTAAGTGCCAGGAATCAAAGTTCTAAATTCTTTTCAGCAGCAAGATGATAATATTTATACTATCCAAAATTCTTGACCAAATATAATGCTGTCTCTTTCAGCTTAAAGACTATGCAGCTGGGAAACTGCACTACCCAACTCCCAAGAGGCCACCAACTGGTCACATTGTTTGTCTCTGGACAGCACATGGAAGTACAAAAAGTTCATGTCTTACTGGTTGCTCTTCTAACATTTCCATCAGCTTTTCCTTTGACTCTTGTAGACAACGATTCTCAAAGCAAAGAATTGAAATTCTTGGACAAGCTTATGTTAGTATCAAGGAGATGATAACAAAAGCAGATTTTCTATTTGCTGACTCAAGAACTGACAAAACCAAAATACTCCACAATCCTGAATACTAAATATTCAATAACTAACTTCTCATTTCACTATCAAAGGGCAACCAGCTCATTAATAAAGACAAACACACTTCAAAATGTTTTTTCACAATGTATTTTCAACAAAATAGCTGCTACTTATTTTTAGAGCATTAAAGAAAATAAGACAACCTACACTAACACAGAGATTAACATGTTTTTAAGTATTTAAGTGAAGGCAACAATGCCTTCAATGCGTGTGCTATGGATAAATACATTGCAGCTCTCTTATAGAACTTTGATTCTGGACATTTTGTTTTGAGTCTGCCAAAAAAATCCTGCATAGACAGGAATAAAAATAAATAAATAAATAAATAAAACTTTCTGTGCCTCTGTTATTCCATCCATTAATTTGTACCTGAAGCAATAAAATTGAACTTTCCTCCCAAAACTAGTAGCCCATTAGTAGTCCATTCTACAAACCTCTTCTGTCAGTGGGATTTGCAACGCTGTACTCCACACCAAAACCACTTTGGGTATTTTACCACTTACCCTATCACCAGACACAAGGCGGGTACCATTTGTACTCCAGTTCAGGACTGTAATTTCAGCATTGTGCGTGGGAGGGACAACGTGCTGCTCCCTGTCCTGTTTGTTGAGCACCAAAATCTCGCCGGTCTCCCAGCCTGCTGCCAAAACCAGCCGGGAGGGCTGCCAGGAGAGGGCCGTGACCCGAAAGCTTCTCTCCACATGCGCCTCAGCCACGTGTTCTCCCTGCAAACAGATGGAGCGCAGGGTCGGTACAACAGGAGCTCGGCGCCACGGTGCAGCTACACCTTCACACTTGCTCCTCAACCAACCATGTGTTTTTCTGTCTTATAGAATACAGACATATAACAGAGCATCCTGCAAAACATACGAAATAGCTACACAAATTTCATTTATGTCTGTTCTACATGCGTAAAAATGCACTACGATAAGCAGTACATCCACTTGAAAATTGCTAATGAAAACATGGTGATATTAAAAGCGATTGCTTCAGTCTGCTCTTCCAGGCTATTTTTTCCTCAAAGCATTCATGAGCAGCTCTCTCAATCCTGCATTCTGTTCCTGTAGGAAGGACGAGAAAGCTTCTATTAAATTTGAAGCTAAAAGTCAACTCTTTGAAAAACAATACAGCAGCGTTACTGAGGATACAGAATACTCTAGTGTTAAAAGGCCTGTCTGCAGGCAGCAACTGCACTAGGAACCACCTACCCAATTACCTGGCTCTAGCAAATCAGCTTGTTCTTGACATGGAGGATTTTTCCTTACATTTCTTAATACATTTTATTTACTTCGTGTTTCTAAAAAAGAAGAATGCATCCATTTTATTTTTAAACCTGAATTCTCCTATCACAAGGACCAAGTGTCTTAAGTTGTAAAGCAAATTTGCCAGTTTTCTGTTGGCAAATTTGTTGCTAGCAGAAAAAAAGGACCTAAGAGCAATAAAAAAATAAATTTCGGTAGAAAGATCAATATAATCAATGAAGAACTTGTTATGAAATACCTGTAACTGATGACTCTGACTTGTCCTAAATTGCATGAGACATGAATAGTAATTAAAATTGAGAGGGGAGGACTGAAGGAGCACAAGTGAGAGTACAAATATATGTAAAACAAAAATAAAGCTTTAAAGCAACCAAATGACAGCATGTCCAAAAGCAACGTTTGTGACTGTTTATACCTGTTCCAGATAGACATCCACACAGCCCCCGGATGCTGTGCTGATGGAAGCAACTGCCAGGAGCGGGTGAAGCGGGTGCCACGTTATGTGAGAGGGGGAGGCAACCGAGTCAGGAGCTTCTATTCGATGATCCACATACACAGCCATAGTAAAAACTATTACACACTGCAAACCTGTCCAAGACAAAAATTTATAACATGTAAGGGTATGCAAAAAAAAAAAAAAATGGAGAAAAAAAAAAAAGATATAGGACAATATGCCTTATAGTCCATAGGTTCATGGTTCACTTAGCCTTGTGCCCCGATCAAGAACCTACAGATGCACATGCAGAAGTTCAATTAGCCTTGAACACTGGTAGTTCAGTATTTTGCCTCTAATATTAATTCAAATATTAATAATATTTTATTGGGGAAATAAGTTATTCCACATTTAATTAAATTTTATATTGGCTCCGAACTTTAAGTAATAGAGAAATCCATTTTAGATTCAAACAAAAACCTGAGATGGCTAAATAAAAAATACTTGATATGAAATAAAGACTGTATCTATCATACAAATCCATACCACTGTGATTTGTTTTCTAGAGCCACATACTTTTTCTCTTAAGCGTTCATTGCATCTGCAGTTAGAAATATATTAAGCCCCTTCAGTTATATGTATTTTATATATATGCATATATGAATTTCTTAAAGAAGGAAGTTCAATTAGCTTTAGAAGCCATGTCTCTTGACCAGGTCATATCAAGCCATTTGTCTACTTCACTGCATGAGTGTCAGCTTGTTACAGATAGGACCTCTCTATCCTTTTTAAGTTGAATGCAGAGCAAGAACAATTTTCCAGCCCAGAATGTGTATTTCCAGAAAGGCAGACTAGCACTTATTGAAGCAAGAGCTGGGGATATTGTTATGCAAATTACAGACAACCCCCAATAACACTTTTCTCCACCTCAAGAACTTTGCAAAATGGTGTAAGAGATTGCTATACATAAATAAATAGTTTACATAACCAGATTTCTCATGACACAAAATGACTTAAAATCATTGTTTTGTGTGTAACATGCAGTATCTCGGCAATTCATTATCCACATATTTACTGTTGCTTGAAGAGCTTGTGCATTTACGCTCACGCTGGCTGCCAGATACCTCTTCAAAAAATATGCTTTCACAAGGAAAAAATAACAACAAGGAGCAAGGGAAACCAAAGCTGATTGCTGAGTATATTAGCTCACAGACTGTACTGCACCAGAATACCTTGGATTTCGGTGAGTAACCATAAGAGTTTCTTTGCTACAAAGAATAGCAGCGAGCCAGAATTAAGGTATTTCAAAGGGTAATAATTCACATTCAGAAAAAAAAAAAATATATATTTATGCTATTCTGTATTTGGTGACAGTTCTTAAAGTTATTTACGTGCCCCATGTGATAAAGGTTATTGGTGCATTTAGAATCTAGAACAGCTGACCCAGATTACATTTACAACCATTAAAGAGTAACGACCAGGACACAAGTCTACCAGAAAAACATCACTAAACAGACTGATGAAAAGTGTTTTTATGTATGTGTACGCTGGGATGTTTTCCTGACTGACTTTTCAATATAAACCCACAACTTTTAGTTTAACTAACCTTACCTGTAAGGTTAAAAAAAAAAAAAAAAAAAAAAATCAAGTTATGCTATACAAGCATGGTAATTGGTTAATACTCTCTAAGTAGTAAAAATCTAATTCAACTCTGAATCAACAAGGAGAGGATGGAATGAGAGAACCAAGCGCAGGGCCCAGTCCAGCCCGTTTCTAGCGTGTCTTCCTGGCGTGCAGGACAGCACTAAACCCATCCTGTTAGCCGAGGGCAACGTTGTGGCCGAAGGCCGGCGAACAACGGGGCCCGCGAGTGTCCCCGGGGCCTGGGGAGGGGGGTCCCGCCCCCCATGGCCTCCGTCCCGCCCGGCCGGCCCGAATCGCCGCCGCCCGCTCCTACCTGCCGGCAGCGCGGGGCCGGCGCCGCTCCGCGTTACCCCTGACAACGGACCGAGCCTGCCGCGGAAACGCCCGAACGGCAGCCGAGGGGCCGCGCGGCGTCCCGCTAGCATAGCAGGGACAGCAAGAGACGGAAGGCGCCGAGCGCTCCGCCCGCCCGCGGAGGGGGCGCGTTTAAAGGAGAAGCCTCAGGCAGCCACCGAGCCCATCTCCCCTCTAGGGGCTGGAGCGAAGATCCGCTTTCAGAAAACACTAACTCCCACAGGACCAGTTTGGGTTGTTTTTAGTACGTGTCAGTGTGCATGCTGTCCTAAACTAATGCTGTATAGAAAGTTTTGCCTCCTACCTAAACTGCTCGTTCCTAGTTGTTCCCTTGAGAGAAAACACACCATGATGATTTTTCTTTTTTTAACCTAAGATCATCACAAAAGTGGCTTAATGTTATTAGCATAATAGTCATGCACATTAGATACAAAATTGAAAGCCAAACACCTCGACAGACAAACTTAGTCTTTCTGCTAGACAAACCATGCAGGAGAGGAAAACAAGCATGCGGTTATTGATGCCTTGAAATACACGGGATGTGCAGCAAACCCAACCTAATGTTGCTGCCTGGTCTACACAATCATAGAAAATAACATTTACTGTTATCTGTGACACTCTTCCACACATCCTGGTAGGAAGAAGCTCATGTGTCTCTGAGCACTGGCAACCTAAGCCTGCCTCTCCGCTCTGGCTCGCAGCTTTTCTTCATGCCTCTCTCACAAACATTCACACACACAGGCAGTTTCGTACCTTAAGAGCCCGCTGGAGGCAGTGGGGCTATTCACACACACAGTGTTATTTACATGCACGGAGAACAGTCCCTGAGCTCCTCCGGGAACCCAATGTATCTTCACATATACTTGCAAATCAGCATGGAAACAAACGGCACCGCATGCGCCAGATGCACCATTTCCTGCCAGTCTCGTTCAAGCGGGCTTAGGTCATGCTGATTTGCAGAACTACTCAGTGAAGCTAGAAGATCTCAGGCTATACCATACCAAGATGTGGAAATACACTTTACAGGAAGGAAAACCCAACGAAGCGATGCATTTAAAGACAGACAGCAGACCACATTAGCAGATGAGATCAATAGGCAATTTAGCTCTTTTTAATCTACAAATTCTATTTAGAGTAATAAGCCCAGATAATCACAACTATGCAGAATTGCATATTAGGGTAAGAATATTTCCAAGGAGATTATGTGCTCTAGGCATGTTCAAGTAAATTGAGCTCAGCATAAGATATGTTTCTGACACTCTCTATGAGAGCCTCCCTTGAGAGTCCACACGTGACTGCAAAGTTCTTCAATCATTCACCTGTTGCTTTTAAGTTTAGTTTATAAAGATTTTTTTCCTCAAGGGAAGATTAAAATATCCCGGGATTTCCCTTAAACATTAGAAAGGGACCTCATTTCC
>VZSV01000225.1:67635-111482 GCA_013398735.1 Nothocercus julius | reverse complement strand
AGGCTCTCGGGGACCCGAGGGGCCGCCGGCGACGAGGTGCGGAGGTGCCGGGCCCTCCGCAGGGGGCCAGGGTGCAGGCCTGGGGGGGGGAGCCTGGAAATCTTTGTAGCCTCGGCCAGCCCCAGGGAGAGAGACACACGCACAGAGAGAGAGGAGGAGAGGCTGCGGCGGCGGCTGCATCTAGGAATATGAATTTCCCCCCCTCAGCAGGTCGGATCACCTCGGCTCCATGGTGAGGAGAAAGAAGAGCCCCCCTGGGCCCCAGGAGCCGCGCAATGGGTAGGCTGGGGTGGGCGCGAGGCACTTTGCGGGCCCCCGGCCCCCTCGGCGCTGCCCTGCTCCGCCGGCGCTTTGGTGGCTGCTTTTTTCTCTCCGTGTGTCTGTCGAGCGCTTCCAACCGCCCGAGTTTGGCTCGGCGATTTCTCTCCCAAAGGCGCCCCGAATTCCTCCGGGAAGGTGCCAGGGGGCTGCCGGGGGAGCCCCGCTGCCTTTTAGGCCCCTTTGGGGGGTTTCCCGCGGGGCTTTCCCCCTCCCGCCCCTCGGCACAGGTTGTTGGGTCGGGACAGCAAACGAAAGGGGATTTAGTAACAAACAACGGCGGCCATGTTGAGAGGAATTTCTGCAGCTAAACTTCTCCCCTCTCAGCCCAGGGATTTTTCTCCCTGGGTGGGGGGGTCTGTGGCCTGACTTTGTGCCCCCTCCTTTTCTCTCTCCCCTCCCCGACAGGATGACAGTGAAACTGGGAGAGAGCAGCGGGGAGGAAGGGGTGAAAAAGCTGGGCAAGCGAGCAGGAGGAGATGAGGAGTCCCTGGAAGAAGAAGGGGCAGGAGGAGGAGGAGAGGCAGCTCCAGGCAGCAGCAGCACAAAGAAAGAAGAAAAGATCATTAACAGCAACGCTAACGGCAGCCCCTCGGCGACCCCCGCCGCGGCGCAGGCCCCTGCCTCCCTCCAGCCGTCCCACAGCCAGGACCAGCATCATTTTCTCAGGTCCAGCGTCAGACCTCAGAGCAAGAGGCTGAAGAAGGATTCTCAGGCATCCTCCTCGGCTGGCAACAGCAGCACCGCGAAAGGCAAAGGTACCGAGTTTTGTCACACACAGGCTGGGGCGCAGGGGGTCACCTGTGTTTTTAGGGGCTGTCATCCCTGCTCGGGAGATGCCATCTTTTGTTTGCTCTTTGGGAAGGTGTTTGGGGCTCGTTTCTCTCAGTGGCTGAAACCTTCTTTGTGTCCCAAGGCTTCAGCTTCTCTGCTGTCCACTCGTGTTTACGCTCACAAAACTGGGGCTTGGGGGTATACGGGCCGGGGCAGGGGGGTCTCCCTTCGTTCCTGAAGAGAGCCTTTAATTCCTGCATTCCGTCAGTCGGGAGTTCTAGGAAATTTCTGTGTTTTGGTTAGGAAGCAAGCTGTGTAATCAGGTGGCTGCGCTCAGGCTTCTGACATGGGGTAACAACAAAACATTTGTTGAGTGCTAGTTTTAAGAAAAAAAGAACTTTAAAGAAATGGATCTTCCCCTCATTCTTTTCTGTGACCATTTTAGCAAAAGAACTGTTTTGGAATCAGCTATTAAGTGCACATATTGAAGCATTTGTTGGGCAAGGCTTTGCAAGCCCCCAGTACTACACCACTGTTTCAGGAGAGCTGGGGCTTTCGCATCCAATTTGAGATTTTTGAATTACGATTGCTATGTATACATATATGTGTGTATATTTACATACATATATATGTGTGCATGTACATATATATTTTTTAAAAACTTTAGCATTGTAGATATGCCCTCAGTTTTTGAAGGCTGTTCCTTTGCTCCGTACTGGAAGGCAGCGGGGGTGTCAGGCTGTGCTATTGTGTGTGCTCTGCAGTTGGTGGTTGACACCTGGCGCTCTAGCGAGCTTCGTTCTAGTTTGGGATCCCTTGTGCAAACATACTGAAACATTATTTTGTATTAAATTTTGAGGAAAACAGAACTTTCTGATTTTTTCACTCAAAATAAGAAAGTTTACTCTTGTCCGTCAGAAACTAAATAAAACTTCACAGTGTATCAATGTATATTGGAGAATACCTCGCTCCTCTCCATTAGAGTGATCTGCACGTGCTGGACATTAGGTAAACTTTTTAAAGAATTATGGTAGCTTAGTGTTACAATCAGAAGGCAGTCCTTTGCAAATTGGGATACATTAGATATTGCCATGCAGTCAAAAATTATTCAAATCCATTGTTTGGCATATAGTTTATATAATTAACTAAAATATTTTTAATATCTTAGTCGATCATGTCTAATCTCTTAAACTTTTTTTTTTTTTTTTAAGTGACATTCTTATATGTGGAATGTTGGAAGGTAAAACTGAAAGGTTTATATTTTTTTCTCCCCAGTTGCATTAAACTGAATAAACAGATGAAATACCCAGGAGTACTTAGCTGCAGATAATGATTTCAAGAATTGTAAATAGTATTAAATGTGAGCAGAGATTTCTTTGGAATACATGTAATCCATAGTTGACATGTAGAAGATATGGGTGTGAAAATATTCCATTGCTTTGAAAGTGTGTGCATATGTGAACAATACACATCGGTGTCTGTGTATGTGTGTGTTCATGTTTGCATATTTGTAAATAAATACATATTTACAATTTTAGAGCAGTGGAATAGTTTTAATGAGGTGCATTGACACTTGAAAAGCAATTGAAAACCAAATTTCATTTATTTTGTAATTCAGTTTCTGAAAGGACCAAAATAAAACTATGTACAGAACAGAATGTATTATTTTTGTAATTAGTTGTAAAATAGTGCTTAAAATCTCTGTACCTGACTATGCTGTCTGGGTTGGAGAAAATCCTTAAACCATTGAGAAGGACGGTCAGTGGCAAAATTATGATTATGTTTTCACTTTTTCAGTCGGAAGACCAGCCACAACTCAACCTGGCTAATTTTGATGTGAATGTATTGGGGCTCATTTCTCTGACGTGGAGGCGTCCTTGGAGAACGGAGCCATGGAGTAGGATCCCCTTCTATTTAGAGTTTTTTACACTCAGAGGTGCTTACTGAGACATTTTCCAGGCTTGTCTGAATTCTCCCTCAGAAACGTCTGGTGATTACAATTCATGGGATTTGCATTCCAAGGGAAGTATCACAGGGTTGTCTTCTAGGAAGGAGCTAATTGTGTGATGAAGGTGACTAATGAAGGTGGGACTAAACTCACTGTACTCCCTTTGTAAATATCAAAATAATAAAAAGCTCAATTGCATTCACATTCTTTTGGATGAGCTCTGAAAATGCAGGACGTTTCCATTTTGCAAGTCACAGTGAAGGTCATAACTCCAAAGGTAATGGTGACACTGGCCAGCAGGAGTGTTTATACTATGATTGTAATTGGTCCATACCAGAAACTTATTAGTGGGATATCTTTTAGTATTCCTATGTACTCCTTAGAATATTCTTAAAGAAACAGTCCCGTCCTGAGCATCTGTGTGCTCCAAAGTAAAACCTCCTTGTAAAGAGGATCGGAATGGGTATTATTATGGAGTATGATCATGACCTTAATGTCTCTCAAAATGTAGTTACACAGCAGGCATTTGTTGGTCCAAATTAGGTCTGTTTATTACAGATTTCTTTATTTTTGGCACTGGTGCTTTTGGGGTGCCCCATTGTAGTAAACAAACTGTTGATAAAATAAACATCAGGATGAGTTGGGCCACTCAGCATCTGCTAACTTTTCTTCTTTACCTTACTATATAGTTCACAGAAGACTTTGATTAATAATTTTCAAATTCTGCCCAGCAGAATGTATATATATGTCCTTAATTTGAGGGCTTGGGGATTCTTGCGCTTCCCTTTTGTGCACTCAGTTGCATTTTGAATTTAGGGCAAAAATGATGTAAAAATCAGCATAGTAAGATAATGTTTGAAATTTTTCCCTTCCAAAATCCTCTGTGTTTTGAATTGATGAAAGGTTTATGTGATATCTAAATGTGTACCTAAACTTCTGAATATCTAGTATCATATTTTCAAGTATTTATTGACTTTCATCATATTTCCAAATTTGCATTTTATACTTTAATGCACAGCTTTAGAAGCAGCAGTGCTGAACATAAGTCTTACAGTAACTTGCACAAAATCAAAGGAGAAATCTGAAGAAGTCACCGGGTGGAGGCTGTTAAGTATAAGAGTGCAAAAGCATCAAAGTTTCTTGAGAGTGCGGAAGCAGATCAAGATAAAGGGAGGTTGGGGAGAATTCTAAGAGTTTATTTCTCATTTTAAATATGTTTTTACCCATTTTTCCAAAAGAAGAATAAAGTCAAGAGGAAATAGTAACAAAATCTATGGTGATGTTCTTACGCTTGAAGCCTTTCATGCTGTTATTCTAAGTTTTTTCACAAAATGTGCCAGACAAGTCTGAATGCTTTTTTGGAACCATTTTGCTTTAATAAGTAGTTCCTATTCAAGGAAAAAGAAAAGTTCCTCTGAAAAGTTACGCTGACACATTAATTAATGTTCCATCTTTCTCCATCTTATAAAACTCACTGATCAGTAGCCCACAGTTTGGTTCAACCCATCAAAGTTGCATGTCCTGTAGTATGTGGGTTAGATTAATTACTGAAGAGGACACGTATTCCAAGATACTTGATTCTACTTAATCTATAAAAATTATTTTTATCGCACCTTTCCCAAATTGGAGTGTTGCAGAATATATTGTGGGCTAGATGTGAAATGTCATTCCTCCAACATTATATCTCTAGGGAGCGTGTAACTGATTAAACTACCAGCATTGTCCTTTGTCCTAATATTCTCCTTAGTTCTGCCCATCTCATTTAGGGTTGTTACTTCTCCTTCCCTCTCAGTCTGACGTGGTTTCATTCACTCTTTGTCCTCCCTTTTACCAGACTCTCCCTCCCTTCCTTTGACAGTGGCTGGGGACCAGAACTCTGCAGTACCTTTCACATCACGCCCCACCATGAGCGGAGGATTTTGTTCCATGTGCCATGTGCAGTAGGTACTGAGCTGGGAAAGGGGCTTGTCTGCAAGCCACACGGCTGCACAACCATACCATTTAGAGGGAACCACAGGCTTTTTTTGATCAGTGATACATGTCACATACATGTTAGTGTTTTAAAGTACTTTAAGTGAAGTAGTAACCAGGGTTACACAGATAGAAGTTTAATTGGTTTAATGTTGGCTCGCATAGGAAAAATGTCAATTGAGTAACAGCACTGATATAAACTGAACAGTTTCTTCACTTTTTGTCATACACGTAGAAGTATTTCCCAGGCTGATCCCTTGTGTCTGAATTTGTTTTTCTCCAGTGCTAAATTCTGTAAACAACTTTGTCTATGAGAAACACATCGAGTTTTTTAGCTTTATGCCTAGTACAGGTGCTTGTAATGTATCCTTCTTTTTAATGATGAGCAAGAGAATATTGATTTACTGGAGTTGTGGAATGAATAAATTTATAATGCACCATTTTTATTTAAGATGGTGCACATTTCACAGCAGTATTAGGTTAGCTCAGATGTTGCTGCTTTAACAGTTTAAATATGTATTTTCCTTAGAAAAGTAAATATTCAGTATAGTTTTGTGTATAGACTCCTTCTGATAATCAGCACTGTTGGAAGACGTTCAGCTACATCTTGGTTGTTCGAAACTAATAAATAGTAAGAGTTAGAAGAAGCTGGATGAGTGTGTACTTTTATAAGACATTTAACTGTTGTGTTTAAAGTTTTGGATATTAATAATAAGAACCTAATACAGTAGGAACATACCAAATGGTTTGTGATGATCTAGACTTAGCCTTCTCAGGAGTTCTTGCCGTTTACTGCAGAAGCAAACAAGCTAGGAATTAGTTTTCCAGTTATGTTAGTTCTCAAACTGAAACACGGGCTTACTGCAAAGTGTCTCCCTCCCTCTCTCCTTTGTACCTTCTTCTCAGCTAGAGTTTTTGGAGAGGAAGGCAATCCAGGTTGCATCTTGTTTGGGTTGTCCTTTCACACACTAAATGACCTTGTTAAATTCCCAAATCTGGACATTCTAGAGAATCAGCTGGTTCATTTCTTCACTGATGTGTGTGATGGTCTGGCCATTGGAAAGATAAATGCCTAAACAATGGGGCTCACTTGCCCAGCAATTAAGAAGAAAGTTTCAGCATTTGTCGTTGATTGCTTTTTCAGTAAAATCAGTAAGCAAATGCTTATGGGGTAAAGCTCTGCTGTGAGAAACTTTCTGACATCTTATAAGTTGGCAGTCACTTGCTCTGCCTGGAGAGGGAGTTTAGTATTTTATGCTCTAAATTTGTCTGTGTTGTGTACGAGGATCGGTGGGAGTCCTGTGCCCCTCACCTGGCTGCTGCCTGATGGATGTGCCACTTCCAGCTGACGTTTTGCAAATGAAGCCCGAGGAACGCCAGTGCAGAAATGAGCAGAGCATTGAGCTAGGCGAGGAGCTGTGTTGAATTGCAGCTCCTGTGTGTGTGGAATATACAAGATATGAAGAGCAAACACAAACATTCTACCTTGAGCCTAGAAGGAAAAACTTGTCATCAGTCTAGGCATGATGAGGCACTTGCTGATAGTATCAGTGATTCAATTATTTGAGGTATGGGCAGTGGTCCAGTGATTGTCATTTTCCTACCAGATTTTTAAATTGTAGTCTTTAAACCCCTTTATACACATTTTTGTGAGGTTTTATGTTTCACTACAAAGCAAAATTGAACTACTAAACTGCAAAGACAGCTTCTGTCTGGTAGTGTGGAAGGGAATAAGGAAAATGTAGTATGAGATGCTGCTATCTGAGTCACATATATCTGAAACTCTGATGATAGTGGGCATGTAAGTGGGGAGAACATAGAATCAATAAGCTTTTTCTGAAACATCGATACTCCGGTCTATGGTTTTGTTAGAAGTTACAGGCAATTACCAAGAACAGAAACCTAATGTCTTGACAATCTGTAGAGTCAAAACTGGGTGAAAATGCCAAGAACTTAGCTTCCAAAGGTGTTGCTTTGTACCTCCCGTGCAGGAACTGCTTCTCTGTTGCATCCCGATTGTCATAGCTGTAAAGTCACGTGGATGGATGTCCACTCTTGTGACTTGTACAGGGAAGGAGCAGTAAAGAGAATGACTGTCCGGCCTGCAGTGATCTCCCTTTACAGACAATTCTACTTAGAGCAGATTCTTGGAGAAAGTCCCCTCGCTCTCTCCAGCAGTGACGGTGGTAGGACTCACCTGAACAGACATTTTTGTTTTAATGCATTACTTTAATTCTCAACAATAGCTGGTTTAAAACTTACGATCATGATTATCAATCATTAATTAGACAAGACAAAGTTGCTGCTTGTTGCGTATATGAACTGGAACTTTATAAAACAAGACTGAAACCATGAATTTGAGGGGTGAATCATAACAATGTATGTCTACTTGCAGTCCCTTTTATCCTGAGTTGTTTTATAATACCATGTTTTAGAATAAACAGTGCTTCTTACTGAGATCTGGTATACACTAGTATAAATTTTGGTAATCTACTGAAATAGCATTGTGCCGAATAGTAAGTAGTAGAGATTGTGCAAAGGGATGATATAGCAAACTCCTTGATTTCTAGAAGAATTAAATGACACCTGAGATGTCTGTAGAGGTGACGGAATATTAGCTTTTCAAAATCTTGACCTGTGAGACTCTAAACAGTTGTCTGAATAGTAATTTCTTTCTGTTTAAAACAGGAGGGGCTATGATGAACTCAAAAGGACTACAGTGTGTCATTCGGGGAGTTCGGAATAGAACAGATTATCTAAAGAATATTTAATAGAATAGAAAAGTATATCCAAAGGAGCAGAAGAGCGATTTCAAAATATATCTTTTGTAAAAAATGAAACCGTGGAGCCCCTAGTGTGTCCTGAGAAGAAGAAGCTCAGTGGAACCGTTCTGTTCCCTTTGCCTTTTACATGCAACAGAATTGCATGTATTTTGCATGTATTGCGCCTATTATTTCAGAAGAAATCTACTAGATGCAATTTCTTTTTTAAGAAATTAGAGGCTTCGTGACATATTTGCTTCTTATGCTTTTTAATTATGAAAACCTTACAAGTAGCATGTATGCTGTATGATCTCTAGGAAATCTGTGATAGAACATGTACCTGGCAGGTGACTACGGGTCTGTAGTACTTTGAGCAAGCGTGCGTGTGCATACACAGATTAGTTTATTCTTAGTTTTTTTAATCAATTGGTTTTCTAAATAATTTCTTGGAAAGTTAGAGGTCTGCAATCAGAAGAGTAATTCTTCGGTATGCAAGTCTTAGAGCCATCTTGCTACAAGCGAAGTATTTCACTTTGGGAACAAGTAGCAGCAAGAGGGATGGTAGATTGAGACTGAAGACTGGTGTGTTTGTATTCCCTTTTCTTGGTGTTCAGCAATTTTGAACATTAAGATCTGTATTTCAAGTGTTATTATAATTGTATGCAAATTCCAATATTCTGATCACACATGTTCACTTGCAGGATAAATCTGTGAGTCCAGGTCTTAAATATTCTACTTTTCTTCTCAGACAGCTATTCAACTTCCTTAACCTTTTATAATGATTTAGTTCTTTTGGGGCCTTAGGTTCACAACTGCTGTGTTAAAATTGCTTAACTTTAAGACATTGTATAGATGGCTGGTAAAGACTCAGGAAATGGATAAGCTGTTTATTTGAAAAGTTGTTCTTAGTTGAATTTTCTTCTAATTATCTATAAGACTGTCTTTCATCCATCTTTTTCCATATGTGCTTCTCTGTGGTGACTACATTTTTGTTTGAAAGAATCAAAGAGCAATTTCTAGAAATAAAAGAAACGTTAACCTTAAAACTGATGCTATGTCATATTTCATGCCAAGTAAATATTCATTGCACACTGGGGAAAAAAAAAAAAGGTAAATTTGGGTATCTTACAAACTCTGTTCTGGATTTTGTTCCAAATGTTCTTAGTTACTTGAACAAATATTTTCAGGATTCAGAACAGTGTGATTTTTTTATTATCCCAAGGAACACAGAACCACTTTCCAAATGCAATGGAGTAGTTAAGGTTTACATACAAATTTTGAATCTCTAAGGCATAGTAAGCCCTTAGCAACTGATTGTTCTGATACTCTGGTCATATTAGGATCAGTTTTGGATATCCCAAGTCTTGATTGCAATATGTATATTTTATATATATTTTCATATTTTTTTTTTTAACACGGACTTTGTTAGATAAGCAAACTACTTCAGATAATTGAATCTTAAAAGGTAACTGACCATTTTTAACTTAAGCTTAAAACAAATAACTACATTGATGCGCATAAGCCTGGAAAGCTGGATGAGGTTACTGTATTTCACAAGCTGGATTTGTAAGCAGGTAAGCTAAGGTCAAACAGTTTATCATAAAATAAAGAATAAGACTTGAAAAGTAGTGCAAAAAGGCCAGTAATTGGATAAAAGATAATGGTAATAAGGATGTTAAATAATTAAAAATGTTTAATATTAAAAAAAAAACTTTTTAAATGAAATACACTGCTGCCTTGATAAGAACAGTCAAATCTTGTACATCTTAGCAAAATTTAAAAAATGTATTTTGGAAATACAAATCACTGAGCGTAATTACTTTTTCATGGAAAAATGGAGTTCATTTTTTGTGGGTTCTCTGAGATTTCTTCATTAACTTTTTTTTTTTTTCTTTTTTTTTCTGTTTGAGCTTTTGTGTCTTTTTTAAAAAACTTGTCATTTGACCATTCTATTTCAGGTGACATACCTTGAAACAATATGATAGAAATGAAGCTGGCAAAGGAAAATTCTGAATCCCTTTCTGTCTTTATCTGTGAATCCTCCTGTTGGTTTAGTATTCACTCTAGTCTTGTTTTTTTTTTTTGCAGCAGCAGATAATGGAGGAACTACATCTGGTAGCACCCCAGGAATTCCTCCCAGCACTCCTGCAGCAAATTCCAAATCAGCAGCAAGAAACTTGGGCTCCTCGACCGGAGAGAAGGAGGAAGGGAAGAAGGTCAGAAGGCAGTGGGAATCATGGAGCACCGAGGACAAAAATACTTTCTTTGAGGGGCTGTATGAGGTATGTGTAAAGAAAAAAGGCAGCTTAGGCTTCCTTTAGGTATCTGGATGTTGCTAAGAAGGTTCATTTGATTGGGATTTGCAGGAACACCCCCTTATGCATATATTACATGCACTGATAGAGTATGTGTGTGTATATATACACACAATATACAGACACATATTTTCATATATACATATATATATAAAAAAATATGGTAGGGTAGATGGGAGCCGAATGCCATGTCAGAAGCCTCCGATTATTTTAGCTTTTAGGATATGTATCACAATAAACATAGAAATGAAATGCACAAGAATGTGCCTCCCTACCAATGAACTTCTCAAGGAAATTTAAAAACACGAAAAGTATCTCCTGTGAGAATACCTTGATGATTGTCGTAATTCAGGGTTTAATGTATTACCATGTAAAGTGAAAATCACTTCTGTAATAATAACACTATAGTTATATATTTGGGGTTAGTGTGAACACTTACAGTCTTTTCCCCTTTAATTCCTCTTGCTATTCCTGGGAATTGTGTAAAATTTAATTCCCTCCATTGTTCAAAGGAAACATTTTTGATTGCTCTGGAATAAGTTCCAAAATCCGGTGTAGGATGAGTCTGGGCTTCGCTTCAGTTGGTCGCCCACTTTCAGTCATTTTTTTTTTGTCTTTACCATTACCTTTTAGTAGCGATTTTCACACTTTGTAATCATATGTAAATCAACTCCAGCTTTTTCTTCTGAGTTCTTCAGAAATTTTGTGATAGCAGGAGATCATTGTTAACGTATATAAAATTAACCTTTTCCTTTTTTAGTCCTCCAGCATTTTATTTATTTATTTTAGAGCGTTTAAAGGGACACCTAGGTATCTATTTCTGTGTAGAGAATAAGCTTCTACAATGTGTTGAACTACCACAGTGCATTTTCTCTAAGAAAATATTTTTATTTTATTTTTAAATAAAAAGGTTCCCCTCATTATTTGAAATTCAATTTTTTTTCCACTAATAACATGAATGTGAAATTTACTGAAAAAAAGAAAAAAAAAAAAAGACAAATTTTTTTTTCACCTTCCTTAGACAGAGATGGAGATAAGAGGAAGAGGGGAAGGGATGCAGAGGAAATTAAAGAAACCAAAATGACCAGGTCATTATTTTCAATTCTGCTATTCAGAGCAGTTCTAATTAACATCATTTTTAAAAGTTTATTTTACTTTGAAAAAGTTCTTTTTAAGAAACTAGGAAGTAGCTTCTATGACATCTGAGGTACATTTTACCTAAGAGAAACCAATGTCACCCTTGCCCTGTTTTAATACCCATGAATTTTGGTTATGACCATGTGAGACGTCATTTCTCACAAAGAACCTCCAAATCCGTCATGTTTATGGAGTTGTCTTGTGCCAAAAGAGGGACTTGGTTTTGAGTATTTCACCTTGTTTTATTTTTTCTTCAGCATGGGAAGGACTTTGAGGCGATCCAGAACAACATTGCACTGAAGTACAAGAAGAAAGGCAAACCGGCCAACATGGTGAAGAACAAGGAGCAAGTCCGACACTTCTACTACCGCACGTGGCACAAGATCTCCAAGTACATTGACTTTGATAACGGTCAGTATGCGGGGACGTGGGCTTGGCACAGAGTTCTGTCTGGTGGGGACTAGGCTTTTTGGCGCCATTCTAGAGGGTAGCGGGCAGACAAGGAAGATGAGGAAATATTTAATAATACTAAGGTAGGTGTGAATGCCTTGTATTTTTCTTAGCATGACCATGCAGAAATTAATCTTTTTTTTTAAAAATAACTTCCCCCCAAAAGGTTGATAGTAGCATCATTGCTCCAGTGGTGTTTCACTGCACCGTAATAAATGTTAATCCAACTGTTAATCTTACGGGAAAGCCAGGTTTAAAGAAGTATTTTTCAGGTACCTAAATGTTACAGTCACTCTTGGTATCATCAAGCAAATGGACCCCTGTCCCTGCTTTTCACCACCTTGGGGAAAATGTGACCCAAGTATAAACAGCTGAAATACGTATATACGCTTCAAATAAACCTGAAATTGTATCACTGATGGACTAACCAAGGAATCCCAAACTGCTGAATTCTTTTCCCATTCTTCTCTGTTTATCCCCAGCTTCTTCAATGATAAGGAACCTGGGTAGCCATATGAACTCTTAGTAGTGTTTTGTAACAATAATGGTAATGCATGATTTTTGATACTTGATTTTTATCAAATACAACGTATTCTGGGTCTTTTCCAAGTGAGGATTCAATTCAATTTCTTGCTTAACCTGAATAGCAGGTTAAAGAAACCTTTTGCAAAGTGAACAGATACTGCTGAATTCTACTTCTTTTAACTCTGTGAAGATGCCATGAAGAATGTCAGTGTTCCTGTTAGCATGTTGATCAGAAAGATGTCCAGGGCCTTCCTGATTTAAATTGATTTAAATTATGATGGTAGTTGCATGGTGGTTGAATTTTTTAGTATACAAGCAGTTCTTTTATCTTCAGCAAAATTCTGGACAGTAAATTCTTCCTGTCAAATTCTGCCTATACCTGTCTTGTTAAAAATATCTCATGCATGAGAAATGGCTGTGACTTGCAGCACCAATGACCTGTAAGGTGTATTATCACATACCCCTAGGAAAAGTGAAAGAGGCACAAAGAAGATGGAGAATACAATTCATAGGATTAAGTTATCTAAGACATTTAAGACAGAGGATGACTTATAAGTCCAAAATACTTTTTAAGTTTAAGATTATCTGAAGGAGCACTTAGATGTTTAAAAAGCATCTTACAGCGTAAGATGTAATTTTTTTTTTCCAAAGCACAATGACATTTTGAGATAAAACAAGCCATTAATATTTTATCTGAAAATACATGTCATGGCAAACAGTATTGGAAGAAATGAGTTTGTGTAGGACATGTTAAGAAAAGTTGTCGTGGGCATACTTCCTCTGCTGTCTGAGTAAGATACAATTCTGTATCTCTATCTCTGCAGTCTAAAATCTCCTTGGATGGAAGAATTTAAGAATTAGTGCTGTGCTTTGATTAGTTTTAGTATTGGTAAAAATACAGGTGCCTGAAATTGAGATTAAGGGTGTTTGCAAGTCAAAAAACACTGAATTTTTAGTTAAGAGAGTAATTTTTTTGTCAGTTATAAACGACAAGATTTTTCAGTGCTGCTATAGATCTCTAAATAAATAAGAAATAATAAGATCCACATTAAAATCTGTTGATACAAAAGGAGAAAAGCTAAAGCTGAATAAAATGTGTGTAGTCTTACATAAAATAATAGAAACTGGAATTTGCATCAAATCCTTGTGCATTTGTGTCTCCTGAAAAATTTGGACTTAATTGTGAATTTTCATGTAAAAGTGCTATATGTATTTTCTTGAGACATCAGTTTGATTGCTTTAGAAATTATAGACAGTTAAGGGATACTAGAATTGATATAACTGAATTAACTTTATTTTGCATATTGAACTATTAGTTTAAGTTCTTTTAAAGCTTTTTTTTCCTTTTGTTTTGTTGCCTTTCCCAGAAATTTAAGTCTCCAACAGGAAATCGGTGAGCCCCTCTCAGTGTAGTTTTCCTGGAAATTGAACTTAATGTTACCTTCAATATAGGATTAGCTTTTGTTCACAGTGTTCAGACGAGTACTGCAGCGTGGATTGGGTCTTCTCACTAACCCTGCTTCTGCTTTTCAGTGTTTTCGCAAGGGCTGAAAAAATCCTCCCTGGAGCTTTATGGCTTAATCTGCTATGGGGAACTAAGGAAGAAGATTGGGGGATGTGAGTATGAATTTCCTGATGACTGAAAATTATTTTCATATGGTAGATTCAGAAGTATCTACCATTGAAGTTGGCCATGTCCAGAGTAGTTTCAGTCTTGTGTCATTCAGGGTGTTTATTCACTGTATTCTGCAGCCATTATCTGTGGTGTAGATTTTCATGAAATGTATTTTTATTTTTTGTAAGACCTTCCTAGTCTATTGCATGAGTCCTCTTTGTCTTCAGCAGATTTCTTTAGCTTTTGCTATCTGCAGGAAGCAGGACTTGGTGGTGAAAGGTGCATACATAGGCAGTCTAGACACCTCTGTTCTATTAGTCCTGAAAACAAAGCACTTAAATGTGTAAGTGATATTATTTATACACACAATTATTTTTGCCCACACAATCAAAATCTGGGATGATGTCTTCCTACAAATCTAAATTTGTAGAAGAGAATTCTAGACTATAAATTTTTCCATAATGACAAATACTGAAGAACTGAAAACCGTAAACAGAAATAACTTCAGCACTAACCAGGATGCAACCCCATGGGCTAGAGGCAAAGTGAAAGAACAAGAAAGACTTAGTGAGTGGACGTGCATGATTCCTAATGGAATTCCTATATATTGGGGGACTTTTAGCTAGATTATTTCCTCACCTGGAGTTTTATTATAACTTCTCAGTAATCAGCCCGTCCTGGAGGTCTGCACTGACTATATTTTGTCTGTTCACTGGAGAAGCAATTTTGAGTTGGTTCAGGACAGAGGTGCTGAGGAAGACAGGTTGCCCTGCCAATAGCAAACAGTATTAGTGTTTCTTCCCTTTCCCTGCATCTTGTCTCCAAAGCATCCATGGCTCTGGCTGGGAATGAGGCTTCCTGCAGTCGCCATGGCAATGCAGGCACACTCAGTGCTTCTCCCTCTTTATATAACTTCTTTTTTTTTATATAACTTATTTTTACCCACTCCCTCTCTCTTTCTCTAGACCAATGGACCAGGGCAGCAAGTCTCTATGTCCAGATTATGAGAGGTTTCCTCTGTGACTGATGAAAGTAGTTCTTCCCTCTTAGTTTTTTATATATTTTGTAGTATTCAGCCAGGCCCAGCTTCCCAGCAATTGAGATGACTTTATGTAGAACAAAGGAGGAATAAAAGTGTGTCAGAAATACTCCCAGCACTAACCAGAGCGAGGTTAATTGTTCTGTAAATAGACCTGGACTTTACTGTCATAGAAAATAGCAGTCGAGTTGCAATAATTGATTGCATTTAAACAGTGCAGTATAGAAAGTGTCACCTGTGCTTTTTTTAAACTGCACGCAGACGGGTGAGGGCTTGATGCTCTTTCGTTCTGCTGTGCTGCCGTAGCAACAGAGACCGAGCCTGAAGATCAGCAAGCTTTTCTTCTGTTTTGTAGTGATGTGGTGTTAGGTTAGTGCTCAGCCACCCAAGATTTCAACCGTATTTAAAAACTTTGGACATTTAGTCTGTGAGTAATATGTAATTTTTGTGGAAAGGTTAAAGTTTATGTGTTGGGAAAACAGAGTATTTTCTGGAAGTTTATGTTTTATATTGTAGCCCATTTATGCCCTTTCATCCTGCCTAAGGATAAAATGCAGTGGCTTTGCAAAGCAAGTGCAAATGGTCCTGACTATATAACATAAATCCTAATTTACTGTATTGTCCTTTTTCATGGAAAGGTATGGATGACAAGAACGCAGCTAAACTCAATGAGCTCATTCAGGCTGGGTAAGTATGAACTTCTTCCTGAAACTTTTGGAATTGGGTTGTTCAGTAACACAGTTGTTCATCCATTGATTGTTAAGCTGGTCATCCTGAGTCTAGATAGTATCTCATGCTTCCTTAGAGCTTCACTTTGCTTTGACATGCGTACGTTCCTTCATTTATGTCTTTTCTCCTTTTCTATAGAGTCGTTAATTGTTTTTAGAAACAAATGATGGATGAATTTTAAGAAAGTCTCAAAATAAGAATTCTTTATAGAAATTTTGACACTAAAAAGTTGACTGAATATAGGGAATATAGTTTTTCTCCATATGCTTATGCCAATAGTGCTCACCACTTCTGGCTTTCAGACCTCAAACAGCACTTCCAGTGTATTTTGGACCTCAGCCCTCCAGGTGCTTCTTTAAGAATGAATAGTTTCTTTCACTTTGGGAAAAAATACGGTTTGGGGGCATTCAGTTCTGCTTGGCAGTGTCCTTCATACTACAGAAGTGCTTAGAAGCTGTCCCACTATTAGAAATAAGGGAATACCTGAAACATGTATGTAAAACAGATGCTTGGTGTTATGCTTTTTTATTGCTCACCATCTGGGCTTTCCAGATGAGTTTCTTTATAATTCTTTAATCTTCCCTCTTCCTTTATTAATCTTCCCTCTCCTGAGAGCTGGGCTTTGTACAGTTGCAGGTCTCAAATCTGATTGTTTATGAAATCGGTTGTTCATTCTTCTATTAAGGGTGAAATTTGAAATTAGAGGAGAAGTGAACGTTTGGTTTGGCAGTTGTTTAATAAGACAGTCTTTTTCTTCATCATCTCTGTCAGTAAGCTTTTATATAACAAGCTGGTGCTTTAAATATTTTTTCTTTAATTGGAGTTATCAGACATATTCCTGGTTTTTGTTTTAAAGCCTGGAAGCTTTTTTTTTTTTTTTTCCCCTCCTCTCCCCCTCATAGAAATTAATTTCCTGAGGTGTGTTTAGGCTGTGGGCAGCCATTCTGTCCTTCTCTGGGTTGTACTGGGGTGTCCTGCATCATCCAAATAGACTAAGCCCCGCTAAATGAGACTGCTCACTTAGCCAACTAACATCTCGGTCGAGTACTTGCCACTTGAAGGACTTCTTGTCTGCAGCATTTCTCATGATGAAGTCCTTAGTTCTTCACTCTGTGTCTCACGTGTCTTCACTCTGTTTTCTCACGTGCAGCCCTCACCCATTTACTGGGAAACTTTCTCCCTCTTGCAAGAGCAAACTGTGCAGGGAAACAAGGTTTAATTCTGTATCTCTATTAACATATTTAATTTTTTATCTGTATTAAGACCTGGCTCTTTACACTGTGTGGATTAATCCCGTGCGCGTGCAGGGAGTTGGGCAGCCCATGCTTCCACAAGCAAACACATGGTGGATATTCCCGTCGATTCAATTTTCTCCTTTCAATTTGTTCAGCAACATTAGAACCCTTGATGGCTCTATCTGTGTGCAAGCAGCTCTCTTACTTCTGTTTCTGACACATTTAAGTGTGATTTTTCCCTCTTTTCCTCTCAGGCTGCACTACACTTCCTAAGGTTTGTTGCTATGTGGAAGCCCTGAGTGAAACCGAATCCCTATCCCGATTG
Source organism: Nothocercus julius (assembly GCA_013398735.1). Taxonomy (NCBI): domain Eukaryota; kingdom Metazoa; phylum Chordata; class Aves; order Tinamiformes; family Tinamidae; genus Nothocercus; species Nothocercus julius. Next base: position 94,339 of record VZSV01000225.1, on the reverse strand, counting down.
CTAATACTGCTTTATTCTGATGTTTTCCTGCAGTAGATAAATGTTAGCCTCGTTTGGCCGCAGGAAGGGTCAGGCGAGGCTGAGATTATGAGGAGCCACCTGGCAGTTATTGGCAAGCTGGATACAGCCGCGGGAATCCTGCACTCGGCTTATTTTGCTTATGTTACACATTATCTCTGCCTTTCCGTAAAAAAACGTGTGGTCTGGCAAAGCCAAATGACCCTGTGAGATGCTGGTAGCAACATTAGACTGCCAGTCTTTCTGGCTGAGCCCATCACCGAGGTCACAGGTAGTTAATGGTGCTTGAAGATAGATTTAACTGTCTGTTTCAAATAGCTGCCCTTGGTGCTGCTGTTATATGAATCAGTGGTCTTTTAGGAAATAGATCTTAGTGTTGGTATTTATAAATCCCAGGGAGGGCAAGAATTGCTCTGTCAGCTTCCTGCGGCGCCCACGTACTTCAGCGAGCTCCTGTCAACAGTGATCCCCACGAGCTGCTTAATGTTTTTAGGATTGCTAATTACAATTAAGGAACAAAGAAATTATGGGTATCCAAATCACTTCCTGCCCAGTCCTCTGGTACCAGCTTTTATACGGCAGCGATGCCACGTCATGTGCTGAGGGAATATAAAAAGAAAGGTAGCTTTGTGGCAGTACTCCAGCACTGTTCAAAAATAGGTTTTAATAGACTGAGACCAAAGGTATTTTGTTTTGGTGCCCTCCCAGGAGTGAAATGTTTTTATTTAACTGAGATTTTTGTAAAAATCTTTACATTTAATTTAAAAAAAAATACATTTGGGGAAGTTTATGTGTTCTCTGAATATGTTTATAAATCTTCAGTACTCACGAATGAGACTTAAAAACAGAGAAACACAAAATTAAAAGAATGAAAGTAATACAAGAGATAGAAAGTAAAAGAAATAAGCAGCTGTTATAGCACATTGCAGACACTGTTCAGTGTCTGTTAGCATTTTTTTTCTCAACTTGGAATGATCTTCATAACACAAGAATTACTGTTTTTTTAAGACAGCTAAAGACAGATGTCTTAATGGACATTAGTGTCTCCATTCCAGTCCTTAGGTGTGATATGTGTGCAGGGGGAACGATCCTTCATTGCCTCTGATTTCCTAGGAAAGGCATTTGGTGTGCCACTGTAGGAATTTACTGCTCCCTGAAATAAGTAAAATAATAATAAAATAGCAATTAATAATACAAATTAATAACAATTCTATTATTAATAATAAATAAAAAAAAATCAGTAGTGGTTCCTAATGCACATTTGGTGTGGTAATTTTTTTTAACATTGAACTTTTACCATTTTCTTCATTTGTACAGATCCAGGACCCATGCAAGCAATTAGCTAAATCAGTATTTTAAGCTGAGACTAGTTCTGTTGCAGGCTGTCCTTTTACTCCTTTTTATCTTCTTTTTCTTTTAAATTAATAAAACTATTCCTTAGGACCTTTTTATCCCATGTGTTTCAATTAGGAAGCTACAGTATTCAAAGATATCGACTTCTATACTAATTTAAAGGTAGAATAATTTTATATCAGATTCTCCCTAGATTGCTTTAAACCCATCACACTTTCTAGAAATGGGAGTCAGGGGAGTTATTCCTGACTTTCCAGGCAGAGCACCGAAACCTAGGGAGTTGAGGCGCTGCTTCTTCCCATGCTGTAGGTTCAAGGCTGCAATGAAAATCCTGATGCTGTAGCCAAACAGCGACAGGTCTTTGCACATGGGGTTTTCAACGTGAATTCCTGCATGTTCTGTGTTTGTGTGTTGAGGAGAATATTCTGGTGCTCAGTGCTGAGCTGTTGTTCTTACCTAGGACTCCAGACTCAGCAATAGCTGCTGCTCCCCTTTCAGGGCTGTCAGCAATCTCGCATTTGTCTTTCTTCCTCCATCACTTTCTTCCTTATGGATTTTTTTTAAATATCTTTTTCTGTAATATATTCATATGCTTCACATTCCTTTTCTGTGTATTTTTCTTTTCTAGTTTTCTCTCTCTGCCCTTTAAGCACAGACACAAATGCAGCTAGGAGCCTAAGAGGCATTATCTTAACATCTGCGTGTTCCTGATGTCCTAACGTTTTGCAAAATTAGTGGTATACTGAGTTTCTTGATGCATATTTTTCAACCCTTAGCTGCAGTTTTTGGCTCGAAGTTCCTGTTGAACAATTACATGTTTGTGTAGGTGAGGTAGAATATCCCTTGTATAATACAAAATTTTAACATGAATGTCTGCCTGTTTATCTGAAGTGAAGTTTATGGGATAGAATATGTGGTGTATTTTTTCAGCTAATGTAGGTGGATGAAATAGCATTATGAGCATTCACGTTCTTCCTTGGGTCACCTTCAAGCCCCATGAAAAAAGAAGCTTCTCTGGTTTATATAGTAAAAGCAATGCTTCTTCCCACAAACCTTGCCTCTCTTGTGTCCTTCCACCATTACAGTTAAAATAATAATACTGTTAAGACTCTTTGTTTGCATGGGGCTACTCGAAGGATACATTTTGATGGAAAAAAATTCTGCTTTAATTAAACTTGAGGTGCAGGGAGAGGTTCAGCTAGTGTACGTTGTCAGAAGTAGTTGGTGGCACTGCCCTCAGTGCCCTGCTACAGCTGGACTGTAGACTTAAAATTTAGGGGGCTGTTTCAAGGTTCATTGTTAATTGCATTAAATTAAGTGCATTAATGAGTGGATTTTGTACAAGACCATTATGAAACTGTGTTTCCTCCCCGAGTAAGAGGAGGGAACACCAGGCATGTCTTCACTAAGAGAGAGAAGGATTGTGGTGGTTTTGATGGCATTAACCGCATGCGGGAACAAGGCAGAGAACCGTAATAACAGCTTGTCGGCAGTGTAGTAGTCCCTACAGCCATTCCCTGACTTTCCAGACTTCCCATTTTCCAGCAGGCCTATGCATTCTTGCACCCGATCATCTCAACGTGAGCTTTCTAAAAAGCGTGAGCAGCATTAATGGTAGGAACAGAGCTCCCTGGTACTCTAACGAGAGGTCTGACGTTGGAAGTCTGAGATTTCAAGCTCAAGTGAGTTGCATTATTTTTTTTGCCAGGAGTAATTGGAGCTTTCTGTGAATCCCTGTTGTTAAATGGCAAGGGTATTTGTTACGAACCATTGGGATATTGGGGTACCTTTGTGTAATACAATGAGCAGTGGTAACAGGAACATTTCTGGAGCTCCAGAAGAGCGGAAGAGTTGTAGTCCTCTGCTATATTTCTGTTTGCTGTTTTGGGGAAAACAATGATAAGCCCTGGAGAGAGAAAAGCGATAGGTATCTGAAGGTTTTTATCCACTGCATATTCTTTCTTTTTTGTCAAATCCTTTCATGTTTCTGCCAGCTACAGTATCAGTTTTGCACTGTGCACCCATTTCTAATCACTCAAGACCAAGGTTTGTCCTCAGGATGAAAAGTGGAGATTCTCCACCTAGAAATTCGGGGCAGAAAGGGAAGGTCTGCAGTCTTCCAGATATTCAGCAGCTAAATTTGAGTGCAGCAGAAGTTTTTTGTCTTGACGTGAGAGAGGGAGGGTGATTTGTACTAGTCTTGTCTTCACTTGTAATGAAACATGGTTTATTTAAGAAATACGTTTTTAAAAGTGTTAGCTGCGTGTGATTATACTTGGTTTCAGGAGATTTATTTTCTAAAGAACACTGACTTTCTGGTAAATCATACTTGTGGTCAATACACTTGAGTTACATCGTGGTTTCCCATTTTAGGGGTTAAGCTGACCGTTCGATTTTACATTCATCACTATTGCATAGCTATCCACGCCTCGTGCTGTGTCTAGTAAAAGTCTTTTCCCTGATGGAGGTTGACTGTTGGGCTTGGTGTGACCCTCTGTTTGGTTTCAGACAATTCAAGTTGGGCTGAAGTTGAAGAACAAGGAGAAAAAATAGCACTAATGTCTCTGTCCCAACAGCTGGAGAATATTGTTGTTTACAAACTTTTGTACATCGTGCCTTTAATTGTTTCTTTTTCAATACATTTAGGGCCACGACTGTTCGCTACAAAGGGAGAAACCTTCGAATCAAAGCTCCAATGTGCAGGGCTTTGAAGAAACTCTGTGATCCAGATGGTACGTAAGAGACACTGGAACGTGGAAGAGTTTTAGCAGATGGCTGGAAACATATGAGAGAGAATAGGCCTCTTCTGAGGCTTATATCACTAGCAGGGGGATTAGTGCCGTTTCACATTTTGTTTGGGCACAGATACGTCCCTATTGTCCTTTTATGACATTTGCCTGTATAGTCCCAGTAAATTTAAGCTTCACCCAGCCCCCTAAATCTTGGAATATGACACTAGGTAGGTGGCAAAGGAAATAGCTGCATCATAGAATCATTAAGGCTGGAAGGGACCTCTAGAGATCATCCAGTCCAACCCCCTGCTCCAGCAGGGACACCCAGAGCACAGGGCACAGGGCGGCATCCAGGCGGGTTTGAAGATCTCCAGAGCAGGAGACTCCACAACCTCTGTGGGCAGCCTGTGCCAGGGCTCTGTCACCCTCACAGGAAAGAAGATGAGATAATATTAGAACTTTTAATATGTGAAGATAGTTCTGTCTTCTCTAGTGCCAGTCAATAGGCAGCAGTTTGTTGTTTAACATTAAGCTTTTCAGACTTTTTTAACCTTCTCCAGTTCAGCTGTGTATGACCTCACTTTCTCTCAGTAAGTGGCAGTTTAAAGTTATGAAATAAAATATTTGTATGAAGTTTCTAGACCCTCAACTAGAAGCTGCCAATACCACTGCAGTTGCCAAGGAAAAACATTAATATATGGGAAGAGAAGGTAATCTAAGGAAGTAGGCTCTGCTGGTGAAGCTGAGCTGCCCGAGTCGTCTCTGGATGATGCTCTGATATCTGTGATGTTTTTCTCCGCCTAATTGAGAATACAACTTTCTGCCTGAGAGAGTTATACTTGGTTTTACCCCTGCCTTTTGCTTCATTTCCCTTCAGGCATTAGTGATGAAGAGGACCAGAAGCCAGTGCGTCTTCCTCTCAAGGTCCCTGTGGAGTTGCAGCCACGAAATAATCATGCATGGGCACGAGTGCAGAGTCTTGCCCAGAATCCCCGGCTTAGGTAGGAATGGGCTAATCGTGCTCAGCGTGGAGCAGGGAAATACATGGGCAGCATCCTAACATCTTCTCTGTCTCCAGGATCCTGGCTGCCAACCAGGCAGCACATACTGGAATGATAGAGCACTTTGCCTAAATGTCCCCAGTCTGAAGGTTTTATCCAACCAGAGTATGTGATTCTTGCAGATCGTGAGATCTCAGACTTGGAAATTAGATTACCATTACTCTTTATATCTTTTCATTTGAGTACTTAAAGGAACCGCTAGAGTTGGAGAGTAAGGTCCTCGGTGCCATTTACACACAGCTGTCAGAGCAGAGGATGCAAGTAAAACATTTATTTGCAGCACTAATTCAGCTAAAGTTTGTACTGAATGTGCCCTAAGACAGGGAGAAGGGAAGTAAAACAGTGGTTAGAGGAGCCTGCACCAAAACTCAGAATATGTCAACTGAAAGAAAAATGTTTATAGTTTGACCTGCTTCCCACAAAAATGTAGTTGATGCTGTTGTTTCAGTGTTATCCATGGCTGTTTATTTTAGTACGTATATTTAGCTCGGAGCTGGGAGCAGAAAACGGTAGACCTTTGTGATGCTGATTTTGTTTCAAAGGGAGCAGTTGCATATGAGGACCAAGTAGTATGCAGAGAGGAGAATGAGGGGTTTTAGCATTAGAAGTTCTTTTATTTGTTTATTTTTTGTTTTTCTTTTGTAAAACGCATTGAGGACAAAAAGCCCCCTTTCTTTCTGTATTTGGTGTGGTAACCTTGTGCTCTTCCTGCAGTTTGCTGTTCAGCTAAATCTTCCATTCTTTTCCCTTCTCCTTACGTCTGGAGAAGCTGGTATCTTGAGTCACAGCAATCAAAGTTACTTGATAGGCTCTTTGAGATATTTCACAATTGTGAGTTATCTCCATTTTAGCCTTGCCAGATAAAATTCATCCTTTTGCTTTGCGCCTGGGAGCGGGTTCTTGGAGAATGCCAGTGTTTCCCCTGATTCCCACTCCAGTGCTGCCGCAGAGGCTGGAGCTTCTGCTGACGCTTTGCTCTGTTGCTTTGCTCTGTGTGTCTTGCACACAGGATGATAGTGGAGCTGCATCGGAAGGTCTCCAGCCTCATTGAGTTCCTGAAGCAGAAGTGGGCCCTCCACGAAGTGCGCATCGTATCCTTTTCCTGCTTAAACTGGGCTGCATGCTGTGCCCCAGGAGCTGTTTTGTGTCAAAAATGTAAATCTACCTAGTGCATTTACCGGGCTGCGTTTAATAAAGATTGAGGTCGGTATCTCGGCATCACTGAGGTGAGGAAGGAGGAAACCCCAAGCATTTCACTTCTTCCTAAACTCTGCCCTGAGAACCTAGCTGGTAATAAAAAAGCTCCCTGCCTGTATTTCATTTTTGTAAACACGAGCTGAATGGATTAATTTCATCCCTATCTCTGAGCTTTGACCCACACAGTAGAAGGGTTTGTGAGATATCAGCCATTATGTTCTCCTGTGCTGTGTCCTGTTCTCAGTCCCTTTATTCAAGCTTCTGGTCTTTTGTTTTTAATTTGTGTGCCTGGACAAAGTGGCAGTGTAGCATTCGACACGTAGATGGCAAAACACTTACAGAAAGTAGAGTCTGTTTTGCTGTGCAAAAAAAAAAGTTTAAAAATCGTCGTGGAGCTTGAAGCAGAGATCAATAATTTTGCTTGGAACAGAGATTGAGTTTTGCTGCAAGTCTTCAGTGTAGCCCATATCAACACAGACCGACTTCATTTGCAAAGATCAGAGTGTTCATACCTATGCTGAGACAATATTCCTGGTCAGCTATATGTTCTTTTTATTTGCAAGCTAGGCTACCAGGTGCTGCTTTTGATGGGACAGATAGTGGTTGTATTCTTTGACACATCTCTTTTAGCGTAAAACACTAGAGGAACGGCAGCTTCAAGACACCAGGGACTCGGAAACAAGAGGCAGCTTCTCGGAGGAGAAGGTGATGCTCCATCTTTTTCCGGGAGAGAACTGCACGCTCACGCCGCTGCCTGGGGTGGCCAGAGTGGTCCACTCCAAGGCTTTCTGCACAGTGCACTGGCAGGAGACTGGCAAATGCAAACAGAACACAAAGGACTCTCACTTGCTACCCCCCGCACAAATCCTAGGCATACAGAGTGGGCAGGGGACAGCCAGGGGACAACTGAAATACACGCGGGGAACAGAAGGTGGTAAGAGTGTCGGAAGGGCAGAGAGCACTACAGAATTGAGCAGAACCTCTCAGCCCACAGCTGACGTTTCTGCAGGCACTGAAGAGGCTTCCCCAGAGACTGCTGTGGTGGAAGGAGCAGCCTCGCATCTTGGCATCACTAATTCCCTCAACAAGCCCCCTCCTGGACTTCAGGATCCAGAAGGGAGCCATGAAAAGCCGAGCTCAGTGACCTTCTGTGTGGAGGGCAGGGAGGCCGTGGCCGGTGACCAAGCAGCCGGGCTGCCGTCGTGCAGCACCGCCTGCGCTTGCAGGAAGATCCCTGATGTGGAAGAGCTCTCTCTGCTTGATCCCTTCCCACGGTACATGAAGTCCTGTCAGGACCTGATCGTCCCGGAGAAATGTTTTTGCACAGAGAAACTGCATGGAACAGACTGTACTCCCGCGGCAGGGAATACCTCTCCTGTGGCCTTTCCGAGTGGGAGCGCGGAGGCGCCCGACGCGTGTTCAGCACCGCTGCCCAGAGGCAGCGCGGCCTCGCCCGGCGGCGGCCCGCTCGACGCGTGCGCCCGGGACGTGGCCGACGCGGTAATGGAGGATCCTCAAGAGAAGCTGAGCTCCTCGTTTCCGCCGCCACCTCAGGGACAATCTGGTTCAAAGTCTCTCAAGGATGACGCGAGCAGGCTCTCTCAACAGGTTAGGGAAGAAGGATGGAGCCTGCGAACTTCGGAGAGCCTCACACTGGCAGAAGTCTACCTCATGATGGGCAAGCCGAACAAGCTGCAGCTGGAGTACGACTGGCTGGCTGTCCTGGAGCCGGAGAGCCAGGACGCCCGGGAGCAGACGTGCGAACCCAGCGCTGTTCCTTCGTGCACCACCTTCCACAAGCAGAGGCTCCTGAACTGCCTTTTAAAGCTCATCTCAACTGAAGTCAATCCCAAACCAGTAAGTAGCTCTCATTTGCGCTCCAGAAGCTAAACTCTTGCTAATATGACTCAGGGAGTGGCTGCCCATCCTTGTTTTCTTTGTAATTTAGTGACCAGCCTTGTTAAGATCTTGGAATCGCCGATGTAAAAACCATTTCAAAACAACTTGCTGCAGGGTGAACGTTTCCTCAATATGCTGCATCTGCCTTTTTTCTACTGCTTTTTAGTTTCTGGTTTGCCCTGGGTCTCAGTTTCAGCAGTGTTACAGTAAACAGCTAATGTGACTGCTGAAAAGATCAGACATGAGATTAGACGCTTTCTATTCTGTCTAAGATTAATTTCCAGTGTTAATGAAGTTGAAGTTATGTTCAGTATAGGTGTGAAAAGAGCAGATCTATTTTGGATATCCTAGCCAACATACTTTCGTCTCCTACTATGATTTTTGTAAAAGTGGCAAAATAAGTTTCATTTTTTATTTTGAAGACACTAGATATGTGTGTTTAACTTGCCCAGAAAAATACCTTCTTCCCAGGGCAGGCAACTGGGGTAAATGAAACTTGCTACAACATCCTTTCAGGATGTCCTCTCCAAAAGAGACCGAAGTCAACAGATCTGCCTAGATTGCGATGATGGTGATGTGAGGAGTTCGAGATACTCCAGCATACAAGGCAGATGAATCACTGTTCCCAAGCACCTGTGATACTTTGCTCTCTACTTTTGGTAGAGTGGTATCCTGTCCCCATTTTCCCCTTTCCTAAAGCTCCTGTGGATCCTGAATTTACAAATATAGGATGTAGGATATTTTTTAATATCACATATTTTATAAATGAAAAACCAGCTTCTGTTAAAAAACAGCTGCGGTCTCATACAGACTTTGTTTAAATTCTCGAAACTCCTGGTCTCGTGTGTCACTGATGCGTGACAAGTCTCCTCATTTGGAGCTGGTTTTACTCCTGGTATGACAGCAGGAGAAAATAGGATTGAACAACTGTGGATAGAAAGAGAGAGTATTGTTAAATTTTGGAGGTAAGAAGAAGGGAGAGGGGAAAAAAAGATATTATCTGAGGCAATTGTTATTTGCTATTTGTGCTATTTATGTCTTAATCAAAGTAGGAGAATTCCCTGAAAAGTAACGCGGTTCTTCCAGGTAGGTACCAGTATCCTCCAGGGTTCTAATAAAAAGGGGAACCTTTTCTTTTATTTGTAAAGTACTAGTTGATAGAGACTTTATTGCAGAAAAATAAACTGAAAGAGTAAAAAAAACAAAACAACAAAACAAAAAAAAAACACAAATAAGGTCACTTGGGGCAGTGTCTGTCATGGGACTTACATGTATATTCGAGAGGTGGGAATGATATTTATTGCCTATCTGGAAGTAGACTTTTGGAAAGGATTGGCTCTTAAATCTTCTACATTTCCTCAAAAATAACAGTAGGAAGGGTGATAGCTTTGCCACCAGGTCCAGCCCATGACCTTCAGTCGCTGCCTTCAGGCTGGTGCTTCAGGGCCACGACGCTCCTGCCCGGAGCTGCTGGGCTGCGTCCGCGCTCCAGGACCGGCTCTGCCACCGGAACATGAAAAGCTGCTTGAGCAGGAGCAGTTGTTTGGATGCTGCTGCCTCCTCAAGCTGATCTGCAGCGAAGCCAAGCTGTGCTGCGGTTCTTGCCTTCAAATGAAGATTACCAGCATCAAGCAAACTGTAGAGAATTGCACCGCAGTCAAGTGTGGGTGGAAATTTTGTGCCTGTGGTTGCACACAGCTTTCTTTAAAAGGCAACCTTTGCTAGAAAACCTTACAAGTAGCTAAATGAAATTAACTGGCTAGACCTGGAAAAATTAGTAAAGCCCCTTACCACATAGTTCTGTTTTTCTTGCTGTGATTCGGTGTAAAACAGGAGGAAAAATGGGAAAAAAATCAGAACTTTCTATCTTTACTTGATTAACAGCAAAATATTTTGGATATTGCCAACAGAGGAGCCATCTGGATAGTCGGAGTTTATGAAAATTAGTTTTCCATTGAATTTGAAAACAACCCCTTTTTGGTCCTAATGGCAAATCCTTGTCTTCCCTGCTAAATATTTTTGGGGATTTGAGGGGATGTTTTGTTTTTTGTTTTGTCTGGGATGCTGCAACACACTGTAAATGCTAGTATAGTTGTAATATAAATAGATGTTATTTGAGTAATGATATTTAACACCGTCAAATATGCTGAGAAAGAATTTTAACACCACTCACACACATAGAGGTTAAAGTACTTAAAGATAGTGTAGTAAGATTTTTTTATTTTTTTTTAAGCTCTCTAAGCAGCCATGAGTTTAGCAGTGCAATTATTGTACCAATAAACCACTGTATTCAGCTCCTGTACTTGCATTTTCAGACCCCTGAGATGAGCTCCGTTGCCACGTCGCCGATAAAGCCGGCGCAGGAGGAGCAGTCCCTGACTCCCCCGGGAAAGGTGATTGCCATCAGCAGCAGGAGCCCGGGCTGCGCGCGGAGCCAGGCTGCCCTTCGCAGCAACAAGACCTTTTCCCCCAGCGCCGCTTCTGGCTCCTCAGGTGAGTGGTCATAAAAACTCACTTCAGCACATGAGACCACTAGTGCATCACAGCAGTGCTTGGGAAGCTCTACCCCGTTAAATGCCCCCTATGTTTTTGTCCATAATTCCAGGAGAATGAGAGCTCCTAAATATTACACTGTTAGTTTGGATTAGGGCTGTCGTAAATTCAGTATTTCTCTAAATCTTAAAACAATCCACTTCAATAAAGCAGTTTACAGTACAGAAAATGTCCTACCAAGTCAGTCGTGCAGAGATGCTGCCTCTTGTTAGAAAATGGCTGCTACAGGGCACGGGGCCTCAAGAGCATGGAGGCCTATAGGGCTGGAGTGTAAATATACTGAGTAAGGTTTGATGATTAAAATAGTATTTTACTGAAAATTTTCCCTGCCATTCTGCTGAGATGAAGTACTGAATGATTGTTATGAATTACCTTCTTTTTCTGCTAAAAAATCCCTCTGAGGTACTGATTTGTGGGCCTCAGCCCTGCAGACCAAGGGTTTCAGTTCCATTGCTCTGCCAGTTGCATCTGCCAGCAAATGCTTTCTGACTTTAAAAAAAAACAGGGGAAGTGTCAGAGTCACAGAGTTACAGGTGCCATTCGCAGACCTCCCTTTTCGCACCCATGCTGTAAGGAGCAATGGACTGAGAGCAGTTCAACCAGTGCTGTGAAACCCCTTAGCTGGTGCTCTGTGTGGTTTCCATTTTAAAATGGTGTGATAGCGGTTTCATCTCTGTGTAAAGCTTCATTGCACTGGCTAGCAGACAAGGACACACTTGCTTAAATTGCTAGTAAAGAGCCCAATTTAAGAGGTAAAACGTAGGAATCATTACCTTTCTGTGAGATACGCAGGCCAGGAGGGCATATTTTATTAAATCAGATTCAGAAATAAAATCAAACTTCACTTGCAACTTGTTCATTTTTATAAGACTGTACTTTATACCTCCCCTAATGCCTTGAAAATCATTTCTGAAGTATTTTAAGTAAGGATAAGGATCATCAACTGAGAATACCAGACAGAATCAGCAAGAAGATGAACAGACTTTCTACCTGATCCCCTGGAAGTAGGCACAGCTCTTTGGTTTGTGCAGACCTGTGTTGATTCGAATACAAATTGAGTTGTCCGTATTAGTTTTTGTAAGATGCATTATTATTATTAAGATTGTATGGTTTAATGAAACACACAGTCTTTAATCAGAGAGTGAAAAATGTAGAGTACTTTGTGCAGTACCAGCCAAGGATAGCCAAGCTGGCTGCAGCTGAGCTGTGTGGCTCAAACAGGAGAGCAGTAAAAGGGTGGTTAATGCAGCGCTTTGCCTGGCGTGTAATTTTTGCACCTCAGCAGCTCTGCCTGGGGTGCCTTTACTTCTGCCTCTACTATACATAATTTTAAAGCTTCTTTGTACCCTCACATATGACACTATTGAATGGCTGCAGTAATTTGGCTGTCCGTAAGCAAACTTTGAAGTTGCTTTTAGGTGGATTTCCTCACAGAATTTGGTCCTGAGTCTGTCTAGCTGCTAACTGCTATGGGTTTTGAGTTGGGTCTGTTTAATGAAAATTAGTTGATTTGCCCTTCCTAGTAGAAAATAATGACTGGAAGAACTAACTGGAAGTTCTGTTCACTCCAGAGTGATAGAAAGAGCTGGCAAACTGGCAGCTTCACAAGACAGAAAAGGAGATGAGAAGAATCATGCAAAGAGGCTTAGAAAAGAGCAGAGCAATAGCTGTGCTGCAAAATCACCCATAATACTTAAAATATGGTAATTTTAGTTACGTCTAACTGCATATCCTTACCTTCTGCAGTGTAATTTGTACTTTTAGTGTTCACTGTAGCAGCTCACCTCCTGGTCAGGGATCGGGCCTTAGTTCTTTTGCTTTTTAAACATTTAAATGTTTAATTGTTTAATCTGTCGTGTCACATTCTCAGACCAGATTTATTCTAGATGCTTCATCACGCTGTAGTTTTAAGTAGCCTTTGGTAGAACTGAGCAGAGTTTAGAGCAGCAGAGTGGAGTGTTTCTTCGTTTAAGCAGGGACCCCAGTGCTTCTGAACCCATGCGAGCCCCAGTGCTTCTGTGAACACTTCCTCTTCAAAACGGGGATAAGAAGGCCTGCATGGTTTTCTGTTATGCAAATACATATTGCAGTATTGTTATCCGTCTTTGGGAAGATATTTTCTGTAAACTGGTCCCCGCTCTCAGATTCCTCTGTCAGCAGAATCATTTTACAGGGTTTACACTTTGAATTACCACACTTGGAAAAACAAGTCCACGTTACATGTAAAGACTGTGGAATGAGTTTGTATCTATGTTATTTGCCCCTACAAAAGGAGTGGATCAAATGCACTATATGTTCTGTTCAGTGGAAAGGGCACTCAAGTATTTCTGCAAGCAGAACGCATAGGCTGGTTAACACTGTCTGCGTGGGGCTCAAAAGTGGGTCCCCACTCTCTAGTTTTGGTAGTACAAAATTGCATTTATCCCCCTTCACCCAAGTGGTTGCTTGCAGTGTCCTTGCGAAGCAGGATCACGCCATCAGTTTACACGTGGGAAAAATTAAGTTATTTGGTCTTATGACTTGTAGAAGATCCAGAAGTCTCAGCTCTGTCTGGTCCTACTAAGTAATTTTCATTTCATTTGAATGGTCCTTCCAATCTTGCAGGTTTGAGAAACCTCCCCAGGCCTCTCTTGGTGGCCGGTCCTTCGAGCTCGGGAAGCGCCGACGCGGACGGGGGCCTCTTCGCCGTGCCGACGACGCTGCCGCCCAACAGCCGCCACGGGAAGCTCTTCCTGCCCAGCAAAGAAGCAGAACTGACCTTCCGGCAGCACTTGGACACCATCAGTGTAAGTGAGGCCAGGGGGGCCGAGGCAGCAGCTGCGCCAGCCCCGGGAGGGGTTTCGAAGTGTCCTGCTTCAGCTGGACCTTAATGAAGCGGCGCGTCTGGTGGTGTTCAAGCATGGCCTTCTACCCGATGAGACTGGCCACATGTGGGTCATATAATGAGGCTTGGTAGTGACCCCAACCCTTCTGACCTGCAGGCTGTCCTACTGCCCCATTAAACTCGTTCACTCTGCTCCAGCAAAATATTTTTGACATGTTTAAAACAGCTGATATCTTTCTTGTGCAACAAAATTTAATATATCCTTGTTGCTGAGATTTATCTTTTTATTTTATTTTTATATATAAAATCGCAATAATGGTGTCACACCAGCTACAGTTATTAAGCAATTAAATAGCTTCTTTGGGGAAAAGTTTTGTCTCAATAAAATAAATAACAAAAAGTACATGATCCTGGTGGAAAACTTCCCTACCCTAGCAGAAGCAATAGGAGATGAAGCTGAAGTTTTCATTTTTAGTTAAGGAAGATGTGGTTTGCATATCCCACAAGGCTTGGCTTTAACTGGACTATGACTTTGAGCAGCTTTTAGTTAGAAATAATATCCGTGTGAGTGCTGGAGCACGAAAATCAAGTGAGATGTATTTAATCTAAAGGTAGTTTCGGAACGAGTAATTTACAGTCTAAAACAAAAGAAAGTATTTTCATATATAATTGCAACTTTCTCTTTTTTTTCTTGGAGAATGTTTGGGGATATCATTTGTCCTGTGCCTGTGTGTTTGAAATACTTCCTAATGCCTTTCCTGCTCTCGTGCAGATGCAGTCGGACTTCTTCTTGCCAAAGCCAAGGAAGCTGCGGAACAGGCACTTGCGGAAGCCATTGGTGGTTCAGGTCAGAAAAATCTGCAGTGTGGGGAATGCCTGGGCTGTGCATCCCAAATAGATACCAGCTAGTTATTAGTAACTTGGGCCTAGCTGAACTTCCCTCTTACATCTGCTGGAAAAGTAAAAGCATCTGACAGAGCAAGTGTTTTATTCTCTTTTTTAAGCAGCCATAATGTATTCCCTATGCGAGGAGTGTCAAAAGCAGTAATCCAGTGCGTGAGGTAGCTTGGAGACAGGGGAGGCCCCTCACCTGAAAGCAGCTTCTGCTGTTTGGCCCCTCCTGGACTGACACACAGGTGATGTGGTCATCTGATCTGTCACTGCTACTGCACCAAGTAACAGTGCAATTGCACTGCTGCAAGATTGCCAGTTAGATATATTTTTTCTGTTTCTTACTCAGTAATTGCTGTGAAATTGGGGTGGGAATAGGCAGTGTACTGAAAGAAAACATCCTCTGTTTGAAGGAGCACAACATGCTCTGTTTGAGGGAACACTGATTTACAAAACAAACTAGGATTTCCAGAAGAGATTTAAGTAGGAGGCAGCCTGTGAGCCATGTTTCACAAAGTAACCTCCGTTAGACTCCAGTGATCCCAGCAAAAGGGCAGATGCTGCTGTTAAGCAGCAGACTTTCCATAGGGATTTGCAGCAGATGAAGAACATACATGAAATGGATTAAAAACAATAAAACAGAACCATTCTTGGGGAAAACAAGGTGTTCCAACATACTCTTTGGTCTCCCCCGTTCTGAGAGTGGAATTTATGGTTTGCTTACAAGTTGCATCCAAATTATTTTTGGTAATGAGATATTCTGCTGTGCACAATATCATTTATTTTAAACTCTCAATTATATGTTGCTGTCTCATTAATTCACACTTGTTTAATCACAGTGGAAAATGAATTTGCCCAGTCTAGATCCAACCTTAAGTTCAGCTGCGAGTTTCTAAACCTTAGAAGATCAGCTTTGTGCTCTGTTCTGCATTTAAATATGTTTTGTCTGTTGTTGCATCTCTCGTACAGCGAACGCTGCTCCCTAGGCCATCTGGAAATCCATCTCAGCATGTCTGCTCCTTTTCTATCCTGTCCAACTCTTCCATAACAGGTGAGTCTGCACATCTCCCATCGCTTGTGTGCTGCCATGACAGGCATTCGAAAGTGTCTCTTAACACTGCACAAGGGAAAGATTTTTGAAAAGAGGAAAATATCATTTCAAAACCACAAAGTCATTTACCAGTTGGTTGAGTCATTTCCTACAGGATGATAGGATTGTGCTTCTGGATAGGAAGACATGATTATAGTGGAGATATTTTTCTTCCACATCTCACTCTTTCCTTATTTCAGTACTGTGGAATTCTCTACAAGGAGACAAAACTTTGGAAAAAGTTACCAAGATAAGACTGTCTTTCTATGGGGAGGGGTGTAATCGCTTCTCTGGACTTTGTATTGAACCTTTTATAATATCTGAGATACTGTTGATTAAATGTCATACATTATAAGCAATACTGCCTAGTTGTCCTTCCTAATGATTCACTCTTAATCACAATGGTAGTACAAGTTATCTCTCATCTCAGCATTAATCTAAAAATCAACATTAGAGGTTAAAGTTTGTCTTCACTGAAAATAATGAAGGCAGCTGCAATAACACAGCGGCACCTGCATTTGCGTTTTTTTGTGGTAGGGTACTAGTTAGCTTTTATTACTGTTTCACATCTGCTTCATCATTGTCTCCCCTGAAGCTCCCTGCTGCTTGGAATGTATTTTCTTTCCACTGAACTGTGTTGTATTCTGCTTTAAAGATGTTAGATTTCATTTGCTTGAGAGTTATTTAATCCTCTGCCCTAGGGAGAGGTTCATTTCGGCCAATCCAGTCCTCACTGAATAAAGCTGCGGTTTCTCGTCCCATCGTGCCCAAGGTTCTTCCAGCACAGGCTACCAACCACCTGTCCAGTAAGTTTTCCTTGAACACCAGGAGAGTTGCAGTGTGTCCTGCTCTGTAGGGTGTTGCAGGGTTTCTTTTTCCTAGCTGTGAATCATTAGTGCCTTTTGAAATCAAAGAAAATGGTTCTGTGTTACTGATGTTATCCAAACTAGTGCGCCCTGCACTACTGGAACAGGGCAGAAGAGTTCCAAACGCTCAGCTGAAAGAAATGTTATCCTTTCTAAACAGAAACCGCTGATGTAGATGATCAGATAATTACGATTTTTGCTCTTTGCGTATGTTAGATTTTGGCTATCTGGTCAATTTTTTAAAAATGATCTTTTTAAAGAGTCACGACAGAGTAATTGTGCAAAGGAAGAGCTTATAATGTGTTTTTCTTTCTGTTTCACAAAAGGTGCTATTGACTTGGCAGCTAAAAGTGCCGGGATTATCCCTGGTAGCCCCTTGCCCGTCCTGGACGCAGACGGTTTGTCAGGGGTGTCTCCACTCTCCCCTGATGGAGTGACCACAGTGGTCACAGGGCAGGAGTCAACAGTAGCACATCAGAACGGAGGCTCCATCACCCCCGTGGAGGTCAGTGATTCTTGAGCGTGTTTTCCTTTTGAAAGGAGTGAAGTGTCGTGTTCTTTCGCTGTGTAAAAAGCCATATTATTAAGGACTCTTCTGTAAGTTTCCCCTGGGGCTTGTTGTTAGGCCTGCGTGTCAAGGCGAGCCTGATCTCTGTTGTGTAGCACACGTTGAAGGGTTGAGGGATTCAATCATCGTTGCACAGAATAACAAATTTCTGTCGTGTGGAGGAGATTTCAGCTGTGAGACAGTTAAGTTGGCCATCCAGAAATCTGGATTCAAAGCAGAAGGGTAGCTTTTAGAGGGATGGAGACTCAGCTGAGAATTTGGGGCAAGTTCCTGGGGATGAATTTAGGACTGCAATTTCTTTTTACTGTCCCTTTCATTGAAACCCAGGTACATGTTAGTCTCTGTCATTATCTCACAGTTGTGTGGACTGTTTTGAAAGGCAACAGTGCAAACAGTAGCTGCCCTTGCCTCTTATATCCCTGGGTGTGTTTGCAGCACCTCATGTAAAATTGGGTCACTCACCTAATATCCTTTGTGCTTCCAGGGCTCTGGCACTGGGTGTCGGGTGCCGTTCATCAGCCTCCCCACGCGCCACGAGCAGCAGGAGGCAGTTCCTGACGGTTTCCAGGTAGAGTGTGGGTGAAATGGGGAGTGGTTTCCAAACACCAGTGAGACACTCTTGACCCTGCGTGATTATTATTATGTTTGGTGGAAATGGAAATCTCTAAGATTTGATAAAATTTAGAGAAGAAGGGAAAAAAAAAAAAAACTGCTTAAATTTTTGTCTCTGCCATTTTGTAGAAGAGCAAAATGAAGCTGACAAGCTCTGACCTCTGAAGGACAAGCAGATCTTGATCCAGGAGAGGAATTTAGGATAGGCATGTGCTATATAGCAAAGCACTTACAAACACTACAAAGAAAGATTTCAGGAATTGACCATCCCTGCTGAAGAGGGAATGTTAAGACTAAAAGCAGGATTGTAGTGCCTGCATCCTCTTCAGAGAGTCCCTCATCTTCACATTGGATCCAATAAGTCATAAATACTGAAGTGTGGTAGAGTGCAAGTTCGAAGAGTCTTGTCATCCTGTCCTCACCTCCCTTCTCCAGTGGGATCCTGACCTTGTCTCAGCTACTTAGCCCTCGTTATTTTTTAATGGAAGCACTTTCCACCTTTCCTGTGATAGGAATGTACAAAAAGAAAGTTAAAACTATTATGACAAAATACGTAGAAGCAAAGTAGATTTTATAGCACTTGTGTCGAGATGCTTTCCTAGGTGTTTATTTAAGGTGGGGCAGTCTTAGGTTTTTGTTCCTGCTGTCAGGAATGCTTCGCATGTACAACATTGGATAAAATTTGGACAGAGTTGTATGAAGAGGAATTAGAACCAAGATTCCTTGAAACGAATGAATGAAAAAAAAGAGCTTGACTTTTTGGAAATCTAGCTATATAGAGACTTTAGAGATCTTTTAAAATATTCATATTATTTAAGCATTTGTAAGTTCTTGTCCATATAAAGTCAAATGCAATCCTTAAGAATTAAGATCTTGTAGATTCCTCAAAAAAAGACATGTTAATTCATTTGCTATATATGAGTGCTTGTTTTCATTATGTAGCTTAAATTAAATGTTATTTAGTATGCTACAAACTCATGCCTTTTTTCAAACAATTCAGCAGAATATGAGATCAGGAGTATTTGTCTATGCTTACGGAAACTATTTCTGAAAATAATACAATTTCCATTTAGTAGTTATTTAAAATGTGGGCCCAGTTAGTCTTAAGAATGTTAAGAATATATTCTGCTGGATTTATCCTTTAAAAAAAAAGAAATCTGATTTTAGTCCGATGCTCCAAGCGTTCTTCGAAAATTCATGAATTCTGTTTCTTATACCAGGGCACATCAGTGCTTTCTCTGTCAGAACTAACCAAGACTCCTCTCCAGAATGGTCTTTCCACCCCTCCGCTTCCCTCATCAGAGGCTTCCAGTACCCGTCTCTCTCCTCCCAATGTCTCTGCGCTCTTGGATATTTCTCTGCCTGGGCCACCTGAAGATGTCCTTTCTCAAGGAGAGCCTGCCACTCAGATCAGTGATTCCATCATTGAAATAGCTATCAGCTCTGGGCAATACAGTAAGTCTGAGCTAGGCTATAGTCTTCCTATTGAGAATTTTAAATGTTAGCAGAAACTTGCAAGTTCTTGGATTTTTTTTTTTAATCTATTGCAAAGTTAATTGTGTGACTGACCTCTCTGTTCTGATGTATATGATTTTGTGGGTTTATTTTTTTTTTAACAAAAACAGTTGGTGCAGTGTCCTGTAACTTCACCACGTTGACTGAATCAGTGACTCATTGGCTTACAGGTGAAGGTGTTTCTCTTTCTCCTGCAAAGCTGAATGGCAGCGACAGCTCCAAAAGTCTTCCATCCCCATCCAGCAGCCCTCAGCAGAACTGGATTGCCTCTCCCAGCCACGACCCACAGTGGTACCCCAACGACTCCACAGACTCGTCTCTCAGCAGCCTGTTTTGTAAGTATCTGCATGCAGAGAACTGCAACAAAAGAACTCTTCCCTTTCAAAAGAAAAAATTTTTTTATTAGAAGTGAAGCTTTTGAAAAATAGGACATTCAGCAGGATCTTTGGAGAATTTTTCCTTTTGTTTCCTTTTGTTTTTGTTTTGTAACAGCTTTGTCTTGAATGTATTTTGTTTCTTTTTACAAGTCTTTTCCTGAAATTATCCCATTGCTAGACTGTGGCAAGAGCCTGTACCCTGGGGCAAGTAATTCCTTGGCACTTCTTTGTAGTCTGCTTGGAGCCTGACTCACGAGTTGGGCTGAGACGTTTTGGCTGTTCTGCCAAAGCGGAAAGATGCCCTTGGCTCTGCTCTGGGATCCCAGGCTTCACTCTGCTTGTGAGCATGATCTCAGAGAGATGAGATCACTGGGTTTCTCTGGGGGCTGTGTGAGGTAGCACTTGATGGTGCCAGTGAAGTGGGTCTCTGTGCTCTGAACGGAAGGGGTTCTTGCTGGGAACACGTGACTTTCAGGGGACAGAAGAAACAGATGGTTGCGCTTCATTTTCTGATTCCCTGTCATCCTTGGCCTCTCAGTTGCAAACAGTGAGCGCAGTGACTTACTGGGGTGCCTGTTCTTTACAGCAAGTTTCATCTCCCCCGAGAAGGGACGAAAAATGCTGCCCACTCCTGTTGGAAGTGCGAGTGGCACCTCCTTACTCGGGCCCAGCCTCCTGGATGGAAACTCCCGGGACTCTTTTGTGTCACGCTCCCTGGCAGATGTAGCAGAGGTACGTCAGTACGTTACGTTCAGCTGTGCTTCTTTTTTAGTGCAGTGCTCTTGCATATTCTTTATTGCATTGTCATGTGAGGAGGGGCTGAGGGTACTGGCTTGTTCAGCCGGAGAGGAGAAGGCTGCAGGGGATGGAGGGGAGTCTCATAGGCGGCCTCAAGTTGCACCAGGGGAGATTCAGGTTGGATATTAGGAAAAATTTCTACACGGGAAGAGTGGTGAAGCACTGGACAGGCTGCCCAGGGAAGTGGTGGAGTCCCCGTCCCTGGCAGCGTTAAGAAGCATGTAGATGAGGCACTCAGGGACGTGGTTCCGCAGACAGGGTGGTGATGAGTTTATGGTTGGACTTGATGATGTTGAAGGTCTTTTCCAACCATAGTGATTCTGTGATGCAATGACAGCAGCTTTCCAGTACCTCCAGGGAAGTCATCAGGAAGGTGGAGCCAGGCCCTTCACAGGGGTATTTGGCGGGAGGAAGAGGGGCCGCCCGTTTAAGCTGAAACGAGACGGGTCTGACTCGGTACAAGGAAAAACTCCTGTATTGTGAGGTTAGATTAGAGACCTCTTAAACTCCTTTGTAGCCTTAAATTATCCTATAATTTACACATAATTTAACATCAGGTTACATGGTAACTCCATGGGGGCTGTGTCCTGAGGAAGGGAAAAGTCATTATTCCTCCTTTGCCCTTTGGACATGGGGAAGGAAGTTGTATGGACACCTTGCTGCTGGAGGCTGCAGCAGATCAACACTCACGTCATGTGGCCTTGGCAGCTTCAGCCTTCGTGCCCAGCTCCGCTTCCAACATTAAACAGGAAGAGTGCTAACTTATTGGCAAGAAAATGGCAAGCAGTAGGTGTGTTAATTAAAGAAGTATAGGATAATCCTTTTGTGTGGATTTTACATGATACTGCAGCCCTTGAGCTAGCAAAGTGCCTTTGCAGGAAGACGGGGTAAGGCACCATTTAGGCACAGCCAAGCAGCTGCTATTTTGTTGCTGTTGTGGCCAATGTGGGTTTGTGTGGGAGTCAGCAGAGGAAGCAAGTCTCGTTTACAAATAGCTTTAACGAAGGGAGAGTTTTGAAAGAGTTTTATTGTCCTGCAAAATCAAGTTTTCACAGAGTCACAGAATAGTTGAGGCTGGAAGGGACCGCTAGAGATCACCCAGTCCAACCCCCTGCTCCAGCAGGGACACCCAGAGCTCGGGGCACAGGGCGGCATCCAGGGAGGTTTGAAGATCCCCAGAGAAGGAGACTCCACAACCTCTGTGGGCAGCCTGTGCCAGGGCTCTGTCACCCTCACAGGAAAAATGTTCTTCTTCACATGGAGATGGAACTGCCTGTGTTTCAATTTGTACCCATTGCCCCTTGTCCTGTCACTGGCCACCGCTGAGAAGAGTTTGGCCCCATCCTCTTTACATCCTTTCTTTAGGTATTTGGGCATGTTGATAAGATTTTCAAACAGTTATTTACATAAGAGGCAGTTCCAAATTAAGGAATAGTTGCAGAGATGTGTGGTTGAGGCCAATTCAGACTATTGTGTCTTCAAAGAGGCTCCCATTAGGCCATGGATAGGAGCCCTTCTCTCAGTCAGCTAAAGCAATGTGAATCTGCACTGACGCGTGGCTGCTCTCGCCTCTCTTGCAGGTGGTGGATTCCCAGCTGGCTTGCATGATGAATGAGAACAGCATAGACTACATCTCCCGTTTCAATGACCTTGCCCAGGAGCTGTCCATCCCCGAGCCGCCCCGCAGGGAGGTCCTGTTCGACGGCGGCGCCGGCGGCGGCCCCCCCATCGGCGACCTCTCGCAGTGAGCGCGGGAGAGCGGCCGCCGCCGCGACCCCTGAGCTGGAGCCCAGGGGCTGGAGCAGAGCCAGGGTAGAGGGTGGGGAAGCAGCAGAGGCTCCTTCTGAAAGAGCAGCATTGTCTTCAGGGGGCCGATAAGTACTTGCAAGTCCTGGGATGTGCAATACGCTGGGAACAACGAAACGGGGAATAGTGGGATAGGAAATGGTGTCCCCCCGCATCAGCAATGTGAGGTGGTGGGTTTAGGGGACAGTGCTGGGCTTGTACTGTTCAATGGCCTAGGAAGAAGTGGGTCAAGCAAGAAAGGGTCTTGCCAGAAGCTCCCCTACAGGAATTACTTTTTGCACAGCAGTCCAAGCTCCGTGATTTGGGATTCACATTGAAGTTGTGGAGGATGAGGGTCAAGAGGCGGGTACGGAAGGCGTTTGTCATCTAGAAACGCCCCAGTCGGCACTTGTTTGATGAGTCAAAGTGAGCTTTTCTTGCACTCTCTGCAAAGGCGCCGTGGCTCTGCAATGCTCCATGTTTATGCACCGTTCTTTTTCTTTGGCAACGTCTCGTTCTTTGAACATTCCTGCAGGGGCACGTACCTGCTCCCTTGGCTTGCGGGGAGCTCTGATGCACCCTGCCCCCAGCTCGCATGAAACCCTGGGGAGTTTCCTCTAGTTCCGAGCCCCACCTCATGTCACAATCCTCACTCTCCTGGCTGCAATCATCTTCCCCGTCTGTAAGGGAGACTCATCGTCACATTTCACTGTTTTCCCACTGGTGGGGGAGTATTTTTCTGCTTTCCCTGAGGGACATTTGCTTTTTCCATCAGGAAACACTGCAGAAGAGCTCTTACAGGAATCGCTAGGAAAGCTTGCTCGTAATTAGCCTTGGCTTTGCTGGAAACAACCTGTACATATTGCCATCTTTCTCCACAAAAATGCGAGATGCAGTATCTCCTGGGAGAGGAAATAGGAAAGAATATTGTAATGTATAGATACAAATATTATTTTAACGCTAAAATTGTTGAAATCTGTCCTGTGTCATATATAAAAAAAAAAAAAAGGAAAGGTGTCAAGTTCTAGCTTAATCCCTTAGTCCCTCCTTGTTTCCTCCTTGTCCTGCTAATTGCAGGTGCTCTGTTGTACCTCAGGGCATCGTTTCTCATTATGGTCACTCCTGGGCACTAATGGATCTGGTACCCACCCTGGGAAATCCCTATGCATTTAGTGGTAGTGTTTTAATACCTAAAGACCCAGATCCTGATTTCAGCGGAGTCAAAGGAGTCTAAACTTACTTTCTCTATGGCTGGTTTTCTTTTGGTTCTGCCTTTATAACTCAGGAGCCTTTTCCTATTTCCTTTCCTACCAGTCTTGAGAGAGGATTCCTCTACTGTGCCCCTTTTCTAAGCACTGCTCTGCTTCTCCAGTAAGAGGATGTCCCTGGGCTCTGTTAGGTAGCTCTGAACCTAGCCAAGGGGCTAGTCCTGTATAAACCTCAACTTTCTATAAGAGCCGTTTGTTAATAAATAACCACAACTTCTCCATCTCTTAGGCTATTATCAGGGGTTCATTCTCCCAACTTGCACTATTCTCGGTGGATGTAGTTCTGCCTGCCTTTAGCTGCTTTTACAAAGCGTTCAATTGGGAGTTTTGTGTGACCTTGCTCCCAGTGCACTGACTGGGCCCGCTCATTTCCCAGTCACTTTATCCTGCTTGCGTAGATTTTGTTTTTTACGGCTGCATAGCTTGCCTTGCACCCTCTCTCATTAAGAGAAAACATGATGTTTTTCTGATGCTTCTTTTCTGCAGCCCAGAGTTCATTGGCTTCACTGTGCAGGTAGTGGGTTTGGAAGACATTCCTGGGAATCGTTCTGTAAGGACCCCCCTGCAAGGTTGCTCTGTTTTCCGTTCACGTGTAGGAATCAAGCCTGTACCGCTAGCAAGAGAACAGTCCGTAACAGAAAAAGGGAGAATTGTCATTCCTGTGGGTTAGCTTTCTGTTCCTGCTGCATGTCGTGTGGGTCTTCAGTTCTTCTCTCGTTGTTTTGCTGTTATCCTTGCTGAGCTGTGTTGCAGTTGTCAGCAGATCATGTAAACCTAGAAGAAAAGAACTTGAAGGCTGTCAGGAGATGAGTATTAAGTGTACCATTTTCATGGTTCATGCTTGGTATGACAAGTCTAAACTTTTGGGTTTTACTTAGAGCTGAGATCTGTTTTGGTTCAGCCTCTCCCAGAATGATTCCACTTGGTTTTGGCTACTGCCCTTAGCAATGCTGTTTATTGTGTGTACTGTACCTCCCAAATCCTTCCAGCTTTCTGGACACACAGAGAGGACACACTTTAGCTGTGGCCATGGAGTACAGGACATGCAGGAGATGTGATACACTCTAATCAAGTACTGTCAGAAAATCTGAACTGGTTTTCTTAAGAAAGATGAGGCTCACGCTCTCCGGTGTGTTATATACCCCGACAAACACTGCCATCCTCCCTCCCCAGGCTGGCAGCAGGGTGGCTGTCCCGCTGCCTCGGACCCCGGCTGCTCCGGCCCAGGCGCCGCTGCGCTGCGTGGCCGGACGCTTCACCCGAACCGGGGGAGTTTCTGCCATGCGATATGGGGAGCTGACTGGGTGCCCCGCCACCGGGGACTGAGGGTGATGTAGAATGGATGTCACTGGAGCGGCTATTTTTAGCGGTGCCCATGAGATCAGGAGATTTTAATACCCCGAACCTTTGCAAGGGGACTTGCATGAGGTTAAAAGTGGAAACGACCATGGAACTTGTTTAGCACTCAAAACTTTGTGATTAAAACTGTGTTTAGCATCAGCTTCTTAAAAATTCTTATTATAAAACAGATTTTGAAAATGCGTTTTTTGTTTTTCACCAAATTTCTTTAGCAGCCTCCTGTCTCTCAAGACTTGCAGCCTTCCTGTATTTGGCTTCTGATTTCAGAAACACAAAAGGCAAATTGCATTTCAACAGTAAAGCCCATTCAGGAAAAGTCACTCTTATCAGGGAAAAAATGAAAACAACTTAAATCATTGTGAAAATTTTGAATTGATGTAGAGTTTGTTATCCTTATTATGTGAAAAGTCACCTTAGCACCCTTTTGACTCCACCAGCTGCATATGGCAGGTGGATGTGCTTTACTTGCTCATCATTATCTGTGTGGCTCTAAGACTGCCAAATGATAAATTAATATCTTGGGGTTTTTTTTTTGGTTTTGCTTTTTTTAATGAAGTCCAAAACTTTAAAAATAATAATTTCAGTTTCTCCAGCTGAAATAACAAGATCCACTTCTGTAATCACATCAGCTTATCCCAAGCAGATACCTACCAAGCAAGTTGATACTGAAATGCAGGCAGGATTGTTTCTAAGGAAAATAAAACTTCAGAGCTGCCCAAGGCACTGAAAACAGTTGGAGAGGACAAATGGATACTAACAACCTGGTCTGCACTTCTGATGTTTGTTGCTCTAAGGCTTGTTCCTGGCTTTAGGTTTCGCTGGGTTTATTTTTAAGCCTCTGGTAGGCTTGCCCTGTGCTGGTTTAGTGACCATGTCTATGATAAGGAACTTCTGAGTAGCTCCATGTGGAGAAAGGCAGAAAAGTTGGCTGTTGTCGTGATCGCGGTGTGGGTGAAAAGCAGTACCCTGTGCCACGGGTTGGATCTGCCGCTGTGGCCGTGTGCGCCGGGTTGGGTGTCTGCTGGGTGTTGCATCCTGATGAAGTGCACAGCTCATTTTATCCCTTATCGCTAAATCTACTAAGCATAGGAATATTGTTTTAATGTGGTATCATTTTGCCTTTTCTTGACACCCTTCTTTGTATTTCTAAATTCAGTTAAATAGCTTGCATTGAATATACCCCATAAAGAGTTTCATCTACTGACTCCATGGATCCCAGAGTGGAAATTTAAGTTGCATTTTATTTTGTACACTCAGACTTCGGATGCATTTATAAGGAAAGTACTGCACTTTTTTTAACCTTTTCAAACCTTTGAATCTCTTAATTTCACAGCAATTTGTAAATGTTAACTAAGTGAAACCTTGGCAAGCACTACGGCAATAAGTTATCATTAATTACTGAAACATGATAACTGCTTTAGAGCTTATGGTTCTGGCAGCAAAGTTTAATGCTGTTTCTCTTAATAATAGTTAAGCCATATCATCTGAGGTTTCTGGCTTGTTTGAGATGTGAATTTGTTTTATAGATTATAAATATACCTATATAGTGTATGTATAAAGCAGAATGCCTGTCCTTACTGATTATTTTTTGTACCATATTGTAAATTATATTATTTATTCTTTACCAATTTTGGAAAAAGGTGTTTTGGTTATTTAATATAATATACAAAAGCTGTTAAACTTCCTCTGTTTAAATTTCCAATTCAACTTGTAAAGCTGTTTTTATTCTTGTGCATAAATACATACTAATACTTGGTTTAACTTATGTCCCGTGTATTATTTGCAGTTCCTGCCTTACCACATTCTCCATTTAACTTTTTATTTATGTAGCTATGGCCTCAGGAGGATCAAGGGAAATCTTATGAAATTCAACAAAGACAAGTGCAAGGTCCTGCACTTGGGGAAAAATAACCCCGGTCACCAGTACAGGCTGGGGAC
>VZSV01000225.1:51727-65775 GCA_013398735.1 Nothocercus julius | reverse complement strand
GCTGCTCCGCGGGGTCCGGCCGGGCTCGGCCCGGCCCTGCCCGCGGATTTGGGCTCTCCTGACGAGGGCCGCTCTGCGAGGGCCGGGCTGGGCAGCAGCGGGGCTTGGCCGGACGGGCTTCCTTTTGTCGCCCAAAGCTCCTCCTGCTCGGTCTCCCAGCGCAGGTTCGTTTGCTGATGAGGGAAATCTTTTTGCCGTTCTTAAGGTGACAAAGTCCCTTGGATGAGGCTCGCTTCTTAATTAAAAATCCCCAACAAACACCATCATAATTCAGGCAAAATCATTTACGTTGAGTAATAAACAAATGCTGTACCCTTTTTTAATTACTACAACGCAGGGATATTGCTGTTAAGAACAAATAATGTTAAAAATACTCTAAATAGAAGCCACAACAATAGCCACCCAGTGAGTTGACTCTTCAGTCATCCAGTCCGTGTGTACAGAGCCAAGAAATATTTTGCTGGGTTAAATTAGATGCTTAGTTGAATTTGGGTTATATAAAGAGGGAGCAGGAGCAAGGGGAGAGGGGGAGAAAGAAGGAGAAGGGGCAGCAAGGGAGAGGGGTGGGGGCCAAGGAGGGAAAGAGAAGCAGAGGAATGACAGGGAGTTAGACAGAGAGGGAGGTGGAAGAGCAGAGTCAAGTGGAGATGATGGAGTTAAAGAGGCTCACAGGATCCCCCATCACAAGGAGAGGATCCAGTCTCCCTAGGTAGAAGACACAAAAACCCTCGGTGTGTGTAAATCTATATAATACCCATCCAAAGGTAAATGGCTTTATATGCAAAAGGCCCTCGTGCCCTGCTGGAGCAGCCCAGGTTGGCTGATCTGGTTTATCATGCTGTAGCAGTCAGTGTATCTTATTCCCAAGGCAGTAAATCCACAGGTCACACTCCCATCTAGGATGAGGGACGTTGGGAGCACGAGGAGTCAGCAGCACTTCTGGCCCCGCGGTGAGGCCGGCCAGCGCACGCAGCCCTGTCGCCTCTGCTGTCATAAGAGGAAGAGCTGATTGCTCAACTTCCCGATTTGCTTTTTGTAGTTCTCATGAATGATTTAATTGCCTGGCTTTGCATTAGTTAGCATTTTATAGACCTGCTGTCGTTACTTCAAAGAGTTCAGTTTTTGCAGATTATTCGGGAGGTTCCTGATGACTGGAAGCTCCAGAAACCAAGGAGACAAATCCACTTAGTGTGTGTGCGAATTCCAGGCGTTCCTTTGGGTAATGCGTGCAGAAACTGCCTGGTATCGTGCTGCTCCCAAAGCGCCTCTCAAACATCTCAACTTTTGTCTTCAGCTCGTTTCTTGCAGCAGTGGGGTTGTATTGACATTGAGTTGAAAAAGTGAGGACGACATAAGATTAACTCTCAGTGTTACATTTCTCTTGATACTTAAGTTCAGCTGAGTAATCAAGACTTTTAATCTTAAATGAAGCTTCTCTCTCTTTTTTTTTTTTTTTTTTTTTTTTTTTTTTTTTTCCTGGAACAGGTCTTAAACCCAAGAATCTAGTTGCAAAAACTCAAAACAATTTGGTTCTTACGATTGTTTTCCTTAAACCAGAAAAACCCACAAATTTAGTTCCTCTGTTTTTTCCGCACGTTTCTGGCATGTGTTAAGAAGAATGGTAACTGTGAGGAATCCATGCTAAAACACTCCATCTGCACAGACTGGTGTTTCTTTTCCTTTCAGTCATGTTGGTAATATTCCTAGATTAACTCAACAAAGAGTAAAAACATAAAAAAAATAGAAAAGAGTGCCTGAAGTCAGAAATTGCTTTCAGGATGTGAGGATGCTAGCAGCACTACTTTCTTAACAATCTCTTCTCAAAACACTCAGATTTGTTTGCTGTTTCCTTTTCTCTTCCATCTCCAAAATTTAAATATTCCAATTACCTTTTTTATGGTTCCTGGACCATCCTGAAAAATCAAAAATACTTTGTGATGCTTTAATAGCAATTTTAGGCTTTCTAAAATACAAAGAAAGCCTTATAGCATTGTTTGTCCTGGAGTCTGCTGAACACTAAGCTGTGAATAACTCTCTGCTCGGATTTGATCTCACCTGTACAATGGACAAGACAGTTACCTTTCTTCTTGAACAACTAGATATTCCCTCAAACTAAAGGAGCTAATTAAATTAGGATCTGCGCAGGGGGCTGTCATTTGGTTTGGTTACGCTGACATCTGGCTTTTGCTCCTCTAGAGGAGCATGACGATCGTGCAGCTTATAAATGTACTTTTTGAACTAAAGCTAAGGTTAGTTTAGGGCCCAGATTAGGGGTTTGGGTTAGAAAAGGTGTAACTCCAGTCAGCTACATTTGTGGGCAGTTGGTCAAAGAAGTAGATGGGACTTTGAAGTTTATATCTGATACATCAGCATTCATCCCTTCCTCGTGTTTTCTGGTTCCTTTCAGGATAGGACCTGAAGGCTGCTGACTAAGGCATAGGTGGTAGCTCTAGACTCAAGGGCAAGCCTAACTTTTAGTAGGTTTTCAAGAAGTTAGCCTAACGCTATTACATCCTCCATTCTTGTTAGGATCCATTTGATATATATCTGTCGAAGAGCTGTAGTCTTAATGCATCTTAACCACTTTGGCTTCTTGGGAGTTCCAGCTTTTCATCCCAAGCCCTACAGCAACTAATAAGGTATTAACTGATGACTGAAACTAGCAGATTTTTAGTGTTTGACACCTTCTGGCTACACTGTTTGCTCTTATTTAGAAGCTGGTGGTTTTGTATCACTGATGCTAAATCAGTATGTGAAGTTTAGCAAAAAGTCTGATGCTGTAATGGTTATTTTTAAAATACTAACCTGAGTCATAGGTCTCGTTTTATCTGTGGTGTTGCAGAAGCAGCAGGAGATTAACCATTTGTTCTGAGGGTTTTGTTATGCTGTAACTGTTTCAAGTAATCCTAGATAACGTGGTCAAGTTTACTGACAAGGAAACTGGCAATATTTATGTTAAGCTTGGAAACACTGAGTTAGGAATCTTTTGAAAAGTAGATAGTTCATAGACTTAAAATCATCTTAGGTATGTTCCAGTTGGATATGTCATTGTAATGTACAAGAAGAACAGGAAGGGACATGATAGAGAGGTTGAATGCTCTAAATTTTCAAATAAATTTTAATGTCTTGCTTCTCTCATTTTACCTTGTAGGGTATTAAAGCCCCCCGGAGGTGGTTCTAGTAATCTCTTTGGCAATGCAGAAGAAGTTTCTTCTTCCAGCAGGCCGCACCGGATGGCATCTAATATCTTCGGAGCATCTGAAGAACCTCAGAACATTCCAAAAAGAACAAACCCGCCAGGTAAGAGCAGTCACCTTGCTCAGGATGACAGGCCCCTGAATTGCAGAACACTGCTGGTCTTGTGCCCTTACAGCAATCTGTGTTTTCTAAAGTACGTTTTGCAAACTGACTGCTTGGGCACTAAATCTGTTGACACTTTTGAGGATGTATGTGAGCAAGCTGCACGTTCACAGACATTTAGCACTTCGTCTTAGTCTATGTTTTTTCTAGTATTGAAGTCTAGGAAATGATGAAGGAAACTGCTTCCATTTCTAGAGTTCTGTCATCAGTTAGCTGCAGTACACAAAATACAGCTGTGAATTTCAGATCCTCTAGTGAATTCTTGTTGCAAAGGATTTCAAGATGACAAGGATACAAGGATAGAAGTAAGGATACAAGTAGAAGTAAGTCTGTAGGCAGTAGGGTCCTGGAAGTCTTCAAATGTTCGTATTTTTTTCTATTATTATTGTTGTTGTAGGGTAGTAAAACTAAGTTATCTAGAACAAAAATCTTACCACCTTTCAGGGGGTAAAGAGAGTGGCATTTTTGAGGATCCCAGTTTGACGCAGCCTCGACCACGCGTAAATCCACCTGGTGGGAAGACAAGCGATATCTTCGGGTCTCCAGTATCGACCAGTGTTGTGCGAGCACATCCAAACAAGCCGAAGGTATTTGTACTTTTTTCCACTGTCAAAAGAAGCTAGCAGTCCAGTGAATCATCATACAGTCTTGTCAGCGACGCAATGCCTGTAATCTTTTTAAGATGAGAAGCTTAACTTATGCATATTGTAACTTCAGACTAGACAGTGTTATTCCTGAGGCCTCTTTTTTGCCAGCTTGTTATATTTTGTGTATCAGCTTTCAGTGAGCTCCATCATCTGCAACAAAACTATTAATTATGTTGTGGATGTGTAAGAATAATGAAGGCCAAAGAGTGTCAGCACCAAGTACAGCTGTAGCTCTTGACTCACAGCCAAGAGGCATTTAGGATTGTTGGCTTCAGCAGGCAGGAGATACCTCTTTGTTCTGCAGTTCAGCAGAGGAGATCTCGACACCTGTATCAGTGAGTTACAATCACAACTCTGTGTGTGAGTTGGCTGTCCTCTTCATATGTCTAATACGTGTATCCCCATTCAACAGGAAAGCACATTAGCAGGAGATTAAAGTGATCAGCAGTGAAAAAGCTTATTTAAAGATCAGTCTTGAGTTTCAGGTGCAGCATGTGCTTGGATTTATGAGGTCAGACACAAGCATTTGTCACTGTATCAGGTTTTATCTGTCAGTCTTAGAGCTGGGCTGTATAAAATTTAGAGGTGAGTGTAGCTATTTGTCTCCCTCTCTTTTTGTTTTTTTAAACAGGAAGAAACATTGCCAATTATTTCTGTTTTAAATGCCCTATATCTGTCTTGTAAACTGCTGCCTTGCACTAAATACATACTATTAAGTGAGTAGCTCCAATGTTGACAACGTTCCTTATATGTCAAGTACTTCCAAAACTTAGCATCAGTGGCCTCTTTCAGCAGACTTAATTTCAAAAGTAGTAGCAGCCTCTTTTCTCCTGGGGTTTTAGGATAAAGCTGCTACTCCATTTTGACTCCTTTTCTCTCCCTTTTTCCCCTGCATTTGAGGGTGCTGATAGTGTTCTTCTGCTTACTTTTTTGGCAGATTCTAGAATGTTTTGGAGATTTGAGTCTTAAGAGAAACAAAAGACTCCAGGAGCTGGGTTGTGGAGAAGTAGTGCTTTTAGAGTTAGGAAAGGATTTTGCTTTGTTTTATATTTCTTTATTGGCTGGTCTGTTTAAGTGTCTTGCTTTTCTCTTTTTTTAATGTAACATCTTAGTTCCTAGGAGCTCCTGGCTAGACAGAGGTCAGCACTTTGGAAATTCCAATGAATTTAGCAAGAATAATTGTAAATGCAAAGATAGAAAGGGAGATTGTCTATTTGCAACAACTACTGCAAGTTGAATTTCATGGGTGGAAAAAGATGCAAGCTTTTCTGAAGAACTGCCATGTATTTCTGACAATTAATTAGGATGACTAGAAAAAAAATGGTCTTTAAAGGCTTCTGATTGCTCAAAAACAAAAGTTTTAAGCCATTAGATCAGAAACAAAGCAAGACCTGGAGGACTTTATGACAAAATTGTGAAATACTAAGAAAGTTTTTGGTTGTATTGCAGGATCACATTGTCTTGAAAGAAGATGAAACACCAAAGAAGCCAGAAGGTTAGCAAGAGAAACCTTTTTTCTCTGTCGTTTTTTGAGAAGATGTTAGCTAAGGAGAAGCTGGTCTTGCTTGTGCTTCCTCTTAATAAAAATATACCAGTTATAGAAGCCTTAGCTGATGTTTAGGATAATGTAACTGAATTTTTGACTCAGCAAAACTTATAGTTTGAGTTCTGGGAAACAGTTCTCTCACATTGATAGATGGATGGGTGGAATCTAAACAGAAAAACCTCCTATCCCATTGCTCCTTTCTCCCTTGCCACCTGCATCAAATGTGCAATTTTGGCCTGCAGTATTTTGTAAGCACCAAATAGCTGACTTCAGTGCAGTGCACACTGCTCTACTTGCTAGTGTTGAAAGAGCGATGGCAGTGTTGCTGTCGAGCTTGTATGAAAGCAGTAATGTGCACACTGCATCTCCCAGTTGTCAGAAAGTGCCAAAGTATCGCTAAATGGCAATTGCTCAAGGAGGGGAAATGGAGAACAAGAGAAGTGAGATTCGTCCTTGTGCCCTTCAACCTTTCAGGAAAAGTGAACAGGCTCTGAGAAACTGTTTTTAGTGTGCTGTGGATGTAAGATGTACCATTAGTGTGTAACAAGTTTTTCGTTTTTCTTTTTTTTTTTCTCTAATTCAGCTACAGAAAACAACAAATCTCAACTGGAAAGTGGAGGCGAGAAAAAAGATGTGGGCAAAGAGGAGCGACTCAAGGAAGCAGAACCCAAGCTAGACAATCACGAGCCCAGATTAGGGCCAAGGCCGCGCTCGCACAACAAAGTTCTCAATCCCCCCGGGGGGAAATCCAGCATTGCCTTCTACTAGGGACAGCTGTTCACTAACTGAGTCTGCACAGAAACTCCTGTCTGTGGTTGTGAGGTCAGTTTAGAGACTATTGCTTGCGGACAGATTCTTCTTAAGGCAGATGTATGAGGGTTATGCCAAAGCGTGTAGAAAGGATAACCTGATGATTTGGGGAGGGAGGGCTGGGGGGGAAAGAGGGGCATGTGGAAGACTCTTGAGTATCAGGCTGCCTGGGTGGGTGGTGAAGAGGGACATTAGTGTAACGTGGAAAAAAATGGCTGCTTTGTCGTGAGTTCATCAGACTTAGGTTCGTAGCTAGCTAGTGGCTCGGGATGCCCTTGTGGAGTCAGGCTTTTCCGTGTGTTCCGTGTGTAAAACGTTGTGAGTGGGTAGGGACCTGGAGGCCGGGTCGGAAATAGTCTTAAGTGCAACATAGGCCATGCTCTTCTCTAGTCAAAATAACGCAGCTTCTCGGTGCAAGTTGATTTGCAGTCACTTTAATGTAAATATGTTCCACTGGGACAAGTAGTGCTGTTGTGTTCTTGAGCATCTTTAGTCTTCAGTTCTTTTTCTCCTTCCTTCGTCCTCCAGAGTACGAGATTGCTGAAACAAGGATAAAACACTTTGGAAAATTTTTTATACTGTCAGAAGCCATCATGTATTAGTGAACATTTTGGTGTTCCTCTCCTATTCACAGACCTTTCTGCTGCCTTCAGTTATCTACTGATTACTAGTAGCCCTTGACAAAGGGTAAGATCAGTCTGATAGACCATTTCATGTAGGTGCTTCTAGAAGACCTTTATTTGAAAATCTTGGTTGAGTGCTCGAAGATTTCTTGGTAATGATTTGGATGCAAACAGAAGCTTTATGGTAAGCAACCTTATCCAGTTACCATGGAGAATGAATGGAGGTGTCTAGTTAGCTTTGACCCACTGTATAGAAATGCCTTAGCTTCTGCAGGGGCTTTTCCTTGGTGCCCTGCAGAAACCAGGACTGTTTGACTGTCTTCACCACAGTGCAATTTTTTGTTTGTTTGTCTGTGCTGACTCCGTTAGTGAATTCTTGTGTCTTTAGTCGGCCTTACCTTTGCCTTTGACTGCCTCAGACTTTGGTTGGTGAGGGGTGAGAGCAACTCAGATTATCCCCAAGCCACAGCTGTAGCTGTTTGGAGACGTTCTGTAGACTATCCTAGTCGCACAAAGATTTTTAGCAATACAGACCCTTTGGGCATGCTGGTGCTGGCTCCCTTAAATCATGTTTGGAAGATGTGCGTATAGTTTTCCGCAAACTGTGTTGGGGAGGGTCGCTCCGACATTCACGCTCTGAACGGACTTTCTGAGTGTATTGAGCTCTGATACTTGAATGTTAACATTAGCTGCTCAGATTGCTCAGTGTATTTAATGGTGACTTTTTAAATCTGACATATCAAAATGGGAGTTGTTCAAGTACACCAAAGAACAAGTGGCCTTATCTGCATGTATTCACTGTTTCTCTAGCCCAAGCTCCCTAAAACTGTTCCTGTTTAGAGGGGACTGTGACTGGGCCAGGTGCTGATCATCCTCTGAGTGCAGAGCTTGCTGGACTGCTCTGCTTGGCCCCTGGTGGGTGCCTGCACGAGGACCCAGCTGCCTTTTCAATGCGTGAAAGTATTTTGTGGCAGCAGGATGGGTAGGAATGTCCCTGGAAAGCAGAAAGCCTTTGTACCTTTTAGATAGACGTGGAGCTCCCTGCTATTTGTGCGCCAGGAGAATATCCCGACTGCAGGCCCATACTAGAGTTACGTTGCTTCCCAATGTGTGTTTCCTACCAGCTGTGCTCGAGTCTCACACCTGGCTGAGTCCCAGAGGTTTCTGTCTTTCAAATGTGTTTCGGTGCTGACAGGGTTTTAAGAGGTAACCAGATTAGACAAGTCAAGAGCGTGTTCGTTGAAGAGTTTAGCTGGTAATTAGTGCTACGATGCTCACTTTAGATTTGGCTTCGTTTAGGACCTTAAACATTAGGTAGAAATGCTGATCTGCATTGGCTACAGTGCCTGTCTTCTGAACAGCAACTTTCAGCTGGGCCTTAAATTAGCTAAACTGTGTTCATTTTCTTTTATTTCCTTCTTTGGAATCAAAACCCATGCTTTCAACTCATCAAGCAAGTTTGATAAGAACACTTCTTTTCCCTAAACAAGGGGCAGAAGGGGATTGGAAATCAACTGATAAATTGTGAACTTGTCAATAAACCTCTGTATTTTGTTACTCCACTGCATGCTGTATATGCCTGTGTGTTATTAATAGATCCGTAGCCTGTTTCATCAGAAAAACCCTGGTGAATTTTGTTACGTGCACTCTAGATGGGTGACCTCCTTGAGGTGGCTCAGGAGATGAGCGCCTGCCGTCCCTGGGGAGTGTGAAGGGACAGGAGGAAGGGCAGGCTCTTCTAGTCCACATGCCGGTGGTGTTTATGGGTAACGTTGTTTTGCTTTGCACAGCGCAGGGATGCTCTCGTTACACTCTTCATCATCTTGTAAACACACTTAAGCATTCAAACACTTTTATTTAAAGTCACCTCCAAAGGAGGATCTCTTATTTAAGAATTTCTATCCCCACTTTTATATCCCCACTTCTATTAAGTGCACATACTTGTGTGCCAACCATCTCAGGCAACAGGGCAGAGGTAACCACAACTCCAGGAGTTCAGCTGTGTACAGGGGAGAGCGATGCTAGGCCTCGCTGCTGCTTAGTCCCCGACTTCGCCACTGTGCTCATCTAGTACAAGGCCACGCTGTTCTCAGAACAGACCAGCTGCAAGGCGGCGTCATCCCTCCTGATCCCTGTAAACCTGATTAGCCCGGATCAGCGCACGGTTCCGCTGCTAAGGCTGATGCTCCTGTGCAGCACCTTTCTCTCAAGCAAGTGCTAGTTAGATCACTGTGTAACCCATAATAAAGAGATTTTTGCTGCCTTAATGAGGAAGGTCTATCTGTTTTTATCAGTAAACTGTACGAAAGCTTTTTGTTTTCTGAACTACTTACAGAGGTTGATCAGACTTGAAATAGCTGAAGTTTATTCTTGCAACTTGTCTAATGGGAGAACCTTGTCTTAGTATAGGATTGTATGGACACAATTCTTTACAGACTAAATAAGTGCTATTGTGAATTTCCTATTAACTCCAAGATGACTGAATAATTCTTGCAGTTGCTTGTATATAATGTCACAGGGGTGCACTGAAGTCTGCATATCCTGGTTATCTGTCCAATCGTTTATGTTACGGAGGACAATTTGACTCTGGTATCTCCCTGTGAAGGTATGTGGGGTGCTAACTCTCATCTTCAGAGCTGTGCTGGAGCCAGTTGGCCACCCATCATTTCATTCCCTTGATGTGTCTCTTAATGAATTTTGCTTGAGGCTCTGGTGAAATTCTGTATCTGATTTTTTTTTTTTTTTTTCTTTTAATTTTATTTTTGGGGTATATTTTATCCTCTCAAGTCCAACTTTCCTTTTCTTTCAGTTGTAACCCTTTATCTTGCTAACATGCTTTCACACAGAGCTGTTTATCTCAAGTGTAGTGGTCTAGCTAACTAAGATCTTAATGCATGCCTGTTTCTTCATAATGATGATGGCTTTTCTTGCACTATTTCCGTTAGCGCACGCTGTACTCTACAATAAAGTGCTTAACATGTTTCGGGGAAGCAGGTACCAGAGCAAAACAACAAATGCACCTTAGTGCAATCTGCCTGAATCCCAGTGCAAACTGCCTGAACCTGAGTTCCCTTTCAGCTGTCACATAGTTCGTATTTCAAGAGTTGTTTCTCGCTGTGCCTTATGCAGCAAAAAGTTGTGCCGAAACGTGGCAGCAAAAGCGCTTCCTGCTTCCAGGGATGCCCAAGGTTTGGAAGAGAGTGACTCTCAATTACCCATATAAATGATCATGGTGGAACCATGGAAATTACACCATGACTAACTGATTGCTGTTTTCCATTTCGTACAGCACTCGCCTTCATGAATGCCACCCTTTAATCTTCCTGGCATGCTCAGCGTGGGGAACTGCGCGATGACTTTCTCGAAGGTCTCTCAGCAGTGAGCTCTAGCACCCCAGCAGCAGCCGTTAAACAAGAAGCAGGAGGACAGGAAAAGTGCAGGTAGCTTTCTTGTCAGCAGTGGAGGGAGTAATTAATGAAAAAAGTAGTTAAGTAGTCCTTGATATTCCTTAATAAAGATTATTAGGTGCTGTTACAGGAAACTTTATTCTCTACTTCCTCCTTGTAGTTACATCAGCTTCAAGATTTATTAGTGTGAGATTTAAGACATGAGCAGCTTTGCAGGAGCAACTCTCCCGTGTAAGAGGTTCTAACCCTGCTCCTTTAATCAGCCTAACCCAAAAGTGGGCTTAGAGCTCCAGGCTTGAGGACCACTACACTTTCCCCATCTTTAGAGTATAGGAAAGGGTTTATAAAACACGCTGATCGTTGCACAGATATTGACAAAAAACTCTGTAGTCAAAATAAGTTGTGTCCATGTTACAGGTGTGTGTTCATGTGATAAAAACGCAGGAAGCCTCGCAGGGAAACATGGTAGGCTGGGAAGCTTCCACGGCTGGAGTTCCAGGTGCACTGCAAACCAGTGGCAGGTTTAAGGGCGCTCTAACACAGGCCTTCAAAAGAGCAGTGTAAAGTTTCTTCTAAGAGGGAATTAAATCACAGGATGGCAAATGAGGAAGAGCAGGGATGGGCTTTTTCCACAAAGCACAAAATACAGGGTTTCTAGAGGCGATCCAACACCCAGCCCAGGAACAACCCTCCTGAGGTCAGCTGTAGCAGCACGGGGCTGCACTGTAAACCCACGAAGCTGAGGACTACCTGCCAATGCGGCTAGCTGCAGTAGTGGGCATTGCTTTCAAACCAGGTGGTGGTATCTGGCACACAAAAGCAACACAGCTGGAAATTCAGAAATTCAGCGGGGATTTTTCTAGGAGAAAGGAGAGAAAAAAAAAAAAAAAAAAAAAAAAAAAAAAGGTAGAACTCCCTCCACCCCCACCAGTCTAAGGTACCAGCCTAGTGAAAACAGCAGGGGTAGCTGGCAGGTATAAATGCTACAAGCTTGCAGGAAGCTTTAAATAAATCAGGTGGTTTCTCTAGCTGCATCACATTACAAGGACAGGTGCTTATCTAGTGTTGTTTAATCAGTGAGTAAGCAGCTATATGGGACCTACTCTTTGACTTCTCACTCCACCCCTAAGTTTCAGCTACGTTTGAATCCTTAAGAGAAATCCTTTAATTGTCTATATTATGAAATGGATTCACTATATGAATAATTTGCTTTATCTAAGTTATTTTAAAGCAAAGTTCTCTACAAGAGGAGATTTGTCTTCTTTCATAACCACTAAAGCCATGTGGATGCTGTCAGTACCTACCTTTTAATATAAATGCTAGTAAACTGAAAGCATCTTGAACAGAGCTTTTCTTTCTCTTTGAAAATTGGTAGTAATTTACTCCTTGTACTTATTAACGTTATAGTTTACTTCATTCTTAAAGCATCTTTATGCTTTTGTAAACGCTTTGTGAGATTGCATAGCAGAAGGACTCAGTAACGTACGCTTTAGCATTCATGACGTAAGACTAACCTGGTTTAAAAGACAATTGGAGATCAAAACTGCACCTGCTTCTGACAGCAAATGAAGATGTGCCTTATGGAGCAGTTCTAGTAAGGTAATTAGCAATTAAGATATGCCTACATGTGTAAAAGCTGCTAATTTGAGTAACTCAGTCTCGCACTCATGCCTGAAGGATATTGATGGTGTTAATTGTATGCATATCTAATTTGGAAGAGAAGAGTGCTGATCTAGAGCGATTACTGGACTAGAAGTCTGGAAGAAAGCCCTGCTGCTGCACAGGAAGGAGGCTGAGGAACAGCAGTCCAGCCAGGTGCCCCCCCAGGGGGACTTTTAATGCAAGATTGAAAAAAGGTTAAAGAAGCTATCTAACAGCTTATGAACAAGCTTCTGCTGGGCTCAGTTTACTTACTGGAGTGTAGTTACTGAAAATCATTTCCTGCAGGCTTCTGGATATGGCAGAGAACACCAAGAATGGTGCCTCAGGCCTGTTCCACTTGTGTTCCAGACACAAAGAACCAAAAACATTCCCTTTGTGCAGACAATTCCCTTCACAGATCTTAACGGATGACGGAACGAGGTTTCTCTTTAAGAATGTTTAAAATGCACAGGCTAAAAATTCCCTTTCAAGTAGAAAATATCAATACTGTGTCTGGCAGCCGCCCCTGTTCTTGCACTGCAGCAGGTTCATCCGCTGGAGCCTTCGTTCCTGGTGTCATCCTCAAGGAGCGGTGCCGTACCTGCTCCCTGCCTCTCCTCCTGCTCCACAGGCGCTCCCTTCCGTGTCCGGTTCAGTGTCCCGCCCTGGAGGGGGACAGACACAGTCAGTGGCTGAAAGGACACTGTTTCTCCTGTCCACATACATCACTACACTTTCTCCCACAACAGTACAGCTGCCCAGAGCCTGGTACTAGGAGAGACAAGCGCACACTGCATCAGTATTTTAGCAGATATTTTATGCAGTCTTATTTTTGTGGTGGGAGAATTAATTATAAACACCTCTAACAGCTATTATATCAATCTAATCAAGTCAGGAAAACTTCACATAAGGCTGTTTTTCACCTTTTGTCACACTTACCTGCTTCTTGTCCACCACATTGAGGCTAACAGAAGCAACAATACATGCAATAGTGTTGGCCAACATAAAGATCATCATCTGCTGCCAGCGCCACAGTGGGATCTTTAATTCACTAAAAAATAAATAGTTAAATAAAAAAGAGTGAATAACTAGTCACTTCATGACCCTCAAGACCCTACTTGCAGCTTCAGGTTGCAAAGAGACTTTTTACAGTTCACACCACTCCGCTGAAGCACCGTCAACAGTCTCTGCTTCAACAAAAAGCAAGAGAAGCCTCTCACCTGGACTTTGTCCCCAGAATGTGTCCAACAATGAGGTTGGAAAGGCCAACTCCAACCATCTGCACAGAAGTTGCAAGTCCCATTGCAGTCCCTAGCGTTGCTTGAGGCACCACAAGTGGTATGGATGGCCACATACTGGCCTGGGAGGGGTAACAAAGGCAGGAATTAACTCAAGCCTAATGTAAAGATACTAGATAGTCATCCGTTTTAAAAAAATAATTATTCCCACTAAATAATCATCCACGCCTTCCCCTAGAAGAGCCTGCCATTTGTCCGCCTCAGCCTAGCCGCAGGTTCTTGCCCCTTTCCAAGCCTTTTCTAACTGTAAGGTAATATATGTTAGCCTGTAGAAAGGGCCCAGCCATGAACCACAGCTAAAGGAGGGTGGGTTTGAACTTACAGCAGCAAAAGAGTAAGTAACCCCCAGCCAGATGGTAGCCACTAGTGGGGGGACGAACGTGAACGCCAGGAGAGCGAAGACTGGCAGAGTAAGCGCAGCACAGCCGACAGCAAAGATGCCTCTCAGTCCAACATAGTCC
Source organism: Nothocercus julius (assembly GCA_013398735.1). Lineage (NCBI taxonomy): Eukaryota > Metazoa > Chordata > Aves > Tinamiformes > Tinamidae > Nothocercus > Nothocercus julius. The sequence goes on along the minus strand of VZSV01000225.1, from coordinate 51,982 downwards.
TGTGGAGGGAAACAGAGAGAGGCCTCTTACAAGGGATCCCTGCATTCCCACAGGAAAGACACAATTGTATCCTTTTTGGAAATACGGAGGTGCAGAGTTGGACAAAACAGGGACTGATTAGGTGCGAGTTGTCCTTTCCTGTCCACCTGCCAAGCTTATCCTGATCCCTTTCTATACCAGTCTCAGGCTACATGCAGCCATTTCCCCAGGTTTGGGACCATATTGTTTGCAATCAGAGCGGGAAAGGAAAGGGGA
>VZSV01000225.1:15695-30435 GCA_013398735.1 Nothocercus julius | reverse complement strand
GCTGCCCGTTAAGGCCCCCGAGCACCGTGGGGCCCCGCGCGGCGGCGCCGCCTCGGCACCCGCTCGCTGTTGTTTGTGGCGCTGCCGCCAGGCGCGTGTCAGTGAAACAGCCGCGCGTTGTCACCGTTACTTGGGAAACGGCGCCGAACGCCCCGCGGGAGCCGCGCGGGGTGCAGGCCGCGGGGCCCGAGCAGCGGGACCGAACGCGCGCAGCGGGCCCTGAGGAGGCCACGGTGGAAGACGGTGAGCAGGGCTGGACGTTGTGGTGGAGCAGCCTCGCCCAGCTGCGCCGTGCGCCGGCCTCCCTGTCCGCGGCGGCCGCGTCCCCGCGGGCGGGATTTACCTGCCCTGTCGTGATCGTTTCCCTTGGAAGGCGCTTGACATCACTAATAGAGCTGTCACAGGGGAAACAAAATCAAAAATCCAAGTCTCGGCTTCGTGCAATGGATGCGGACATGCGCTTTGCAACAGAAACACCGCAAAGAAGATACGGGAATTTAACCAGAGTCGAGAAATCCCTCACATCTGTGGTTGCCCCTCGGGCTGTCGTCGGTGGGTGTGTGGGCAGCCGAGGGCAAAGGTAGGAAAACCCACTTACACCGGACTTGGGCAAGGAAAGCCAGTGAAAGAGTTTGTGTTGTAAAAACTTAAACATACAAACAACAGATTCTGCGTTTGTTAGCATAAATTTCAATTTTATATTAAGACTAGACTCCTTTCTAGCATTTTTTCAGAGGAGGAAAAACAAAAACATTTTGGCAGGTTTATAGTGCACTATAATATACACAAAGAAAGAGGTTCACAACGTAAAGTCTTCAGTAGTAACTCCAGGTTTGTTGGTGTATTTTGTCTTTACCAAATGCTCTCTAGGGTATACAAAAACAGCAGAACAAGTAAGAGCCTTTAAGTGCCAGTTTGGGAAGAAGACGGTCTTGTCTGGAGTACATTCATCTGCATTCACACAGTGTGCATTGGGAACCAAAATAACAGAGAATAATTACAGAATCCGGTACTTAGGACAATTGAAACATTTTTTTTTTTTCTTATGCAATACTCAATCACTTAAACATTTCTCATAATTAACATAGTATTTAATGTTTGGATGGGTGTCATAAGGAGTCTAAACCAAGGTTTTTGCACTGAGCAATCTTCACCTTTATGCCACTGAAAACAAACCAAGGAGGGGCACAGAATTCGTTACCAGCAGCTATCCCTGCAGATAAACCTATTTTGCAGATAAACTTCCTTTACAACACTAAGACACCATCCTAACATCCTGCTGTTCAGAACACAGTTTACTGCCGAAGGAGCGCAGCAGGAAACCGCGGCCGTCGTGGCACAAACGCGCGGCCGCCTCCCAGCGCCAAAGCTCCAGGGTGGCTCCGTGTCGAGTGGATTCATTCGGTGCGTTTGCTTCTTGTCACCTGCAGAAACACTTATTTTCTTGTTGCAAAATCATCAGTACTACTGCACATTCAGATCATTTCACATTTAACTCATGTCACACGTATCGAGGCTTTTATTGCACACAAGATCTTAATTTGTGTAATTGTAATTGCTGTTCTTACACGTTACACCACGGCCGTGGCCACCCTGCAAGCTTTGGCCGACACGCAAGGAAAACAGGCCTGATCAGCTGCCGTAAACACAGTCGTGCTGGGGGAGAAACCTCAATCCCCAACTTTCCACTAAAAAAAAAAGCAGTTTTGCTGGTGTAAGTTGCATCCGCCCCAGGAACACTCTGCCAGTGTTGCACATTGGTGTTGCCCTGCTGGCAGTGCCCTGGGGCGCCTGTAGCTTCAGTCCAACCTCCCTTTCTGCTTTCTGCCTGTTTTTAAGTTGTTGCGGGCCCCAAAGCAGGGTACCACGTGCCTTCACCATGGGAAACAAGTACTCAGAAGGAACATTGCAAAAAAGTTATTACATCAATGAATCCACAAACTCTATTTCAAACAAAGCTACACTTTTTTTTCCCCCTTAGATCTAAATATAGCTATATTCAATAGCAGTAAAAATGGGACTACAAAACACAAAGTGGAGATGTAATAATAATAAAAGAGTTGAGATGCAATTGTTCTTTTTAGGTCTTATACCTAAAATGCAGCCAATCAGTGTAGACTTATGCTTTATAGCATGTTTAAAGGTTACATAATGCATATAGTTTTTACCTTAACACCAAAAAAAAATCTCATATTGCTCAGCATCTTGAATTGTAAATTGTGGATTAAAATTTTATTTAAGCCTCCCTTTATAGATAAGATGATGACAGTGGGATTTATGGAAGTGGTAATCAACAGCACCGGATGGGATGAGTTATGGAGATGCTAAGACTTTCAGGCCACCAGATATGTGGGGTTTTTTTTGTTGTTGTTTTTTATTTCCAGTTTTGCAATGAATATATATTCTGTCCAGCCCCAAACAGCTACATTTGCTCTCAAGCGAAAACTTCACTTGAGCATCACATAGGCTTGAGATTTATTTCAGTGCTTAGGAGAATCTTTTAAAGTTTTAACAATTTATCAATTTTAAGAATTGCAAAACTTCTCCAGTGATGGTCTTGGAGAATTTTCAAATCCATAAGCTGCCTCCGTAACAGGAGGAATACAGCAGGTTTCCTTGGCTTTTACTTTCTTCATGAGTTTGAGACCCAAGGAACTGCGGAGTTAGTTCACTTGATAGAAAACAAAACAAAAAATTACTTTGAAACTCTGATTTACCAGAAAAATAAAAGCCCAGAGATTTGCAGACATAATAAAATTTATTTAAATTCCATGCATTACGGTAGCTACAAGTGTAGTCATATGAAACTGAAGGACAATAACTTCTTCTGTCCATACAATGTAGCTGTAAGTGAAATGAATGGGAGTTCCACAGTTACAAAGAAACAAATGAAACAAAAAAAAAAAAAAGGAAAAAAAAAAAAAGATAAATCTGTTTCAGTTTTGAGTTCTGTGAATTCAGATACAGCCACTAGACTGTAAACTTTTGGGGGAGGAGATGGGCTCACCACAATTGTACAACTGAAAATGTTTAAGACATTCTGAAGAAGCTCTGAGGATTCCTTTTAATAATTACTAGAAATACTCTGGAAAATGAAAAATCAGCCTTCATCCTAATTGCTAGAATCAGGATAGCAATTGTACTTTCAAAGTGCAGCTAAATTGGGTTTCATTATGCAGCTCCTTCCAGTTGTACTGAGTAAGCTTTATTTTGAACCAGTTTTGCTTTTAAATTTCTCAGCAAAACACCACTGGTCCTCAAAAGCTTCCATTGCTTTGATATGCAAAAATTTACAGACTGTGCTTGATTCTGACCCTCCCATATTTCAGTATGTGCAAACTTGTAGGGATTTAAATAGTCCTTCTCCCTCTCAGTTCAGACTGATCTTTAAAACAGCAAGGATTATCCAGCCCTCTAAATTAAAGGCAGGGTGAACTGAGTAACTTACATAACTGGCACTTTTTAATTGGCCCAGTTCTCCCACAGAAATGTAGCTCTTATAAATACTAATAGGCACTATTGCCACAGATTCTCTTATTTTTGCCAGTTTCACTGATTTACTCGTCGTTAGCATTTTCTGCAGTTAAGAATTTAATAACGCTGTATTTTAGAGAGACACAATATGTAGTTCTAGCCTTCAAAACCGACTTACTGTGTCTAGTAAACATGTTAAGTGAACCTAAATTTTCTGTATTAACAGATGTAGAGCTAATGAAGGTGCCACATTTGCATGAATGTTTTTAATTTTAAGAATGCATTCAAAGGGAAGGGGCAAAACTAGTTCCTGTAATACAAACTTGGTTGAGTGCCTAATTGCCTCATTTAAAACTGTGTGTGTGGGGGCAGGCTGAGGAGTTTAGAAAAGCCCAAGTAACCAAATATCTAGGTTACTGGGAAGTTAAAAAGCTAATGCAACTGCGTTACATCCAGATAAAAAACATTATTCAAAAGTAATTCAAATACCGAAAAAGATTTCAAATTGAATAGTTTATTAACATGGTAGTTGTCTTTGTAACATGTGCACACACACTCGCACACTCTGAATGATCTGCCTGGAAAAAAAGATGTCTTAATATATGCCTGGGGGAAATTAAACATTAAAAATCCTTTAGATTTTCATAATTATAGGCAATTATGTCCACATCACTTACAAAGCTATTGCCGAATCTTTCCAAGGAAGCAGAATTTGGGAGAAAAAAAAAATTATTTGGGGGGAAATTCAACAGTGGCATAGCAGAGCTCTCAATATGAGAAAGCTGACATAATGTGGACCTTTGCTGTGAAATTTGTCTTTGCAAAATATGGGGAGAAGTTTATCAATGGGCAGAAAAGAAGAAGGCGGTGTGAAGTAGGCTTTTGCAGAGTCGATTTTCCTCACAGTTTTGTGCGGGGGTCTTTGAGAAAAATGCTTAGTCCTTCTCTGGAACCAGTTTCAGAACTTTTCCAATTGCAATGGTCTTGCCTAAACCAAGGGAGACAAACGCCAGAGTTAGACGGATTGTTGGAAAGATGCCCTAAGCCTCTGGAGAAGGTGAAAGCTTCGCCCAAAACACAGGCTCTCCAGAATATGCTAACGTACACAGTGCAGCAATTTATGCCTCCTATTGCTAAAGCACTATGGTGCTTTTCAAAAATACAATAAGTTCTTAAAAATAGCACTCATATATAGGTGTGTGTATGATTATATATATATATATATATATATAAAATATGCATATGCACACAAAAAGCTATAGAAGCTATTTTTTCCTGTTGAGATATATCATTTAATCATTGTTATATAAGGAAATTTCAACTCCATTTTTGCAGCTTTTAAATATGTTTTATTTTAAACATGTCCCCAAAACCCCTAGGGATTTTTTTTTTTTTTTTTTTTTAAATCAGGGGAAGCATAAATTCAAGCCTAACATACAACACCCCCTGATTTCCCTGACATACATTTTTCTAGTTCAGCCTTTTGCTTTGCAGTGCATATTTCTGCACGTTATCCCTCTAAAACATTCTTTGCTACTAGCAAAAAAGCACAATGTACAATGACATTTTGCTTAGATTTCTTTATGCACTGTTATCTATATAACAACTTCCCACTGGATACCAGCATTGGTAACACCTCATTGCCATGCAAGACTTTCTATTTCGAATAAGGGTATTTTGCAGAAGTTAAGTTAATAATCAGTGACCAGTCTTACCCTCATCTCTTAAGGTAAAGCGCCCCATCTGAGGGAAGTCTTTGAATGTCTCAAGGCAGATAGTTCCTGCTGTCCTTAAACGGGCAATGCAGACTTGATCTTGTTTCACAAAACGGGGCCGTGTCTTACTTTTTTCTCCTGTTTTTTTGTCTACCAAGCAGATTAAGGCCTGAATAAGAAAAGAATTAATATCTGTGAGTGCTAGTTCTTTTTTTCCTTTCTAAACAAAACTGAAAGTGGTCTAAGAAAGAAAATATCCTTCTGTAAGATTTACTGTGTAAGAGAACACATCATTATTTCTTCCAGCCATTTTTTGGCTCTGTTTGGTACTGACCAAAGTTTGCAGTTGAAGCCAGAACTTCATTGTATTAGTTGCTCTACTTATGTACTGAGAGCCCTCCTGCCCCCAGCACTGTCTATATTCAGATTATTCATATCCTCATCTAAGAGATGCTTACTGTTATCTCAACTTCTTCAATACAGGTGTGGATGTGCAGCACAGCATTATAACCTGGGCAGATAATGGATTTGTGCTCAATTATCACTATCTGCAAAGCAAGCAAAAAATAAATGTAAGTGTATTTCTTCCTCATTTTATTATAAAAGAACAATTGGAGAATAACCAAGCACAGATGTGTATTAAAATGTACAGTTGAACAATATACCCACATTAAACATTTCTTTGGGGGGGAAGAAAGCAACTTAACTGCTTATCCTATAAAGTGTGAAATGGAAGAACTGGCCGTAAAAGACCTTGCTTTTAAGATTAGAGGTTTATAAAATTTAATGTAGCGGTTGCATTCAGAACAAGTGATTGGTATTTTCAGAACTCGGAGTTCTGACCCCAGAGTCACAAGGATGTATGTTTTTGTCATTTACAGATACAATAGCAAGGCAAAAATCTGAACTGAAACTTGAAACTACTGGCATTTTGATTGTTTGAAACACAGGTAAAATATTTCAGTACTGTTTACCTATTTATATATTAAATGTTTGTTACTCTACCTGGGCGTCAAATGTGCGTCCAGAATGACACAGGTTGTTGGGATCACAGAGTATAAATCCTGGAAGGATTTCTTCCTCTTCAATTCCCTTCAGCCGGATCTTTAGATTTTCACCTGGGGCTACTGAGTCGGTTTCTACATCATCAGAAAGGATTCCAAGAACTTCCACATTGTGCTTAAAGAAAGCATAAGTAAAGTTCCCCGACATGAATATTTTAATGAAATTGCTTTAATACAACATTATTTCAATATATAAATCCATAATAGTTTAAATCCATGATATTCAGTTCTACAAGCTTCAGGACACATAAAGTGTCTGAATAACGTAATAGAACTTCCCATTATTCCCGTTCCGAGAATATAACACAGCATAATTATTCAACAGATTTGAATTCATACAATTCTGTAACATATGTTCAATGGAGAGCAAATTTAAAACACATCCACTATGTCTAAGAGTGAAGTCACTTTGAAATTTATAAAGAGATGAGAGAACAGATGCATATTATCTGCTAAGGAGAATACAAACCACAGTTATACAGACTCATTCAAACTATTACAGTCTGTATATTAATGCCATCTAGGAAATCCTAGAAATTCCAGATTCTTTTATTTTCCTGGGGCAGATGATAAAAATATATATACACACACACACACACACATTTATATATATATATACACACACACACACACATTTATATATATATATACACACACACACACACACATACACACACATATATAAAAACTTCTTATATATGTTTTATGTTTATTATATTCTTCTTATATATTATGTTATATTATTCTTATATAAAAACTTATATATATAACTTCTGCCCACATAAAGAGTTAAATATATTTTCCTATTCCTATATACTATAACCTCCCTTCTGATTTTGTATCCTTACTCACTACTAGATACCAACAGGAAATAAAAATAACAATAGCAGAGAAGTTAGAGGGGTAATTTCAGAAATAGAGTTATTGCACCAACTTCCTGAGGCTGGAGTTCCCATCTTATTAACTGCCAAAGCAACCAATAAAAGCGTGCCATGGAAAGTGCTAGAAAATTATTAAATATGAATTCTATATTATAATGGTTGGGTTAAGGTTATTCTCCCAATGAACTCTAAGTGGATCAGATACCTACCAAAAAGAGTTTTGTAGAACACTACAGTTTGTTAAATTACCTTCAAAACTGAAAAGTCTATCTCAAATACTCTGTGTTTAGCTTTAAGATGGAGCAGCTCTCAAGAAAGGTGACAAGGAAGTCAATTTAATCTGGTATCTCATCTAAGAATTGTCATTTTTCAGTGATCAATAAACTAATTGTACATACGAGTATTGAGACATTTTCCAGTCAACTGCTTCAGTGCCCAAAAGTGGGGAAAGTGTCTCAGTTTACATCAAGATAAAGGAAATAGGTAAGAATGAGCAAAGTTTCCAAGTTTTTTTTTTTTTTTGTATGAAACTAGTGGAAACAGACACCACCATTTGCTGGGAGCGCTCGTCTTTGGTGCTGCCTCCCTCCTACACCACATGTTCACATCCTTCAGGAGAGCCTCATGCTTCCGAAGAGTGACTGACCGCAGGAGCCCTTCCTCATGGAGCAGCTCCTGCGCAAACAACCTATTCATTAACTGCACACCCAGAAACATCACCCATGGAAAACATGAAAGGATAGTTCTGCTCGACTGAGCCATGGAATTTTTTGATATAGAATCATTTCTGTAACAATCAAGCTGTTTTCTAGTGTAGTCACACTTTAAAAATATGTAAACCTTACCCTACCTTGTTTGGCATCATCACAAGCTGTTGTCCTTTGCAAATAGAGCCTGATTCCAGCTTCCCAAGGACCACAGTGCCCATATCCTTCACAAAAATAATTTAATACATAAAAGTTAAAAGACATTTTTCTATACAGTCTGCTCTACTTACTATTTAATACTAAATACAGTCATTTAACTCTATTGAGTTAGTTAGTGCTGTTACACTTAATATTTTGGAAGCTGTTCTCATGCAAGATTACAGATTCTAAGAGCCTCATATAATGCCCAAGTGGGTTACTCCCTCCCCCATTCCACAGTTCAAAAATGTGATTGACTCACCATATTAAAGAGGGGGAGGAAAAAAAAAAAAAAAACCCCAAACCCGTCTTTTTATTGCTTTTTGAAAACAGACCATTCATCCTTTGAATCCTGTTATTTTGATTTGTACCTTATATTTATCCACGATTGGCAGCCTGATGGGTCCATCCACTGAACGGTTGAAGTTTGGCAAGTTATCCAGGTATGGAATGAAGGGCAAGCCGCTGAAAGGGCAGCAGGAATCCGCTCAGTTACGCGAGCGGCCGCAGCCACCCCGAACGCGCAGGTGCCGCCCGGTCTGGCGCGGTGCTCCCCAGCTCCCGGGGAATAGCCAGGAGACACACGTCCCTTTTAAGCTATGGCATAATTCACACGCAAAAAAACCCACTATCCTTGTAAAAACCTGGCTAGATATGCTGAGTATGTTTGGGAAGTACCAAACATAAGGTGTTTCCAAACATGATTTTCATGAATGGTTTAACTCTCATGAATGATATTGGAAAATAAGATAAGAACGGAGACAGGGTTTGTAGCTCATTATAATGCGGCTTCAAGCAAACACTTCACATGAAACAATTCTTTTTCTTCCTCCCAGCATATCCGGTGCAGCATCACTGGAGATTTCAAGTGTTGCCATTCAATCTCTCTAGCCAAAAAGCAGTGAATACGGCTAGTACTGCCATGGAGTCTGTGACTTTCATCTTCCAGTTACTAAATGCTTTTACTTGGCTGATTACAGAGCTCTGCGTTCCTGTTGTCCCAGTCACATTCCTCCAAATACCTTAGCCACTAATTCTTGAACACAGCTACAAACAAAACCAAGCTTACTTCTCCCCAGCTTCACTCCCCAGTACTGACTTTTATTAAACTATAACCGTTATCCAATTTGTTGGGTTTAAGATACATACATATACCAAGGGCAAAATTCTGACTGTTCTTTAAGGTTTGCTCCAGTCAATCCTGAGCAGGGCATGAAATGAATATCTTTTTTGGGATTGAAGCCAACTTTCTTCAAGAACGGCACCAGCTTTTCTTTACATTCCTCATATCTATAAAAATAACAAATGGATGAAGACAGATTTAAATTATTCCAGTATGGCATAATATTGTGTTTAAAGAAAAATAAATATATTTGTTTCTATTAGACTTTTCCCCCCTCAGCCATTTCCAACTGAATTTGATGATGTTGAGAAGTTTTGGAAAGGTTCAGACTGGACCAAGACAGCCTAACCAGGCAGGCCTCCCTCTCCTAGAAGTCCAGGCTGACGTTTTAAGGCTGCACAAGCTCTCACGGCTTCCTCAAAGTCCTTCACAATTTTTGAGAATGCAGCAAGTCTCTGTGAGGGAGAAGCCCCCACAAATCCAGCCAAGGACACGTGCATCTCAACAGTCATGACGACTACATGGTCAAATGCATCGGCAGTCTGGGCCTACAGTCGGCTTTAGGAACAGCACGAGGCAAAATGAGGCAGATTCTCTCCAGACTGGTGTTGAACAAACCGAGATCGGCACCGTGTGCGGGCGAGGCCTGAGCACTGACCTATTTCCTCTTTTGTGGCATCTCTGCGCCCTGCCCCAGGCCGAGGCACATGAGTGTGCAGCAGCTGCAGGTCACTTGGGGGATAATTAAAGGCAGAATATATGCATACCGTGACAATATTCATGCACTGTGTATACACAGAGTATCCTCTACTTAAACAGAGATTTCTCATAATTCCTGTGCAGAGAAAACCAGTGGCCCTTCCCAGGGAAGGGCTGAGGTGTGCTTTTTAGCATCCAGCTTACAGGGAAAAGCAGCTAACCACCAAAAAACATGAGTTCTGATGTCTGGGAAAGTTAAAGCCCTTAAGTAAGATGTGAGTGTGAAGATAGAAAAGAACAGCTCTGTTTTTACTATTTCTATACTTCTAAATATATTTTAATTTTTTTAGTTATTTTTACCAGGCCTGGGTCAAGGATGACTCCTCCTTCTTCCCAAACCAAATGCTATCAAGAATCACTTAACATATTATTTGCTTATTCATTTCAGCTTATCATGAGAGAACAACTGCAAATTGCAAATAATACAGGGGAGACGCACATAAGGTGAGCAAGATAACACCGTTCTCACAAGCCCAGGCTAGGAGCTGAGCGGGAGCATGGCCAAGCGCTCAAGAATTTGGCAGACTAAACTGCTGACAGCAGAGTCGCTTCCTTTCAGTTTCTGTACGCTCAACGTGTCCAAGCCAACAATTCAGCTATGTAGGAACGTATGGATCTGTTAGATATGGCTGCATACAGCCCGGAGGAGCACTATGTCCTTTGGCAGTCAGTGTTTTGAAGCAACGTAGAACTAAAAGCTTAGTCAGGATGCATCATGCTAGAGACTATACTGCCGTTTCTCCTGCAATTTTCATCATTTCTGTCCTTAGCTCACTTATTTCATCAGAAAGGAGACTTTGGCATACAGTTTCTTTAGTTCAGTATCACTTGAAGTTTTTTTAATATTAAAACTCACCGTTCATTACTCCAGTTTACGGTGGGATCATCCATTTTATTAATAAGAACTATTAAATGTTTTACACCTGCTGTTTTTGCTAACATGGCATGTTCTCTTGTTTGTCCACCTTTTTCAAATCCAGTTTCAAACTCTCCTTTTCTTGCAGAAATAACCTAATTAAAAATACACATTTTAAAACAGTTCTCTCAATACAAGAACAGACAGTGAACAGCACAGCCTTATTCAGTAAATAACCTTGGGTAGTCAAGATTGGTACAAATTTAGGAAGATATCCTGGCCTAACCTCAGTACTACCCATCAGTTTCTGCACTGGCATGTATAAAACTCCCACAACAACTGCAAAAATGTTTCATGGAGCTGTTAGCAGTAACTCCAAACTAACCAGCTTGCCAGACTCTGTATGATTCGGGAGAAAAGAGGTGAGGGAGAGGGGAGAGAAGATCGGATTTGTTCTCACCAGCACAGCCAGGTCAGCCTGTGAAGCGCCACCGATCATATTGGGAACAAAGCTCTTGTGGCCAGGAGCATCTAGGATAGTGAAGTGTTTCTTCTCCGTTTCAAAATAGGCCCGTCCCACTTCTACTGTTTTACCTTTGTCTCGTTCTTCTTGGTTTGTGTCTAAGGCCCATGAAAGGTACCTACAAAAAACAACCCCAGCAGTCAGGGTCTGCATTCATTGTTACTAAAATTAAGTCTGAAGATTTAGTTAACATCAAACAGCTTTCTCCTGCTCAAAAGTTTTAACTGTGTTGGTGATGCTGAGAGCTGAGGCACTTTCAGGACCGAGGCGGACCTCTTAAAGCAGTGCCTATGTACCGTGAGCTATTTCACCCAGGGCTGCTCCTGTAGCTAAAAGGGTGCAATTGTCAACACCCATTTTCAATGACTTAGTTCTCTTTAAAATAAACTAAAATACAGTCAGCTCTGGAACTGAGACTACCTGTAAAGTAGCAAAGGCAGCATGAACAGTTTTTTTTTTTTTTTTAGTTTTTGGCCTACTTTCAAGCATCCGTTGTTCTAAGCGCTATTTGGAAAGTATAATCTTGTTCAGTCTTTCATGTATATCCTCTCCCATGCCTTTAAATACAAGTGACAGAGCACAGTCAAATACATTAACTTCAGTTTCCAGTTTGTTTCATGCCCACTACCCCTGACCTTCCAAACCCCTGGGCCAGGTCGTTTGACAGATCTGAACGTATGTTACTATTCTCAGCGGTTCAAAGACATTAATATTTTAATGACAGCACTAGTTTGGTGCCTGAATTCTTTGTCAGCAAAAGAAGTGGAATCCAATTAAGCAGGAGAATAACATTATCCCTAGGTCGACAAAGGAGTATTCTGGATACTGCTCGTATGTCCTTGTACAATATTATTTCCTTTACGAAAAGGAAACCAATATTTACTCTATAAATGACATCTCAGTCTTTATAGGAGTCCTGAGTACTTTTGCACACTGAGTTTTTTTTTCAGGGGGAGAATGCATATATATACATACATATATTATATATATCTATATATGGATACACACACAGAGTTTTTAATCATAAAGTAAAACTACTTGAATCTTGAATTTCAGGAGTCTCAACCTGTGAAGCAGGCTAACAAAATCTTTGATGAAGACGGAGATAAACATTATATTTTCCGTTGCATATTGCAATATATTTTAAAGAACAAAAAACAAGAAGTTACTTCCTACAACTTCTCCCTGGAACAAAACAAAACAACAACAAAATCCGTTTCCTAGGCTGGCCAGGGTTTTTGAGGAAGGCCACTAGATCTTTATTATCGAGATCCATTCCCATCAGGGTATGGATGCCTGTCCACGTGTGCCAGCCCTTCCACGTACTACAGTTAGGCCAGGTCAGCACCCACGTCTCAACCCTCTGGTGCTGCTCTGCCTCTACCAGTCCGGCCTGCTGCTTCTCCATGCCCCTTTTCACTTCTTGCTTCCCCAAATCCACCAAAAATAAAAAGCTTTGAGGAGGGAAACCAGCTTCTCAGAAGCTTTCAAGGGAGAAAGGCAACAAACCAGCATATAAAAGATATCCGCATTGTATGTACACATTAAAACAACAACAAAAAACAAAACTCAAAGCCTCCCCGCTTCTGAGTGGCATCTCTTTCCTTGGAAGGAACCTGAGGACTTGGGACCTTATCTCATTTCTCATTCCAGGAGTTTTTCAGGCGCACCTATTCAGACACTCTTTCCTGATGTCTCCTGAACTGAAAGCTCCCATCTGTCCTTACCTGTAGCCTCTCTGTTGTGTAACAGGTAAGAGACATAGATGGAGCAGTCCCAAAAGCCGCCCAAGAAAAGTGCCTGCCTTGGAATCCCATTACCAGACAACTAGTAAAAGCACTGGAAGGAAAAGCCCTGATCTCCAGCTGCAGAGGAAGCAGCAAAACCTATTCCAATGCAAATCACGCTGCTCTTGTTAAAGAAATTCTGCAAGAGAACAAAATAATCTGCCCTTTTGCTCTTTGCAAACCCAAACCAGCAAGATGCAAGTGCTACAAGGACAATGATTAATAAATACATTTCCAGTTTCCATCACTGTGTTAACAGAAAGCCACAGTATCGTTTACAATAATCTTCATACCATGTTTCTCTGTTTTTTTCTTTAGCTTCTCTTTCGTATTTTTCAAGCGTTCTTTTATCAACCATTCCTGTCAAATACCTATAAAGAGGAGAAAAAAAAAAAAATTTACATTAACTACTTGGAGCTACTTCTCTGTTTAACAGTTACACAATCACTACAGATTATTTGGAAAACCAGTCTGATAGGAGCAGCCGTAAAATTTTCCACCCCACTGTCTGCCCTGGGAAACGCTGCTGCTGCCACCGCGGTGGAAGCAGGAGAAATGTGTTTTTCAAACCCTGTTATAAAGTGCTCAACAGAGACAGGCTTTGAAAGAGAATGACATTTGTTATGCACATATTGGAGACTGATGTATTTCAGTTGAAGATTGAATAAGATTTGTGATGGGAGAATTTTATAAACATAAAAAGGAAGTATTCTTAACATTTCTGGCTACCATTCTTTTTAGGAAGAGCATGAAGCTAATACTTAAAAGGGTTCCTAAGATATATCTTAAGATATTAAGAGTGAGACGGGTAAGTAGTATGCAGCTTTATAATACTGCAGCTTTATAATAATGCAGCTTTCATGTTTTTTCCCCTCAGCTATTTTTATCTGATAAGTCACCTTTTATTTATAATGTTACTATCTACATTTATCATATATTTATCTAATAAGAGTCATCCACTTAGTCTATAAGGAAGAGTTATAACAAGAGTAAACAAATGGCTAATGACAAAGGTGGTCTTGGCTCTATTTTTCATTTCCTTACAACAAAAAGCGATATTCTCCAAAAACGGGAGGCCACAGGAACATTCCTTCAGAAACGCTTCAGGAACGTGACTAACTACTTTGGGCGGAAGCATCAAGAACAGCCCCGTTCAGGGAGACATTCGAGACGCACCAGAGAATAAAATGCTAATTTGCCCATGTAGAAGCTCGACGATTAAATGCACCGTGACAATTCCAGCATTCCCGTCTGGTTGAAACGAACCAAGACAAAAAAGCCAAGACAAAGACCTCCCACTTTTTCTGAGAGTATTATTTTAAAATTATAGCAATACTTGGCATCAGCAGGAGAGCATTTATTTCTTCACGGGCTAAGTAACACTGCTTGTTTTTGACAAACTGTCAGATCTAATGGAATTTAATTTTATTGCATAGGATTATTGCAATTGCTAGAAACACTTTTTTAAAAATAGACTTAAGAGTTAACTACTCCAGTTTCACACTTGAAAATAAAATTATACCCAACAATGCTAGCAGCAGGGAATAAACATATGTACATACATATATATATATATATATATATATAAAATGTATGTAATTCTCACAAAATGGACAGCTTAAGCAAGGGTACTAAAAACCGAATAAAAATGGG
>VZSV01000224.1:1046358-1128567 GCA_013398735.1 Nothocercus julius | reverse complement strand
GGGCCTGTGACTGTGAGGCTTCTTGCAGCTGCCTCTAGAAGGCCTCATCCACCTCCTCTCCCTGGTCAGGCAGCCTGTGGTGAACACCCAGCCCTGCTGGCCTGCCCTTTAATCCTCACCCACAGTCTCTGGACCCGCGCTTCGTCCTCCCCTATGCTGAGCTCCATACATTCCAGTTGCTCTCTCACATAAAGAGCAACTCGGCCACCTCTCCTCTCCTTCCTGGCCTGTCCTTCCTGAAAAGCCTAAGGCCATCCATGGCCATGTTCCAGTCATGAGAGCTGTCCCACCATGTCTCAGTAACTGCAATGAGATCATGGTCCTGCAGTCGCACGCGCACCTCCAGTTCTCCTTGTTTATTCCCCATGCTGCATGCGTTTACATGGAGGCATTTGAGCTGGGCACCCAGTGTGCCTCTCATTCTAGCTGGGGCAGCTGCAACTTGGCTATGTGGGCCTTCAGTAGTTCTCATATTTTGCTGTTTTCCCTCTCCAGGTTTCAGGCATCCTTCACTCTCTCTGGAGTTAGGCTGATGTGAGTGGCATGGTGTGAGTGGCATGCCCTTCCTCATCATCTACTTCACTGATGATGCCCCCTCAAATCTAGTTTAAAGCCTTCTCAGTGAGCTCTAATAGCTCGTGACCAAGGACCCTCTTCCTTCTTTGGGAAAGATGAATCCCATCTGATGTCAGCGTGCTTAGTGCCATGTAAGGCTTCCTGTTGCTGAAAAACCTAAAGCGGTGGTGATGACCCCAGCCATGGAGCCATGTGTTGATGGACTGTATCCTCTTGTGTCTTTCTATATTGCTGCCAGCACCAGGGAGAATGGAAGAAAAGATAACCTGCACGCGCGAGTTCCTGATCATCTGACCCAATTCCCTTAAGTCCCTTTTGATAGCCCCCAGGCTATGCGTTGCCACTTCTCCTACATGTAGGACCCGCAACAGATAATAGCCTGTGGGTTGAACCAGGCTGGAAAGTGTCCTGGTGACCCAGGCTCCAGGAAGGCAGCAGACTTTTTTTAGATGAGGTTCCCTTCTACATATCAGACCCTCTGTACCCTGTATTGAAGAATCCCCCACGACTATAATCTGCCTTTTTTTTTCCTTCTGCCGGTGGTCATGATACGGGAGGTTTGCCTTTCAGACTATACTGATGTTTTTGGAGGAAAGGGACTCTCGCCTTCACCATCCATTGATTTCCCTTCATCCTCCAGGGTCTTGTACCTGTTGGGTAGGGGTACCTGGCAGGGTGAGATTGGAGAAGTCCAGGATTACTCAAGCCTGGACTCCTTTCCATTCGTTGTCATCCTGGTTTCTTCTCCCTTGTATTGGCTGAGGGATGGAATCTGTATTTCTTTTGTTTCTGGGGACTTCCCTGTGCCTGCTCATGTTTTTTGACAGCCAGAGCCTGGCACTACCAGCATGTCTCCCTCTCTGACTTCTAGATACTCCTCAGCTTTCCAAGCTCTTCTCATAGCTCTGCTACCACACTGAGTAGATCTTCCGTGTGCTCACATCTCACACAGTTGCTCTCCCCGCATCTGTCCAAAGGAAGTGTCAAGCTTTGGCACTCCCTGCAGCCTGACACCTGGACAGCTACCTGCTTTGCTGGTTCGTCAGTCTGGGATTTTCCTAGATTTGATGAAATGTGAGTTTTGCCTACAGTAAATTGCATCCATTCCAGGCTGCAGTCTCTGCGACAACTGAAGTACAATCTTCCTACAGTTAAACTTAGCCTTCCAAATTCTTGTATCTTTTCTGTGTGTTTATATCATTTGCTTAGCCAATTCACAATATTCACCTTCCCCAGTCAGGAATATTACAAAATATAGATGTGCATGGAGGAAGATAAATTACAATGAGCAGCCATTGGTGGTTGGTGAAATTACATTGTCAAGGGAAGAATAAAAAAACTAAAAACCTTTACCAAGTCTTTAGCACTTTTTTCTTTTTGTTCAGGACAGTAAGAACTAAATTCTCCTGTTTTGTTTAACAAAACGAAAAGAACAAGAAAAAAAGATAATGTCATTTTTGGGTTTCTGCTTCAATACATATAAATGCACAGGAAAGTTTAAGATTTTTAATTGTATGGAGTATTTCATAGCTTACATATTTTTATGTAATGGGTTCACAGAGTCTTGTCTGAGAAGTAAATCACTTGATGAATTTTGAAATAATTCCTCCATTTGGCTCTTAAACTAGAATTTAAAGAATGTTTTACAATTGACTTAAATCAGAGGAAGAGTGGGACCTGCATAATGAATTCAATCTGAAAAAAATCCGTGAGATCATTGCTTAATATTATGTCCTCTAGGAGTAAAAGACATCCTTTTTGAAGTATATATGTGATTTTGCATTCACTTCAGTGTAGAGAGAATTTCTCCCTAAATTTCTAATCTCAATATTCATGGATAGGACAGGCATTTTTGCCTGTAGTACACAAGGCTAGTAGGGCTACTTAGGTCCTAGGTCTTATCACTTTTCTTTCCTTTTCAGCTGAAGGTTTCCAGCCTGTGTATCTTCTTGAAGCTAGTGACATTCATTTGTATGAATAAAAGTCCAGCTATATGTAAGAAAAAAAAAAAAAAGGCGAAAAAAGAAAAAACACAAAGACAGAAAGAATTTACATTCAGGCCTGCCTGGTCATTAGCAGTCACTGGGGTTTTGTAGGTAGTTTAGGCCAAACACTGTCTTGCAGTTTTGTTCTCGACAGATGTGCTGAGCTTGCAGCAAGACATGCCAAGGTGTTGTGCCTGTGACAAGACCCCTTGGCTACTTTTCTCTTTGTCAGCACTACCCACATGAAAAGTTGCGATTATCTTTAAGAGCATGCAGTGTGCCTGTGCTCAGGAGCAAAACTTTGGGAATTTGGGATGGCAGGGAAAAGTCATATTAGAAAAATGCATTTTACTTATTTTTGTAAACATCTGGCCAGTATAATACCCTTGGTAAAAGCACAGTTTCTTTGTGATATGAATTGTAAAATGGTGTAGATTAGCTGCAAGTTTCATCTGCACTGAATGTGCTTCGCTTCAGAGCTCATCCATTTTAATTTTTGGCTGCCCTGGAGTCCAGATCCAAGTATGGATATGACATCTGTCACTTCTCTGCGAAGATACTCTTCATGCTTTCTTCGGGTAGGAAAGATAAAAAAAAGTCTGACAGTATAAATTGGAAGACTGAGGTTGTGGTGAGTGTTTGGAACTGAGAACTAGGAACTGGGTTGAGTGGAGGGAATATGGCTTGGAGCTGGAAAGCAAATGAGGGGCAAATGCCCTATGGAAAAAGAGATGCATTTGTGATTCAATATCTGCTCTAAACTAACAGCCGTAAAACTACATTTCCTATTCTTGAGTGCCTGTTTAAAGTTAATGCCATTTGAAAATCTAGTTAAAATATCTGTTCTATTTAGATATGCAGGTAAACAGTTGTTTTCCTTTTTATAACTAACACTGTCTCTTAAATTCTGTAGACGAGTTGACAAATTATGAAACTGAGTGTTAGGAAGACCAGCAGAGTTGAGTACTTAACAGTAGTAGTCAAAAAGCCAATATGTTGCATTAAATTAAAGTATTAGAGATGAAATCTGTTGAGCAGGAAGCATATTAGTTCTATTCTGTATGAAGGAAGATTTTTGGAGGATGAAATATTTTGTCCATTCCAAATGTCCAGTTGATCTCTGCTAATATTTAGGGTTTCTGCATTTCACCACATAGTTTCCAGCCAAAGAATGTGGCCCTGTCATCCTGGCTAGTGACTGATGGCAATGGGAGGTATCTTTATACTCTCATGTAACTTTGGATCTTAGGGGACCTTTCTGTGTATACACACAGGTCTAGGAATACAGAGTAATCTTGAACTGATTTCAATTGTGTATTAACAAATTTGGCTGTAAAGACAAATTTGGCTCTAAACTTTTATCTGCAAGATAAGGTTTTATGCAGAGCAATAATTTCTTGATTTCCTGCATATTCACTCTGTATTTTCTTCCTGATATATACAGAGAGGAGAATCAAGCTGGGTTATATTTTGAGTCCTAGTCTGCGCTTCTCTGTAAATTGATCTATGGATGCTCCTGCTGGACATACTAAAAAAGTAGCAGGACTTGTTTGAATAGGCTCTTTTCTCCTTTTCCTTTTGTCTTTTGGAGGACAGGGAGCAAGAACCAGTGGAATGAGGAATAAGTTAGGAGCCACAAATGGAAAGCTAATTGAAATTGTATCACTGAGAGGAAGAATTTAAAATATGTCATATTTTCTTTGATAAAAAATCATATTGAATTTTTAATAGGATAAGATTATTATTTTTACTCTTTTGATTACTGTTACTCATTTGAGATAGAGAAATATCTTGAAGAAGACAAGAGAGCTGTATCAAAGATTCATCCTGTGCTCTGAAAAGGAATGAGTTCATACAGAACTTGTGGTAGTTGATTTTTATTGATGATTTCCCACATGTTGAACGCAGACGCAATCTGTACTTGTGCCAGAAATCATCCTTTCCCACCTGTAGAGCATAATCTGCCCCTAATGCCTATGACCTATTTTTAAATCTTTGTCTTTATAGCTGCTTATAAGCAATATTTATAAAGGTACAAATGAAACGGTCACCAACAGAAGCACAGGTAACAGCATGTGGCTTTCTCTGTTTTATGGTATATTCTTAAAATAAAAAGTGACACAACTATTTGTTGTGCATAATTATATCCACTGGTATAGTATCATTGTTTCATTTATCCACAAAGAGCTGTTGAACGTGGCATTGTATGTAGTTTCTACTGCCTTTTGCATACCTGTCTAAGCAATGAGATCTGCTGGGCATCTTTGCTATCACAGTGGAGCTGCTGCTTTGTTATCTGCAATGTATCCCTTCAAAACTTCTAAAAAAAAGTTGTGGGAAAATGCTGTCTGCAGATGAAAGGGCTACAAATCAAACATGTCATCCAATAGGACATTCAGATTACAGACAATTTTTAAGCTTTAAAAGGGTTTTGGAGTGGGTATGATTTTAAGTTGTACACAAAAGTGCACTGAACTTAGTAAGACCCATCTATTTATTAAAAGTATAACAAATAACAACACATAGCCATTTAGTCCAATGTAGGATTAATTAATATGATTGGAAAAACAAATCTTATGGTGTTTTTTAGGATGGAAACTGGCATCAGAGCAGACTTGCATTTAACACAGAGAATTATGCAATATTCACAAAAAATGCTGAGGTATCATATTGGTAATTAAAGCAGTAATTGGAAGTTACAGTGTAGGACCCAGACAATTGTGTAATGATTTCCAAAGAGAGCAAATTATTGTTTATCTGTCCAAATCTTAAGATATAATAAGGAAATTTCAGAAGTGACTATCCAGGCTTTGTATACATGCAAGTATATATGCCTGCATAAAAGAGAGATTGCACCATGCCTATATGAGGGAAATTTCATTCTGTGTGTGAATAAATGTGATGTCCGCAAGTAGATTTATCACTGCCACCACTGTATTCCTGCCTTGTCCCTGCAGGCAGAGGGAGAGTAGAATGGAGGCTTCAATTTGGCCGTGTGGTATGTGCCAATTTTCCTTTCGTGAACACACAGAGTAAAATTAGTTTCAGGGGATTGACCGAGTCCGGAGAGTACTGGCAGAATGGCTGTAAGCAGAAGGCTTTTCGGAGAGCACGGGTCAAAGTGGGCAGGGGAAGACTTGGGAATTAACATAAAAGGCCCAGATTTTCTTTCAAATACCTTTTATCTCCATAACAACTGCAAAATTTTGCAGATCTCTGTACCTGTGTTTGACTGAAAGCCTACCTCTGTTTCTGCTAGAGATGGGGTTAAACCCATGACTTTCCTTAGTACCTTTTCTCCCAGGTAAGTTTTTCTCTCAGAAGAAAAGATTTGGCTCGTTATATTTTAGTGTGCTTCTACTAGCATCATAGATCAGAAAAATAGTATAATATGCTATATATGTGCTAATATAAAATAGTATAATATGAGAAGTGTTGTACAGGTTGGTATTCTCGGAAGAGCTAGTGGCCATCTGAAGCTATCTAGAAAATGTGAATAAAATCTCCTGGAATTTCAAGTGAAAGCAATATTTACTTCTGGTCCTTATTTACATCTTTACGCTAAAGAGAGACTTAAAGCCCATTTCCCATTAAAATGTGTCTGTCACCCCCAAATACCAATACTGAGATTTGTGTTAGTGTAGAGAAGTAGTGGCAAACTTAGATTATTTCAATGTAGTTTACTCAAGCTCTGCAGTCTGCTTTGGTGCTGTGGTGCATTAGAGTCAGGAGGCAGATCGGGGTCCTATTCCATCACCCTGGCATAGGGAAACTCTGCTCATACTATTTTTTAATCCCTTCTTTAGCTCACCTCTGGGAAGCACATCTACCACGTGTTCCCTTATGGATCACAGAAGAAGAGAGGTTAATGGGAAAAAAAGGATGCAGCAGGAAAACCAGCATTTCGGTAGGGAGCAGGGGTTTCTGCAGCAGTCAGGCAAGGGCAGTGCCAAGGGCAACATGTGCGGAGCAGCCCCAGGGTACGGCCCCGGTGGCAGCTGGCCTCAGTAAAGCAGTTTCACAGCCCCGCTGTTGGAAGACTGAGCATCTCGCCAGATGGTTTAGCTAAATGCTCTTAGCTGCACACGGGTGGCTCTGTCTTTTGCAGGCTGTGAAAATGGACACTGAAAAGGCTGGGAATTGTCAACACTGCAGCTTTTGCGGGATATTTTCTGAGCTCAGGCAGTGCTACTGTGCTGTAGCAGGGCTCTGCCTAATGTTAGAAAGGCTTTATCGCTGCTGGGATGGAAAGGCTGTTCCTGAGGTACCAGGCTCCCCAACCTAACAAGGCCTAGAATATTCCTTGTGTGGTGTTAATTTGCTTAGTTATATTACATACAGGATTATTTTTTACTAGCTGAGTGAGCGGTGTTGGATTCATAGTCATCCCTGAAGAAATGATAGGGTGCACTCGCTGCTCCTGTTTGTTTTGCAGTGCTCACACTCAGTTCTTACAGGCTCTGCTAATGCCTATTGATTTATTAAGGCCATGTGGGCCATCATTTGGGCCTACGTATCTCATGTGACTCAGTCATTATGATCTGGTCTTACACCACTTGTATTTACTGTGACTTTCGAGTGACTTTTAGCAAGTCTCTCACCTTTCACACAGCAAGAAGAAGGAGCTTCTTTTCTTCAAAGGGAGGGTTATGAGAGCAAATCTATCATGATTTTAATCATGCTTAGGAGGGCTGGTGAGAATTGCTGGGAGAGGACACACAGAGCTTATGCACCGTGGGAAGCAGGTTACCTCTCTGTGGCATGAATTTAAGCTCTTCCTAGATTCGGGAATGATAGGTCATTTTTCACGGCTTCCCACCTCAGACTTTAACGTAGGAGTTTGTATGAGAGGAAGTACTACACTTTGGTATGATAAAATGCTTCCCTCTTTTGTAGCTGTTGTCCTTACATTGCCAGTTCCTTAATCCATTTCTGTTCATATAGTTATAAAAATTTAAATATAACCTTCAAATAAAGCTCAATATATCAGTGGAACCATTTTTGCAGGTTAAAGGTTTCAATAAACAAAGATAGGCAGGCTGATGTTGCCTCCTTCTTCTGTTTCTCTTCTTTTTTTTTAGCCTTGTAGCTTTGTAGTCTTATGATAGCACTGACACCAAAGCTTTTAACTCGTTTGGGCTTTTGGGACACATTTTAATTGTAAAAATAAGATAAAAATATTAAAACATAAATATAGGAATAAGCAATTATATAAATATAGAAATAAGCAATTATATATAAATACAAATGTAGAATTTCAAGGATTTCACTTTCAAGGGAAGTTTTTCACATGATGTTGCTTTCAAGTAAATTACATGTTTTAATGGCATGCAGAGATGCAATGGAATATATATTGTGGCAAAAAAAAATATTTTGAGAAGAAACCTTCAGTGGATTTGTGTTTTTATTTTATTTATATTTTTATGGCAGCGCAAGCTGCAGATTCCAAAAGGCCTAATAAAACCATTAAGAACAGGCTGTGCTAGAAAACACAGGTATTTCAATGCATTAATCATTTTCCTCAGCAGCCCCAGCAGCATGTTGATCCTGCTGGACCCAAGAGACTGCGGTTCAGGCCCCGGTGCCCACGCCGGGCTGAACGCTGGAACCGCAGTAATTGAGCAGGAAGTTTACACTGGTTCAGACTGTGCCTGGAATACTGGGGAGCCTGCTGTGGAAAAGGAAACCACAGGCGAGGGATGGAAACAGCTCTGCCCAGCCATGCCAACGTCAAGCAGTCGTTCAACGGCTGCTGCCAGTAGAGCGGCACAGGGAGGTGCCAAGCGGAGGTCGCTTAGTCAGAGTCATAGCTGGAGGTGATGGTGAGGAGCTTATAAAGAGCATAGGAAGGGAGTAAATATGCAGTGTCTGTTTAAAACACAAAAAATTCCTTTATATTTGACTACATAATCCATTTAAATGCTTTATGCGGCTGGTCCTTTCCACTTTGTGCTCTTTTTTTGCTGCTGTATTCTGGAGGAAGGATTGTATTTGCTTGCACGTATTTGTTGCTGTAAATATCGCTGTATGAAAAAAAAAAGCATAGGTTGGTTAGTTTGTGTGGGAAATATTTAACTTGGGTAGCAGGATGTAATCCAGTGTGATAATAATAATAGATGAAGGAAAAGTATTAGCATTTACTGGGAAATAGCTGCAAATCAGTTTCTTGGAAAAAGGTCAATTTTGACATTTATGAACTGTTTATAAAATAATATAATTATATGTAATTGTTCATTTCATCTTAAACATTTTCTTTACTTTCTTCTCTTCATTTTGGTAAGTCCATGGAAGGATCAATTGCTCTTGCAAGGCTAACTGCATTCATGTCTATCTTTGAAAGTATTTCTTCCCCCGTGGAAACAACACTTAAAAATATTAGAGAATCTGTTCTTGCTTTTTTGAGACATTTTTATGTCTTTCTACTTTGTTAATGTGATTCTCATCTAGAAACAGGAACTGTGAAATGTTCTGGGGAATAAATAGACCTCTTCTAAATAGCTATTGTCAAGGAAGAGCAAAGGAAATGAATTGTGCAAATTCTTAGAACTGGGTAACATTTATTTCAGAAAAACAGATCAGATTGGCATTTGCTTTACAAGTAACAGTAATTTTTCTTTGTCTTTGTAATAACACTACCAGGGGAATTTGTGATGGCTTTTTCTGTGGATTTCTCTAGGAGACTCTACCAGCTGGCTGAATGGTTGTTTTAATGTATGTAGCCTGTCAGACCGGCTAGCTGGAAAAGCCAGCAGTTTTCAGCCTGCTTGGCCAGTGCATGGAAGCTCCTGCCCTGTGAGCCTGCCCGGCACTATCAGGATAATCTCATGTTTATGGCAGTATTTTGAACTCCAAAACACATGGAACTTACCTTACAGAATCACAGAATTGCTGCTTGGAAGGGACTTCTAGATACCATCTAGTCCAACTCCCCTGCTCTAGCAGGGACACCTAGAGCATGTGGCACAGGGTGGCATCCAGGTGGATTTTGAAGATCTCCAGAAGAGAAAAAGAAATTGCCACATAAAGTTTTAGCAGAGGGGTGTATTTAAAGGACTGGAAGCTTGGTGAGTAATTTTCCATTTAGTCTCTCTCTTTTTTTATGAGGGAAAGATGATCAGCAGCCAGCCTGGACATGCAGAAGATAGAAACAAGTGATGTGAGCGCTAGTTTGTATGTGCAGTGCTCTGGAGTAGCAAGCAGGCTGTGGACAACCACTTCTCAGCACTTCTAGGTTGCTGACAAGGTGCTTTCTTAGGCTGTTTGGGCTGTCGCAGATTTCTTTCTGTTGAGCCTCAGGATTTTGACTCAACTCTGAAAGTTTTAATGAGGTTTCAGAATGACTTGCAAGATTTCATGCCAGTTTTCAGAAGATTCTGGAAGGCCATCATCGGATTATGGTCATGAACTCATGATATTCAGCAGTATCAGAAGGTTTCACTATGGGGCTTGCATGGCAGAAAGGACAAATACTACATCTCATTAATATTAGTATTTCACTTTCAATGTAAAAGGTGTCAACAGTAGCAGTGGTGGGATCTTTGCCTAATGCTACAATGAATTGCTGTCAACATAAATGTGTTTGCACAAAATTGTATTGTACATGGCATGACTTAGATATGTTGATGTTGGCTAACAAAACAACTTTTACCTCCTTGTTCCAAAGACTGCAGAATCTATTGCTGCTCAACTTGGTGACCAGGAGTCACACAATGCACCTCATATGATTGCTGTACCTTTCTGTAGGTGGCTGATAAATATAAAGTGGCACTGTCTGAGGTCAGCCTCCTGGCAATCAGTAGCGTGATCTCTGCATCTTAAGCCGAAGCCAAAATCACTGTATTATTTACCAGAATGACCCCTAAAATGAAGTAAAGCCCTGTCAAAGAAATTGCAGGTTCTGGAGATGGTTGAATTAAGAGGATAGCCAAGAGTGCCATTTGGTATATTCCCATTTTTAAGATGATATGCTGTTTTTTGTGATCTTTGGCATGGAAGGTGCCATTCATTTTACATGTTTTCAGAAAGCATTTAATGTACATCCTTGAAAAACATTTTTCCTTTATTGAGCATCAGTTTTATTTTGAAATGGAATATTGTTGTGCATAAGTGATGAGCTCTTTCTGAACTGAGATCTTGCCTTTTGGTCATTTGGGGACTCTGCCATGTATGGGATGTGTATTAGGCATCAGCTTTGCAGTGTGGTATTTTATTGGGTGCGCAGCTCTGAATTGATGGAACAATGCCATGAATGACATCTGCACTGCCTGTATTTGCAGACCTCCCTTGCTTCAGGTAGACTGACTCTTCTGTAAAGCTTTATGCTGTATCCAGAATCCTTTATGCCTCTACTTTCTGCAGAGTGCTTCTGTCCACAACAACGAGTAGTCCTCTTGTGTAGTGTTAGTGACAGTTCTAGGAAAAGCTGTTTTATTTTGGTGAGCCTGGGGAAGTCAGTTGCACACACTCTATTCTTCAGTTTCAGTTCCTAAAACATTGCATTAAACATTCTCTGTGGATAGAGCATGATGGTCTCAGTGTTCATTTAATCAGGCAAACTTCACAGTCAACAGAGAGACCTGTGGGCCCAGGGTTGGGTACGGGAAAATCCAAACTGCAGATATATCAGTTCACTTACTTGCTATGAGATATTAACAAAGTGAAGAAAAAAATAAAGTATGTATGAAAGTTAATATAAATAACCTTAAAAAACAAAATTAAGGTCTGTTCATTAGCAGTGTAATCCTAAGAAGTAGAAGTGTACCGTGACACAATATAAAAAGTGAAGTGAAGCTGTAATGAGTGACTCCTCAGCAATGATTTGCATTTTGTTCTTGATTATTTTCATGTTGTTTCATTTATAATATCTTTGACAAATTTAAACCATTGAAAAATACTTCCTGATATGTTTTTAACACCTTGACTAAGAGAGAAGAAAACCCAAAATTAAAAAGATCACAGAATATTTAAAATATGGTCAGGGAATGAGTCAAGCTTGTTATTTTTTTACTCATAGTCTTGCAGTAGTGTTTTTTCTAATAAATTTTCTTGTAGAGTTTGTACCTTGTAGTATTCCCAAGAAAAATAGTTCCTTTAAAATAAATGTTTTAATCTTTAAACACCTGATTTGTCAAATACCTCTGTGTGATAAAGGAGAAAAAAAAAAAAAATTCCAAAATCTAGAGATGTCATTCTGTATGGAAATGAAACAAAACCCAAAGGACCAGATGCATATTTCTGAGAAAAAAAAAACATTGAACAAAACCCGGTAAGGGATTTTACTGCAGCAAATAATATACTCTGTTGAAAATCTAGCATCCAGCCTTCTGTTCTGAAGTCCGTTACTGAAGTTTCAGGTTAGATTGCAGTCAGTTATTAAATGAATGTGTTTATGGTTTTATATGATGCCAAATTCTCTTTGTGCTTTGCCTTAAATTCAGCATTAGAGCCTTTCCTTAGCAGTCCTAAATCAGGTGCTCTGACATCTTCTCCCAATTTTCAATGCCTGATGTAACCATTCCTTAACTACCACTAATTATATCTCATCAATTTTTAAAAGTTGTGAAGAAAAAAAAAAAAAAGTGAAAAGCGCAGAAGGAGAGCATTTACTTTCTTGTTGCCTTTTGCATTATAAAACCTCAGTTTGTGGTGATATTTCCAGCCACACTCAAAAGCCCAGTCAACAGTACCAAATTTGCCTCTTACTGCAATATGGTAAGACTTTTTTCCTCTTATTTCACATGAGAGAGGACTGCTAATCTGAATGATTAATGTGTTGAGAGGGGGGGTGAGGTTTCAGTATGACTAGATTTTAGTTAAATAATTAGACTGAGATTTTCAATGGACCTTATGAGTTTCTTGAGGTGTGAGTTTGAATGCTGGATTTTGAGCAGAGTAGTATGTATGATCCACACCTGACCTGAAAATTCCTAAAATTTGTGTTTAAAATTGGAGAAGAGTTCCCACCGGTTTTAATAGACATAGACTGAGGCTTAAACATGAAATATAACTTCTGGAAAAACTTGCTTCAGAAAGAATCTCTCATTTGAGACCGAAGAAATGCCCTCCGGCTTGACTGCAGAAAAACAAAAACGGGTAATAATGTTTGGATTTCCAATTTTCTGAATTGCACTTGCTAGTTGCATCAGAACTCTGTAAAATTGCTTTATGGTTGTTGTTTCTTTTGACATAACAGGGATGCATTGCTTAGAAGTGTCTTATTACATTAGTTTCTGGAATAATGCAGAGTGCAGAAAAAGTATTTAGTATTAATTTAGAAAAATAATCCTGAAAAATATCTCTAGCTCATATATCAGCACATAAAAAGCTGCCAGCATGATAAAAATTGCTACCAGTTGCTTTTGCAATGCATAATCATTGCAAAGACAAAGTTTATAGAAATATTGTTTTCTTTCCTTTACTCAGCATCATAAGATCATAACGCTTTATGCTCAAAAGGTGACTTAATCATAAGTCAGTTGGAGACACCCTGCTGTATTTACAGTTTTGAACTGAGCCAGCATATGCCAGGAACAGACTTAAAGGCAGGGTAGGAAGTCTAATAAAGGAATAGGAAATAAAATTCTGATTGTGTGAATTATTTGTTTTTGATTCTAAAATCTAATTAATCTGAAGCCGTACAAGGGAAAACATACTGATAGATGCACTAATAAACACTTAAAGCGAAACAAGTTAGGGTAATTTTCTTATGTCAATGAACAGAATCCTATACTTAGTTGAGATTTATTTTCTTTTTATTTGGTGTGTACATATATGTGGATATAAACAAGGGTATTTTAGCATTTTCTTGTCTTTTCAGTCCTTTTTCATTCAATCTAATTTTTAGTTGCCATAGGAAAAAAAAAACAAGATTACCTCCCTCTGGTGGTTGAAAGAATGTCTTTACATTCCTGAGCATTTTTCACAGATTTTGTCTGAACAGGAGTTAGCTGGACAGGAGTTTGTCAGGACAGAAGTTTTGTGGACAGAAGCGGAGCTTGAACTAGATGTCTTGGTGCTAGTTTGGCATTTTCTTCAGTTTAAGAATATTACTTGAGTTCAGAAGTGCACATCTAATATGCTTGTTTTTGCTAAGAAACCCTTTCATTATAACACAGAACAGTTCTATAATATTTAAATTAAAACTGTGAGTGTGAGATGTCTCAGTCCTTTCAGTCCTTTCCTTTTTTTCTTTTTTTTTTTTTTTCCCCCTGGAAACTCTCCCAAATCCCAAACTCAGAATATGAGAGAGACAGACTTTATGTGATTATTTACTGCAAATGATTGTGGTTTGAATCTCTGCCACATAAATCCAGAAATGTCTTCACATTTATGAGACAAAAATATAAGTAATCATCCTGGAAGACTGGTATTTCCTTGATTGTGCATTTATAATGCTTTTGTATGATATTTTATGTAACCTCATTTACTGAAGTGCCTGTCTTATAAAATTTAGTGATGCAAATGAGGCCATCTGCATGGTACTCAGGGTTGTTCTCTGAAAGATATGCCCTGTCTGCAGCAAAAAAATAGTTTAAATCAAGACCTTTAAAACCTTCACAACCCTTTCATCAAGCTGAGATGGATCTTCCTGAGAAACTCCCCCTTTACTTTTTTTAGAGCAGCCCATTTTTTTCCTCTTTTGACATCGTAATCCATCCAGCTCTGCGGTCTGTCTGCTGCATAATTTTCCCATCTGCTGTACTGCCAGCGTTAGTTTGTCCCTTTTCATCTTCTGCCACTCCTAATTCAGCTCTGCAGTCTAACAAACTCTACCTTCCTCACTTTGCACCATCCTTCTGACCCTTTCTTTTCCCCTCCTTTTTCCTGCCTTCCCCATATTTTTTTAATGGATGTTTCTCATTCTTGCTGTAACAATCTCTTCTGATCCTAGGTGTGCTCCAAGGGGTGGACTTGTGAGAAATCAAAAGCCAATAATCTATTATTTTTTGTTTAATTTTAGCCACTATGTACATATACTAGGTGCTTTATATAAGCAGAGGAAGACAGACTCCCCTGACTGCTACAGTCAAAGGGAAGGTGGTCTGAAGGGCAGCAGAACAGGAATAAACATGCAATACAAACAAGTACATCGTGTCATTAAGTATCTGCAGTAATTTTGTATAGTGTTTATTGCTAGTACAGTAAGTAGCATTGCATTGTCTGTGTCTGTTTGAAAATATTCTATAAAAAATGTGATTATTTTTCTGTTGGATTTTTCTCTCTCCTTTGCGTGCAATTTCAGTTGCACACATTTCTGTTTTTTTTTTTTTTTTTCCTCCCTTTTTCTGCACTTGGGATCGGAAACCATTTTTAGTGCCATGCTTGTCGCAGATCAGGATGTTCCATAAATGTTTATTAAAAGCCTTGGAATAACAGAAGGTCCTTCTTGATTTCCTGGGTATAATGACTTCTTGAGAGGTTGTGATCTCAGTGAGTTACATGAGCATGTGAACTTTTGTTACACAGTAAAAAAGAGGAAAAAATGCTACCCTGGATATTGCAGTACCTTGGAGTCAACAGCTAGCTGCAAAAATGTGGGGGAAGGGGGGAAGTGGAAAATATGCTTTCTGAGATCTATTTTTGGGTCATGCATCCTTTTCCCTAAAATGCAAAGTTGACAACAGTCCTCTGGAAGATTTGTACTTGACTTCGTTTAGAAGGGTTTCATTTGCACTGGCTGTCCCACATCTGAAGCAGCAAAGTCACTTGCAGATACTTGTGCAGCAGACACCTACCCGCAGTCTAATTTGCCACGTGCTCGATGGTCAGCAATACCTAGGGATATAACTACTGGCATACCCACCTGGTGACTCTTTACCTTTGGTGCCCCAGCTCCAGCGAAAAGCTTTCTGCCCCTTTTCTTTCTGTGCGTCCATCGGGACGGGGCAAGTGGTGCCCGACGGCTGGGAGTCCCCAGCAAGGTTAAGCCAGCGCTGCCACTGACGTGCCTGCAGTGTGCGCAGGTGGAGAACAGCAGGACGGAAGAGCAAGAGAACGTGGTACATTCCAGATATATTTAGTGGCTCTTAAGCAGCCTCATGTTGCCTCAGAATGGGGCATCAGGCAAAGACTGGTCTCTAGTGAACTCTGTGCTGCCCCTTCGTTCGTCTCTGGCAAGCTACTGGACTTTGAACACTGCCTTTTAATACATGAAACACTGAGGCAGCTAAAGGCCTGTTGCTGTTTTTGAGGTGTATGTAGCAGCCTCCTTTATTCCTGCAGTAAAAAGGAGGGTGTGGGCAAGCTATTGAACATTGTGTCATGGCTCCTCTATGCTTTCTGCAAACATTTTAGGCAAGAATTATGCATCTATGCGAGTGCACACCCCTGTATTTATATCACACATGCATCAAAGCTTTAACAAAGTGACCGGAGGATAGCAATAAGCCGGCATCTATATTCATTTGAAGACAGAATGTACTTAGGTCTGCAAACAGAAAGTGGTATTGTCACATTGTCAAGCCTTATTTGGTATCTTCGGTAATGATCTAGCTTACTGTGCTATTGATCTGTGCCCAGAGGATGCACAACTGGAAGAACACTATCTGCGTTCGCCCTGGCCCTTCGGGTACACTCATACCATGTGGTGGGAATGTTATGGTTCATTAGATTAACCTGATACCAGGAATCAACCACACCATTAACATGAATATATTACAACTAATTAATACTGCTACTAGTATGTCATAGACTTTGGACATTGGAGCTGACAGTTTTATAGAAATTCTACATTTTTAAGCATATCCACATTTGTCTTTGGCCTATTTTTATCTTGCCTGCAGCAGAAGTCTCCAGAATTTAGTATATCCAGATTCTTTATATGAAAAGGGCGTTTTCTGAAAAGTGAAAGCTTGCCTATGTGTTGACAGGTTTAGGGAACGTATGTGTAAGATCTCCCCTAACCGAAATATAAATAAAGTAACTCAGAAACCCAAATATAGCTCAGCTTGGATTTCTTGATAACAGATCATCCTAGGTTGGAGTTTGGAAGTGTTTCACATTCTGATGTGATTTACTGGGCACATTTGCCTTTATTCCTCTGACAGCAGTGGTTGGCCTGATACTTGGATGAGCTCTGGTAGATTAATAAATGGAAGTATTGCTCATATATTCACTAGGGAAGGAACAGCAAACACTCTAACATTTAAAAACTTCTTGCATATGACAAATTAGATGGCATTTATATTTGTGTTTGTTATGACTGTTTGACTGAAAAGCATATTTGCAGCAAAGGAATCTGATTTTAGTAAAACAATTTAATAAAGCCTTTGATTTTTTTTTTTTATTTTTTTTTTAAGTCAGCTAGCTGTAACTTCAATGTTGGTATTTCAAGGCCTCTCACTGATATTTTAGAAGTTGTGGTTGTTTGAGCTTCCTTTTCAGGCCCTGGGGAAATAAGAGAATGGTAAATCAAAGCCCAGATCACTGCATTTATTTTACTTCTCATTATGACATGTATGCAAACACTTAAAAGAAATAAGGAAAAGGTATAATCATGATAAAATCCCTTTTATAGAACAGAGAGGAATACCTTTCTAGTTTAATTTATTACACTTCTTAATATTGTAAAGTCAATTGAGTGCCTCATCAGGTTTGACCAGTGCATTTATACTTCTAATTCTGTGATAGTACTGTTTAAATAATTACTGACTCTTTAAGGATAATCCAAGAAAATAACTGGAACATATTTTTTCAGGTCTGAAATGTGTTTTGATTTCTTGTACCTTTCCTTTCCTGGCAACAAAGTTTTGAAAGTAAAAATTGCAATAGATTTCTTAACAGCTGCAAAAAGTCATTATATTGCCTTTGTGAAGCCTTTTCCATTTGCTTATGCTGTCCTCTTTCTTTTTCCTTTTCCTGTTGACAACCAAAATCCAGACTATGACTGAGAAAATGTAGTTAAGCAGAAAAAAAAAAAAAAAAAAAACAAACAGTGAAATCTAAGTGGCAGATTATTTTGTTTAGGTTTATCCCTCTACCATGATTGTGAGAGCAGATTCTGTTGGCTTTAACATTGTAAAACTAATTGTTACAAAATCCGAGTGTGAACCTAAATCTGGAGGCTTTTGTCCCATTCAGAATACTAAAATGCTATGCCCTCAAGGCCATCTTCCACCACCATTCTATCTAGTGAGAGACATTCTATATCAGACGTATCTATGTCTATATCTTCTCAGGTGGCCTAAAGCAACTCTGCCTGTACTGATGTCAAGAGAGGAATTACAGATTACACTAGCTGAGGATCAAGGTACAAGAGCTGGAATGATGAAAGCATCCCACAGGAGGCAACCTAACCTTTCATAGCTTATTGGTTGTCTGACTTATACTTCTGAAGTCCCTAGTAATTCTTAATATTTCAACTTCTAGCTCCTGCAGCCTGCAGTGTTGGTCTCCGAGGGTTGCATCTGCTACCAAAGTTAGAAAGCTAGGAACCTCCTCTCCTCTGATGAATGGGCTCCAAATTAGAATTTTTTTCCATAAACTCGTACACCAGACCCCATTAATAGTTTCCCTGCCTAACTTTGCCCCGTGGCTATTCACAACTATTAAGCGATTTTGCTCACTTAATTCCCCAGCATCCTCACAACTAACACATGGCTCCTCCACTTCTGTATTTGCATTAGACATGGGGTTAAGCAGCACCACTTGACCAGGGTGCCGGGACTGCTCTTAGATTACAGAGCGAGCCATGTTTTTGCAATGCTGCTGCTCAAGGCAGAAAGATCTGCCTCAGCTGGCTCAGAAATTGTTAATTCCTTTCCTTGTGCTTCTTGTCTAGTTAGCTGCTAGTGTTTTAATGCCTGGCAAGCCCTCCTCAACTACATCTCCTGCCAGTTACCTTGTCTTTTCCTCCCTTGCCAAAGTTTTCCTGCTACCGTCTGTTCCTTTTTCCTGCAACTTTCAGCCTCTTCTGTTATTTCATGTTCTCAATCCTTTACGCCTCAGCAAGTCTCAAGATATCACTGTGCCTTTTCAGATATCCATGGATCTTTTCAAGTCCTGGATTTGGTGGCAGACAAATCTAGAGATTTTAAGTTTAAAGTGGAAAGTAAATTAAAAGTATTGTCTACATCTTTCTGGATATTCCATGCTTTCCACTATTTAGAACACTTCTCTGTAAATACTGTAGTGCTCTACTGAGGGTCAGTCCTGGAAAAGAAAGGCTTTGCATTTTCTTTGAATGAAAACGTTAAATGGAGGCTGTGTCTTTTACATAAAATGTGAAAAGCTGCTCTGATTTGTTTTTTATTTTATCAAAAGCTTATGAAACCTGTTGATAGTGCTATACAACTCAATAATGACTTTAGGTGGGCTTTTTTTAGGATAGAGTTCTGTTTTCTTTGTGTAATTTCATTGAATTTGTATTTGGGATAAAGCATGACCATTTCTTAACAGATTGAGTCTTCTAGATTTTACTCAGTATCGTCTGTTTCAGAAATGCGCTTTTGTTGCTTAATAGTGAAGTAGCCAGCGGAGAAGCTCGTCTTCTGTCTCTTGTAGCATTTAAAAAATTAATGCACCAAGTTTTGTGGTTCTCCTTGCTCACTTCATAAGCCTTAGCCACTGCCTGGGTAAGCAAGTAGAAGAAAGGAGCCTAACCTGCCCCATTCCCCATCCTCTGGCCAGTCTATCTTAGTCTGACATTCCAGCCACTTAATCAACTACACAAAAACTTCCATTTAGGAGGACAAAAATGGAATCCCTACAATCCCAAAAAACTAACACAGTTCCTCTAAAGTAAAAACCATGAATGTCCTAAATATGTTCTTGTGAGCAGATCTATTAGATTTCTTCATTGCATCTCAAATAAAGAATGACAACTCTTCAACTAAGTACAGCATCCCTCATGTAAGTTCCTGCTTTTAATGATGATGTAAATGTCTGCCAAGAAAGGTAATTAACAGTGGAAAAGAAGATTGTTCCTCTTGAGATATGAAGATAAGAAAGTGGGTTGTTTGATTACCTGGTATTTTCTTTTGGCAGCTGTGAATCAGAAGACTTGCGTATTCTAATGTACCAGTGTGCAGATGCTAAAATGAGTCACTGGAAACAGAGCTGAATATGCCCTCTCTCAATGCAAGAGATGTTTTTCAGTGATTCCCATTTTAAGGAATGGTTTCAAAAAACAAAGCCGAAGAGTTAAACCAAGCTCTTTTACCGCATTATAAATATGCCCCCAGCCTACAAATATATTCAATAACGGTTTTGCACATATCTTATTTTCTTTCTATAGAGTGTCAAAACAACTGCAGGAAGCTCTGTCTACAGACTATTATTGATAGGGAGGTTCTTTTAAGACTATTCTTCTCATTATGTTTCAAGATAAAGGCAATACATCTTTTTTAGGAAAAATAGACATGTCTTTTGCATGTTGTTAGCTGATTAAGAATTACATATTTTTCTACTAAAATTTTGATGTATTTTCTGAAACCACTGAGCTGTCTGCAACATTTTGAGTCAATATTCTGTTGCCTCCAGAAGTATTCACCATAGTGAACCTGAACTCAGAGAGTTTAGCTTCAGTTAACTCCAGAGAGGAAACCCTGGTCTTCCTCTGTAGCCCTCAGAGAAGATGGGAAGAAGCTCTTCCAGACCCCTGGGTAGAGAACCCAGGGTAGGATCCTACTCTTGGAATCGTACCTGTAGAATCTCTTTGCATTGGTGATATAGGAAATCCTGCAAATAAGAACTCTTTAAAGTGAAATCAACCTTTATGGAACTCTGGTTAATATTTTCCTTCATTACCCGTAGATTTCCTCCTTTGGGTAATGGTTTGGTGAATCATAATGGCAAAATCTTGCATCTCGCTGTGTCTTGTGAAGTTTTCAGGTTGAATGCACTGCAAATTAAGACATTCCGGTTCTACCTGAAAAAAGCAATAGCAAAAACCCATGGATTCTAGTGTGCTTTCTGATTCTGCTTCTCTGCTCCCTTACATGATGTTACTCTGATGTAACTCTCCTTTGTGCCTTTCTTGTCAGTTGATAAGCAGTGAGAAGAACATAAATGGCTTGTGGCACAAGAACTGTGTAACAGGCAGTAGCACAAAATTTGGTTTGACTGATGATTTTAGAATTACTTATTTAGAATCATTTAGCTGTATTTGGTTGATGAGGTTGATTATTGTCAAGTTAACTATTAACTATTATAGTTTTATAATAAGACTGCAATTGTCCTCAAAAGCTAATGTTTGTTGTGTCAACACTTGTAAGCAGTATTGGAAATAACCTAACAAAGTTTATGACAGCAAATAACTCCTTGTATCTATTTGTCAGTAAACATCATCTTTTTAATGATAACTATTGACATGAAATGTTATGTATTCCAGTCTCTAGAAAGACTTAAATGCTTATTTTTTCCCCCACATTAATGAATCAAGCAGAACTTCATGAAATTAATGTTTCAACATTCAATTTGTTATTAGAGAGTATAAACCCTTGAAAATTTGAATCTCATCAAGCTAAGCCTGATTTTACCTTTCACTAATTGCTGAAGGAAATTTCCATCGTTAGAAAAATCTGAAGACATCCACTTCTAGGTACAAAGGAAATTAAGAAGTGTGATGATCATCAGAATGGGGAAGTGTAATCAGACCAAGTCTTCCTGCAGATGTGTAGGGTTTGATTCATAGTCAGTATCTGCAAAGCAAGCTGCAGGATCCAGTTTGCAAACACTTTTGCAAGGTGAACCCCACCTTCAGGCTCGGTTTGTAAACCAATCGTGAAGCAAACCCTGCAGGGTTTGCAGAGCTCCAGTTATTATTATTGCTCCTAGTAAGGCTTATTACCCTGTCACGGAAGACTTAAGAAAATCCATCTCTCCACTTTAAACATGATAAGCCTTTGTCACCTACGGTGCAATTAATGTTAAAAATAGAAGAGCGCCTACGATAAGACTGTGACTCGCAGGCACTGAGCCCTTGTCCGATTGCCGACACTTATCCGGAGGGGCAGTCAGCCCCGCCGACCTGTCAGTCGGATGATTGCCGTTTCTCTCCAAGTTTGATGAAATATTCATGTCTCTGCTCTGCTCTCTGCAAGCGCTATTGATTTCTTGTATAAACGCAGCTATATTTAGTCTAGACAAATGGAATGTGGATTGCTGCTGAATAAATCGGATGAAAGGCCGGGGGGTTTTGCCTGTCCATTTCTCTTGGTCTGGGGCAATTATTTATAATCAAGCGTAGTTTTTGTAAGCTCAAGGTGATTTTTTATAATTTAGTGATTAGCCTCAGAACAAAAGTAAGCAGTTAGGCACAATCATTCTGGGGGGACAGCGGGTTAAGAAGGCGAATTATGCTTTGAGGTTTACAAGGAGTAAAAAGAAAGCCAGCAAAATTGGATGTTTCCAGAATATTGAGAAGAAAGCATATGACCAGATTTGGGGCTTCATATCTTCCTTTTATAAAATTCATTGTTTATTTTGTGCTAATAGATTTTATTGCGCAATTGGAGTTCAGCTTAATTTGCTGCAATTTCAACTTCGGCAGCTTCGCTGCTCCTGTTTGGCAGATGTTTTGTATTTTGTGTTGTTCTTAGAGAACAAGGACAGGTAAAACAGAGAATAAGAAGAAGATATGGATCGAGTCGTGACTCCTGG
Source organism: Nothocercus julius (assembly GCA_013398735.1). Lineage (NCBI taxonomy): Eukaryota > Metazoa > Chordata > Aves > Tinamiformes > Tinamidae > Nothocercus > Nothocercus julius. The sequence continues at coordinate 1,106,407 of VZSV01000224.1, read as the reverse complement.
TCATTTGACAGCACCATGTTTTTTTCCAGTTAATAATGGTGGTATTTTCCTGTGGAAATAGCTGAATGTGTTTGTGTTCCACTGTCCTCTAGTGGATGGAATCATAGACTGCTGCTAATTTTTTCCCCTTTATACAAATGCTTTTCCTTTGTGTTCTGGTCTCTTTGTAACAGATGAAGATAGCCACCATCTCTTCAGTTAATATGAAAACTCAGGCTTTATATGTATTCTAATGAGAATCATCAAATCTCTCTCCTCCTCTGATTTAGTCCCTTGGACTTAAATCAAGGATTCTTCATTAACTTCTTCATTAACTACTTTAATGTTGGGTTCATATATACCATTATTACAGCGAATTGGAACAATCCTTTTCCAGCAAGTCCTTTTCATTTCTTTAGGAACCATGTGTTATGTCTGATCCACCCCAAGCATGGTGCTCACTTTCTAAAAATCTTTATTCAAATTTTTAACTTTTATTTGTCCAGTTACTTTACTATCATTTTCTGTGTGTTACTGCCAGGTGTGTTTGCTAGAAACCTAGGTATATTTATTTCCTTGACCTGTTGCAGTGGCTATGCAACATCCAGTTGCTGCTCACGTGTCACGTTATTCTCAGATAACCTACACGCAAGCATGCGTTGTTCAAGGTAAAATCTGTTGCAGTCCAAGGAGAACTTCAAGTGAGAACTTCATCTTACATTGCAGAAGCACCCTGAGCATTCACCACTATGCATTAATAGTAGCTAGGAAGTTCTCACTAAAGTTTGCTCAGGTAGGCTGTGACATGGTTTTAGTAAAAAAGGAATTAGGAATTGAAGTAGTGAAGTAAGTGAAGTTTAGTAAAAAAGGAATTTAGGAATTGAAGTTCTCAATAATCTACTACGAAGAATATTCATCTGAGCATTTTTTTTTTTCTAGAGAATGGAAGGAAAATAATAACGTAGTTTGTAAAATCTAAGGTTACTAGTCAAAATATCTAAAGTTTGGGTGTAGTATAGATTGTATTAATGTTTTTGCTGGTGTATATTGAAGGTGCTTTTACATAAAAATATCTTTCCCCAGTAGGAATTACCTCAGTTCTTCTGCAGTTTTTTTGTATATATATATATATCACTTACATATATATATGTATATATATTTTGTTGTTTTTCTCACATAGTGGATGTAAAGTCGGAGGTTCCCGTGGGATTAGAGCCGATCTCACCATTAGACTTGCGAACTGATCTCAGGATGATGGTTCCCATGGTGGACCCAATTATGCGGGAAAAGCAGCTACAGCAGGAACTGCTCCTGATCCAGCAGCAGCAGCAAATTCAGAAACAACTGCTGATTGCAGAGTTTCAGAAACAGCATGAAAACCTGACCCGCCAGCACCAGGCCCAGCTCCAGGAGCACATAAAGGTAGCAACATTTTTCATTTATCCCTCGGCTTATCTGTAAACTAAACATGTGTATAGACTGACATGGAAAGGCAGTGTTCCTGAAAGATTCGCTGTGACTGAAGTGTGAAATTTGAGGGATTGCTAATCTGTATTTGGGTGATAAAAGCCTTTCCAAGGTAGTAGTATTGAGTCCTCAGTTTCATGAAGCCAACACATTCACAGAAAATCAAACTACCAATTTTTTAGCCAAGTTTTCAGTCAATCTCCACTATGGCTTTCTGTTGCTTTTTTGGCTGCTGTTTGAGTGTGTGACCACAAATCAAATAGACAAAAAAGGGCATAATATTTACATCTGTAAAGTGAAGATAGGTCCTGAAAATGGTGTTTTTACACTTCCTTGAGCTGTGTCCTGTAATGCAAAAAGAACATGTTTTATGGGATTACATGCACAATGATAGGATTGCTGTAATGGATTTTGACTGGGAAATCATGATCTTGGCTATCTTTTTATTTCTTTTTCCCCTTCTGAAAAGTCTGGTAGCTGTTATTATTACTGTTTTAAGCTTCCGTTCAGTGATGCTGACAAATGCATTTGATCAGAGCAGCCAGAATTTGGTGATACACTGGCAAAAAGGGGGAACACTGTGCAGTTTCAATGCATTTTGCCAAAAGAGAAGTGAAACCACAGCTGCAAGCTGCTACCTGATATAAGAGCTGACTTTAGTGGGAAGTGATAATGCACTATCCCACTTGAAAGAATGGGAAAGAGGGTTAAGAGGTAAAAAGAAGTGTAAGCACGAGTAAAAGTGCTGATACTCAGTTATTGAAGGGGTTTATTTTGGCCAGCACTGACCTAGAAAGCAGTGCAAGCTGCACTTTCTCATGTCTTTTTGTTCTGTGCAAGTTACAACAGGAACTCCTAGCCATTAAACAACAGCAAGAACTCCTCGAAAAAGAGCAGAAACTGGAGCAGCAGAGGCAAGAGCAGGAGCTGGAGAGGCATCGCAGGGAGCAACAGCTTCCGCCCCTCAGAGGCAAAGAAAGAGGCCGAGAAAGTAAGAGCCAATGCACCGTGAATCCTAATAAGATAATATATTCCCTTACCTTCTCCCAGCTGAAGAGGGCAAAGAACAGGAATCTGAAGCAAGTCTATTGAAGTCAAAGCTGTGCTTGCCGAAAGGCAAAGTCACTGCTGCACAAAAACATATTATTTTGGCTGCAGATTTGGAGCTGTAGGAAAGCACATTTTGACAAACCTGTAAATACAAGAATCTCTAGCTGTCCTTTTTATGGAAAGGTAGGGAATTTGAAAACCTCAGATTTCACTTCTCCCTGAGGAATTTTTTTTCTAATAGAGAGACACTACAAACAGCAATCTATATTGCTAATGAAGTAATTTGAGCATTGTTTCAAGACTGAAAATATAATAAAATGTTTAAGAATGTCTTCAACTGAGGCATCTGATTTTTTTTGTGTTAGTTGAAAAAAACAATTCTGTTTCAGACTGCCTTGTGTTTATTCCTGGTACCATTTCACGACACCTGACCAGTAGTTATTTCTAGCTCTCACATAGCTCTAAGGCAAATGACAGAAATAAACAATGTTGTTGGAATTTGATGCTCACTAGAGGGAGACAGATACAAATAATTCCCTTTAGCGAGGTCAGTTTAAAAATCAGATTGTAGAAACACATTGTGAAGGTATTCAAAATGAAGCTGCCACAAGCAGATAATGTTACGTGCCCTGATAAATGAGCACAAAGCATGAACTAAAAAAAGACCAAATCAGAAACGAGCTGTGTATTATGCTCATAGGGGTAATAAACTTATGCCTCTTCTTTATGGGAGACAAAATCCATCAGTTGGACAGTTGATATACTACAGGTTGGGGACTTTAGAAATTAATAGACTTTCATTGCTTTGGTGAATAGTGACTCCATGAAGGCAACATCTGACTCTCAAACAGAACTTTCAAAGAACTTCCACTGCATAGACTGCTGGGGAGGACCCCAAAAAGGACCACAAAACAAAACTTAAAACTGTCATGGAAATCTGCCTCTCTGTAAGCAATAGGGTCTTTTTAGTGCTCCCACCAAAGCAAAAGCAGCGGCGTTAACTCAGTGATTCCTGTTTCGCCAGGTGGCTGCTCAGTGTGTCCCAGCCATCCAGGCAGCACGGGTGAGCCTACTGGTCCAGCCTCAACATGTGCTGCTGATGTACTTATTGAGGAGGGGAGGGAAGTTTGGTCCTGGGATGGGAGCTGAGGTCTGAAGCTGGGGCAGGGAAGAGGTTTTTATGGGAGCCAGGTCATAGGGAATGTGCTGGCCAGCAAGCCTTGCTGTGTCAGGGTGGGGTTTGTTTGTAACACCAAATACTTACAGTATCAGTCATGCTTAGTGCTGCTACTTCCCTGCTTTATCACTATACAAGGAAAACTGAACAAAGATGTGTTTTTCTTTTTTTCTGCTTTTTTTACATAAAATATTATCATTATTAGTAAAGAAGCCGCCTAGTTCTGGAAGCAGGGATCAGCACTTCAAGCTGACATTGGTATGCTCTGCTCATTCCACTTTATCAAGCTAGCCCCCAAGAGAGCTCAAAATGTGCTGGTTGTGTTCCAGCATTGTAAGAGTAGAGTTATTGACTACAGCTCATGTTTCAGACTGTGTTTCATCTTCCAGACTTTGCAGGTATGGGCTTTTAAGTGGCTTGAATAAAAAGATTCTCTGCTGAGTCTTTCTGTCGCATTCGTACCCCTAATCAAGCCAATATTCTGAGGGGGGATTTGCTGTGCTATTACCATTACTCTATTCAAAGAAAAAACATTCTTCACTGCTAATTCAAAGTGACCTTTCATCACTGTCTTTTCAGTTCTATCATTGTTTTTATATTTAGGAATTACTAGGAAATAATTTAAATTCTTTAGATACATCTGACCCTGGATAAATGGCCTCATCTACTGCTGAAATATTCCTTATGACTTCACTCTGTTTTTGAATTATGGCCAACTTAAGTATTCTGCAGAAAAATGTTTAATTCGGATGTTATCTCATTTTGACTGATTTCCACCAATGCTTTTTATAGTTTACAACAGTTTCAGCAGCAAGATAGAGGTGTTCTTTTGTGTTTTGTTTTTTGTTTTGTTTAAAAATATCTTTTTCAGTGCAGATAACTCTTTAATTCTCTGTCTTAGGGGCAGTGGCCAGTACAGAAGTGAAGCAGAAACTTCAAGAGTTCCTATTGAGTAAATCGGCAACAAAAGACTCTCCAGCAAATGGAAAGAATCATTCCATGAGCCGCCACCCCAAGCTCTGGTACACGTATGTTCAGTGTTAAGCTTTTTTTCCTCGCGTTATGGCTAAAACTGGATGTCAGCATGCTTCTCCAGCAGGGATGCTGCAAGTCTGTCTTCAGAGGAGGTAGAAGTTCAGTCAAAAAGTTAGAAAAAAACAAGAAGTGCAATATTTCTGATAGAACTGAAGTGTAGTTCTGGTTGAACTGGCAGGTGATGAGCTGAAAGCCATGAAGAACCAGGTGGTGTCAGGAATTTGTATAAACTTAACTGCTTCATCTCCTGAGTTCACCATCATAAGTTTTCCAAGTGTGCCTGCTGATTTGCCAGGTCTGTTAAGTTTTGGCATTTAGCCCAACTTTGTGGCTGATTCACTTTGATTCTGAATCGATCAGAGAATTTGTTTCTTCTTGAAGACGTGCTGGCTTCTAGTGCAGTTATTTGTATAGCACAACAAACTCACAAGGATTCTGGAGGCTGGTAGGTCACTTACCTTTTCGTACTCTAGTGGATTTCAGTATTCAAAACTGTGTTCTGATGATGCCTTAGATGCCAGTGATCTACTTAGAACACTGAAACTAGTGGTTTTATTGAGTTCAGTAATGGCTTTATTAATGTTCTACGGGTTTACAGACTTACTGCCTTTTTGCCTTCTCTATTGCAACAGTCACATTTTTATCAGGCAATCCTACAAAGTGAACTCTGGCTGCATTTCTGAAAGATTTCGGTGTGACCCCCAAATTGACCTGTAATAGGACAAACAAACAAAAAAAAAATGCAGATTTTGATCTAGTACTTGCTCTTAATTCTTGAAAAGAATTATTGAAGGCCTGCCCTTGGATTTTCCATTCTGAGCTAATCACAGCCTTGTGGAAACATGATTTAATATATGCTTACATTGTTTATAGTGGAGATATATTACTTAGTAATTTCTTCCAAATAATGTGCAAGATTCTCTGGAGCATGTAAGATTTTTGGCCTAGTAGTCTGAGGTTAGCTCTGAGCCTACCGATGAGTAAGAACTAGGAGCTCTGTGAAGGGATGTGTTTTACTACACAAGGGAAAGTAGTACTTCATCTCACATTAGTGCCTGTCCTTGACAGAGGCATATTATAATTTGATTAACCACATTATATTGGAACGAGACAGGGAGAGATTCTGCAAGAAGCCAAATAAAATGATGTGTAGATAAATGCAAAGTTTGGAAGTTTCTCTCCTTTCTCCTACCTCCTCCACTAAATAAAAAATACACACACAAAAAACTCTCTCTGGGCCAAATGAATCCTTTTTTTTTTTTTTTTTTTGCAATTTACAGTTTCCATGTTTAAGAAAGGTCTACCCACATTATTTCTTATGTTTAGCTGTCAGAAATAACTCCTCAGTTTGGAACTTCTCTGCTCACATAAATTTATCGTGGTACAGTCACAAACCATACCAACTAAACCTAAAGGGAAGGTTTTAGCTTCCTTGTCCACTCCTGACTAATAGTATTTTTCAAGAGATGATAGGAAGCAAAATTTTGGATCAGTTTTGTACAAGCACCCCTTCCCTGAAAAGCCCCCGGCCTTCTTACAGAAAATGCTGGAGCAGTGTACTTCTATTTGTACGTAATAAACAGGATTCAAATGGCTTTTGCTGTGCTTCAGCTGGTTCATATTAAAATGCAACCATCTAAAATGGTCAATTCCCCAGTCTGGTGACAGATCCTGTCTGTAGGTCAACATGACTCTTATCCTATGTGACTTTTATAATAAGTGCAAAAAGCACATTCTTGGGAATCCCGAGGAGTTCCATAACTTACTGTAGAAGTGAAATTGGTTACATGAGCCCGTGGTTTGTGCACACTTAGAGAAGCAAGAACATAAACACAGCTGAGACATGTGTACAACATGTGTAGATAGTTACTGCTGGTCACCTCAGTGACTGCTAATTTGTGTGTGACCTCTCTGTGTCTGCTGCAGGGCTGCCCACCATACCTCACTGGATCAAAGCTCTCCGCCCCTGAGCGGGGCCTCGCCACCGTACAAATACACTTTGCCAGGAGCACAGGATGCCAAGGATGATTTTCCACTTCGCAAAACAGGTGAGTTAGTTTATCCAAAACCCTTGCCCAGCAATTCTCCCACCTGTTAACGGGGCTGTCCCTCAGTAGGCCCTTTCAGGATGATTCCCAGGGAAAGCTCAAAGGTCCTGCCTGTGTCTTTTCCAAGTTAGACTGGCAATATGATGTCAAAAGCCAATATTTCCCAATGCTAACAGCTAGTGCAATCTTCAATCCTTATAACCTTACTTTCTAAATAGACTGCCATTTCAGGGAGCTTTTGTGGTATAATTTTCTGCATGTTACTTTATTACTTCTATGTTTAATAACTCTTTTCCATGGAAGATACAGTATCTATCTTCACACTGTAGGCTGCCTTTAGACAACATTCTTACAGATATTTTGAGGAGAATTCATGGAAAGAGGAGAAGTTGAGTTAATATAATATTTTGTGAATTTGGATGCCAAAGATTGTGTGCGCATGTGCAGGAACATACATATGGCCACATTTATGTGTGCTTCTTAAATTCTTCCCGTCGGAGTGTGTGTTTAATATTTTAAAAGAAAATACTCATTTGAACTTTGCAGAATATTTTAAAGCATTTAGCAACTGAGCCTTATGTCTTGCCAGCAGGTGAACTGTAGACTTGACATGCTCTGCACCATAAAGAATGCTAGAGGGATGGTGGTGGAGTCCGTGTGGCTGTTGTGTCGGGCCCTCGTTGCAGTGACCGTTATCCAAGAATGCAGGGAGACACTAAGAGGGGAAAGGGAAAAAGAAAGGAAAACATTAGATCTCTTATTGCCTGAGCCTGCTGTTGAGTGATACAGTTACATTTGGAGAGAAGGGTTGGCCCCCGACTGTGCTAACTGCCTTTGAATGTGATTCAGCCACTGGGAGATTGAAAACGAACGGCGAAACTGGTACTGGCTTGAAAAGAAGTGGTGTTTGGAGCCAGTTTATATTCCAAAAGAAAATCCAGTCTGCATCTAATACTTCAAGATAGACTCTCTAAGCTCATATTATATCCCCAAATATTTCCAGAGGAATGAAAAAATGAAAGGCAAACTGCTAAGTTATTCTAGCGGATTTTTTTCCGTAAGACTTTTGTACAATATGGTGTCATTATAACAAGATTCTATAACATAATGTGCAGGCTGTTCTCTCACAATACACCTTCCTGCAGCTTTCTGCTTAATACCATGGTACACCTTATATTTTCTCTGTCAATAAGCTAACATATTGATATTTTTTAAACAAAAGGATACACCCTTCATATTCTTAATGCTGTGAGTTCATCTACATTTTTTTGAAATGCAGGTTTTAATTTTTTCCTCATGTTTGCATATCTTAAATATTATGATTGATATTTATGATGTGTCACACTGTTGATCTGTAAAACAAAACATTTTCAAACATTGTAACAGTAAAGTTCTCGTGCAGCTGCTAATACTTTTATATCTCTGTGGGGGTTTCAAAATATTCCTTAATTCAATTCCCATTGTCTGCATAAGAGGACTATAATATAATTAAATCCAGATGTTTTCTATATGTTATTCCAAATATTTGGGCATGCAATGCATCAGTTACAAAATTGAACAAAGGACATGATGACTCTCTGAAAAGATGTCTGCAGAATAAATAGACAAATAGTAATATAGTCATTAGCGTAACTGTTTTTATGACATGAGCAATAATTAATGTTTTTATATAGTGATTCCGTTAAGCAAATAGAAATGAAGTGTACAGCATGTTGCATGTTAGCACGGACCTGTACTTGATAGCTCTCTGCGTTAGTGAAAATAGTAACCTTGTTAAATATCCTGTTTACACATTCAGTCTCTCATACAAGAGTGGTAATTCCAGCCTTCAGCAATATCCCCACAAAGGGTCCAATGATTATTCACCAGGTTGAGAGTAAAAGCAACAGGAACCAGATCGACACAAGTCAAATGACCTTAATCTGATCTGGGTGGTTAGAGGGCCATCCTCCAGGCAGAGGGGACATTGTGGAGCCTGTGTCATCCTCATGGGACCTCACTACACAAAGATGTCCCACGAACACTCAGACACAGGGACAGGCTGCAAGCCTGCAGAAATCTGACCTTTGCCACGAGGGTGAAGCTCTTTTCCTTCCCTTTGGGCTATGAACGCTTATCGCCACTGGCTCCTGGCAAGCCCTCTGTGACGCTGAACCTGCGTGAAGCCAGCAATTCATATGAAAGAGAACCTTACATTCCTTTTAGCCTTGAGAAAGGAATACCTACGGAAGCTTTCGATCACAGTTTTGGTTTGCCTCTCGTTTTTGTTTTCCATTTGCATAATATAAAGCATTGAAATGACTTCCCCAAATTTAATATGACACCCTTGGAAAATTATTCTGATTGGATCGGTTGCTTTAGGATCAGATTTAATGGGAAGCAAGCTTGAATGATTTGCTTCTGACATCCTCATGTGTTATTCAGTATTAGGGAATGCTAAGCGTCACATAGGAATTGTAAATCTTGAGTCGTTCTTACTTACTTTTTTTTCAGGAATCCATATAATCTCTACTTAATTAGTCCTAAAGTGCCATCTCCTTATTAATATTTTTAAAATGAATTCATATAGACCACGGCAAAGCGAAAATACTCCACACAGCTTCTACTGTTACTCTTCCAGCAGCCAGAGTAACGCGATACACAGCTAACCGGGGCAGCGCTTGGTGCCTTGGTATTCGTGTGCTTGAAGCTGGGCACCAGGGTGAACATATTAATGAGGTGGCGGTGGTTGCTGCCCGCCTCCCTCAGCCCCGTGGATCGCTGCTTTCCTTGGGAGCCGCAGCAGGCCTTGTCAGCGGTGGGCTTCTCGCAGCTCGGCTGCGCGGAGGATTGGGACCGTCCTCGGGGCTAGAGGCCAGGACAGGCAGCTCTTTGCACAGCTGCGTTCAGATGCTCTGTGCTGACAGACTTGCAAAAAGAGCAGAGCAAAGGAAGCTTTTGCTTCATTGGACAGATAAATATTCCACGAGGAGAAGCTGTACATCTGTAGTGGAGAGCAGAATTTGGCCTAAATAAAGCAAGATTGAATTTTCAAAGTGCCCTAGACCTCACCGTGGATGCCCCTAATAATGTGTAAGGTTTTTGCAAAGTGCCCAAAAGCCTGAGTTGCACATGGCTCATGAATTTTCAATGAGACTCGTGCTTCAAAATTACCCAGAGAGGTTTGAAAATTCCTCCCGGTTACTGCACACTTTTGAAATTCATACTGACCGTAGAAGGAGCTCTAATGGGAGCTGTGTGCTTTTGAAAACCTGATCATTTAATATGAGGTTCTGTTGATTGCTGATGTCCATAATTCTCTATCTATCTGGGAAAATATCTGTTTCACGAGGCTGCTATAAAACTTAAAAAAAAAAAAAATGTAGTAAACCACATGAGTTTCATAGGACAGGAGACTTTCTCAAAGAAAACTTTTTTTACCTTGTTGAAATAAATGCAGAAATGTTCTGGCAAAAGGCCAAAATGTTTGCATTTCTTGAATCTGTAACATTTCATTTGCTGTGTGCTAGTGTTGATGCAAACCAGCAAAAGCCAGTAAATTCCAATAAAGGTTAACTCTCTAACTGAAGCTGTACGCTGTTTAAAAATCTTCCTATAGATGGAATTTCTGCTTTTTCTCATATTTTGGCTTTTGTTGGAAGAAATTCCTCAGGATGTCAGTATGTCAAGTATAAACTTTTCCTTTCATGGGTTTAGCACAATCACAATAGAACGGTAATGTCAATCAATATTTCCACTTATTTTGATTTCATGCCACTTGGCTCTTTCTTCGCTCATGGACTTGTAAGCTTACAACTTGCTTTTTGTTTGGGGATGAGGGAGGATGGTACTGTTTCAGAACTCACTTCCCAAACATGGGAAGAATGTGCAATAGCAACGTGGCATCGGTGTTTCAAGCAGTGCAAGATACGTGCTTGGAGGGGGGAAATTATGTAATTTCATACAGGGCAAAAAAAAACAGCAGATGAAGGACTATTTAATATTGTGATGAAAGAGAGGAAGGAGGCTGTGCTGCATAACTGTGAAGATCACTTTGTAAAAACTGCATTAGGTTAACCTGATTAGGCAGTAGAATAACAGCATAGCTCTTATGTAATGGGATTGAAAGATTCCTGAATGAGAACTCAGCAAATGTAATTTTTTTTTCAAAGAAATTAATTAGAATATTTCCTTACCATCATTCTTTCTGCACTCAGTGACTCACTAATCTTCTGGAGCAGTTGAAACTGAGAAGAAAAACATTTTATGTGTGAAAGTTTTCTCCCTTTCCCTTCTGTGACCCACATGTCACTTAATTCCATTTCTGTCTACATTTTCTAGGAAAACACTCTCCTGAGAAGTAACAGTGTATGAAAAACCTGAACTGCTGTTAGTCTTGAATGAAAAAAAAAAGACTTAGAGGATCACAAATCCTCTATTATATCTGCCAAAATGAAGAATTCAAACTCAATAAAAGAGATGCTTTATTTTTCTAGTTTGTAAGTTTTCTAGTTCCTAGCTTACAAACAGACACAATAAATGAGAGAGGCACTTTGGTTATCAAAGCAGGAAAGACAGCAAACATGATAGAGCTCGCACTTCATACTTTCTTTTTTTAGAGGTGCTAAACATTTCTGTCCCTCAGAGTCATTGGTTGCCCAGGTTAATGAACAATCTTGACCAAACTGGAGCAGGTGGTTTGCCCATAGGAAAGCACCAGTGTGTGTCACAGAACTGGAAAAGAATAATAATAAGAGTGAAATAGAGGTTGCCTTATTCCCAGTGCTTTTTCTTCAAGACTTCTCATTCAATATAGTAACTAATTACCAGGTAGACTTTTTAGCCTTCTTGAATTCACCATCAATAAGCTGAGAGGGCCCAGTTAGTAGTAAGACTTTTGAGAAAGAGACTTTCACTTGTAATTAAAGAATGAATCAGAAGCAAACTGATGTTAACAACTTCTTCCGGATTTATGTAATAAGCAGACAAAAGTAGAGTTCAGCCCACTGGAGTCCAATAGCTTTAAAGAAACATAATACTGTTGTAGCTACTGTGCCGGGCTGCAGTCATCTTGGTTCCATTAGTGCTCTGTAGCTTGGAGGCCGAGGGTGAGAATGAATGCAGTGTCACTCCAACTTAGCTTGGGTGAGAGGGGAAATGGTTTTAGATTAGCTTAAAACCAAATAGAAATGAATGCTGGGCTAGGCCAGGTGACAAGGCTTGGTTGCATTGGCCTGCCAAGGCAAATCTTCTGAGGCCTGCACCAGGATTCAACAGGAGTCATCGCTAGGGTGATTCCCATAAAGACCAGCATGGTCTTTCCATCAGTGCAAGATTATTTCTCTAATGTACTCTATTTAACACTTACTTTTAATTTCAAGAAGCCAAGCTGTTATTCCCAAATGATTATTTTTACTTAAATTTCAAGGTGGTCTGGACTTCTTTTTTTTTTTTCCCCCCCTCCTTCTTCTGGAGTCTTAACATAAATCCCGCTACTTGTATTTACTTCACCTTTATCTTGTCAAATAATTACTGTGCTCTGTTAGGTACTGAACCATCTTCATGGCTGGTGTATCCACATTTAAACTAATTATCCAGTCTTAATCAAAATACTATCTTAACTTCTCAGTTATTCTTTTACTTGCCTGTACTTGGCCAAAATTAAATTACAAAGTTCTACTTCATGTGTTTTGTGACTGCTAATTTTACACCTTATGCTTTTCTTATGCAAACTTTGAATGTTTTCAATTTTATAAATTACCAAGGAGCTTGCATACATTTTTTTTGATACATAACTAAGTATTGGACTCCTTTTTTACACTTGAAGGGAACAGACCTTAAATAAGGAGCACAGAGCAGTCCTAATATATAAGGAATTTCAAGAGTGCAGTGTCTACTGACAGTGAAGTCAAATGGTTTTAATGGGCATTTGAAACTCACTCCTTTCTGTATAAGGAAGTTTCAAAATAGTATGTATAAAATCTGAGACTCTTTGAAGTCAATGGCAAACACTCCTGTTGGATTTTTGTGAGACAGCTGTATCAAGGGCAAGAACAGTTGAAAACTTCTGGAAAAGTAAACAAGAACATCTAAAACATGGCAAGAAGAGAAATAGAGAAATGAAAAGTGGAAATCACATGGTATCAGATCATCTAAAATAGAATGTGTTGGTTAGTAAAGATTGCACTTCTCCAAACTCCTGCAAAACATAGTTTCACTGAAAAATCTGTTCAAACCCACAATTCTAATTAAAGGTTTTAGCTGCCAAATAACATGTTCTGGCTAAAGCCAAGTAAGTATTACAGAGCCATTCATGAACAACGGCATAAGCTTTGTACTTTGCTTTTGATTTTCTCATGGGAAAGTAATATAAATGAGAGTGATACCTCCCTGTTGGCTTTAACTGTTAGAAATGCAAAGCATGCTGAAATTGTACATAATTCTCTTCCAAAGGAAAGGAAATAGCATTTCAATGGTTTTCCTCAGTGTCTCGTTGAGTTATGGTGGTGCACAATTATTCCTGTTAAATTACTCTACCAGATGGAAGGTTACATTGTATATTTAGCTAATTAAGTTGTAGAGCACTGGATTTGCATCCCAGAGCATAAAGAACCTATCTAAAAGTAATGTGTTTTGGTTCAGCTTTGCTATAAAGGTGCAATATCAATATCTAATTAAGACTTTAAACAGGTGGGGGTGTTTCCTCACTTCTTTTAACATGGAGAGACTTTTCACAAAGTCAGCCGTGCCTGCACAAGTTAAACAAACATGTTTTAAAAACCAAAACAACTTTTGGGCCAAATTTAGTTTCCATTGCCTTCACTGGAGCTGTGCCTTCCTATCCTTAAGCTGAATTTGGCCCAGGGTACTCATTTATTAGAAAAGCAAGATGTACTGCTTTTTGATGTTTTCATTTTCTTGGCATCCTGAACTGTTACAGCAGTCTCTATATGCTACTACGCTGTGTTACCTTTGGGTAGCTTTAAACACTATGTTTCAGCCATCTGTACCTGCCTAGCTGTCATCTACAACGAAATAGCTGTCCTCTCAAATCTGGGGAGAAAGAGATGGTGAAATAGCACATTATAATTTGTTGCCTGCCATTGATGACTTATCACTGTTGGATATTTTCCTACATTAAAAACCCTGGGATTTAATCACCCTCCTAACTACTTTCTTCTTGCATAGGGCTTGGGGAAATGAACATAATTATTCTGTAAAACATAAATCAAACAAAATTAAGGGGTCAGTCTGTGGCCCTGCAAAAGCCTGGACTGCTGGGGATCGTCTTTGGCATTTCTTCACTGGAGAAAGTAATTTTGTTTGTGCAAAAGTAATCATTCAATGGATAATGGAGGTTATAGGCTGAAGAGTAGAATTTGCTATTTTTGAAGAAAGTATGATACTGTGTTGCCATTATATCTTCCCAACTGAAAATCATCTGATGTGTAGGACCAGAATTGGGGAGAAAAATAACCAGTGAAGACATATCTAGAATGACTGCTAGCACAGATGTCTAAATTTAGTTCTTACCTTTCAAATGAGGGATACTCTCTATTAAATTACCACCTTCATCATTGTCCTTCCCCTCTACAGCTCCTTAGAACTAAAATGTGATTTAGGTCATATTAAATGCTATAAAGTGCACAAAAATAACATAATTCAAAGATAAAAAGGGAAGATAAGAATTAATATTAAAATATCCTTGCTCTTCTTTCTGTATTTCAAGACTTTTTGCCAAAATTTCACATGAAAAGGCATTAAGATTGTACGTGACATAGCAATCATACGCCATTGCTTCGGCAGACCTGAGACACAGTGAGGACTCTCTACTCCATGTAGATAGCCCAGTGACACTATAGCCCTATTGAAGGCGAAAGGTAGAGGATTTCTGCTAGTGCAGTCATGTTGGCCAAGCTTGGGCACATGCAAACAGATGATTTTAATGAGCAGAAATTGGTAAGAATACTACCAAGAGTCTGCCTCTTTGGCCTCACAGGTGATACACATGACAGACATGATGAGATACCAAAAGGAAATATATTATATAGATTTGTTTTTCATGAAAAAGAAAATATATAGCTACCTAATTCTGGCTAAATGCAAGTAGTTCACTGAGTAATTCCTACACCTAATTCAGTGAAGCATTCCTAAAGAGATAATATTATTTGCATGGGTCTTAAAGCAGAAATTTTTTGTTTCCATATTGGCAGCAGTGCATTAAGGGAAAAGTTAAATATTTAAAGTAGCTTCAGGGAGTGTTTCATTTTTCAACCTTCTTCAGGCGATCAATGAAAAACTGCTAATCTTGTTAAAATTACTTCCTTAGCCTGAAGACAGTTGAAGGGCTGAGGGATCCCTTCTAATCTAATTAGTCATTTTACTATGTATTTCACTAAAACTCTCTTCTTATTTAAAGAATGGATGTTTACCTTAATCAGAGTAAATAAAGCATTCTACCCTTCACAGAACTGAAACAAAGTGAAGGACTAAAGGGTTTCACATGTGACTAGCATTGCCCTTAAAGCAAACAGCAGTACAGGAAACAGTTTCTGTATATGCTGAAAACACATGAGGTGATGCAAGCCAGATAGATAAACTAAGCATCTTCATCCTACCCAGCTGTATCTGGTGCTCCTGCCTTGTTGGGACCACCCAATGGTCAGGACCAGTAACACGGATGTTCCATATAGTTCCTGGAATAGTTTTTGATGAAATGGTATAAATGGCTTTCAGTCTCATGAATCTAATTTAAAGCTCTTTAAGAAGAGGCATTTTAAATTAACAGAATTTAAAAGTCCTTGAACCTGCAGAACCGTACTGCATGCAGGTATCTTCTAGTCCATCAACCCATTGCCCATCTTGCCCATGTTCAGTATATTCAGATAGGTGAAGGTGTCTGAAACAGTCTGTGGTTGCCTGCAGGAAATCAGAGCAGAAGTCAGAAGCTCCAGGCAGAGCAGAGACTATTTACCTGTCTGCTAGAGTCTCATGCAGTTAAAGGAAGGACCGTGCAACTTTCAGAGGTCTCTCACAAGGACAAATTCGATGGCAGCTCTCCATAAAGCAGGGGAAGAGGAGCAGGAAGCCACTTTGGTTCCTGACATATGTACTATGCCTATCCAGAGCTTCTGACTTTGACTGGATTCATATTTTTGGTGAATAAGCCTAGACTATCTCCTCATTTATCCTTTCTGATGGGGGATAGATACATCTTGTCCCTTTTGCACTGCCTATATCACTGCAGGGGTCGGGGGAGAGAACTGGGAAAATCTGGTCTTTTTTCCTGACAGATGTAAGAATGGGTATTTCTGCAGCTACATACCCACAGGCTGCCTTCTTAAGAACCTTACATATGCCTCTTTCGGCTGTTTTTCTTCCTACAGTAACGGGGTGAAATTTGACCTTCTCCAGGTCAAATGGAGATTCTCTTAGGTTCTCATTATCATTAGATTCTCTTAATCTCCGCAGCTGGTGCTGCATAGACAGGAAGCCCAGCCAGCTTTATTGTGTATGATGTGCATCACCTTCGAGACTGGGAGCCCACAGAATGGGCCAGGAACCTGCTTGTGCTATGAATAAATGCAGCAAAAAGAGGATGTCTTCATCTCTTCAATTTTATAATTTACTGTTATGCATCACTGGCACATAACACTAAGAATATTGTCTGTGTGGGGGTACCCACAACAACAACACAAAAACAAATAAATAACAACACATATACTCAAATAAAGTAATCCATTGACTGTAATTTCCTTTCCTGAGGCTTGTAAGATACATGGCAGGAAAACAGCAGAAAAAGCTCTTTGGATAACTTTTGCGTAGTATACAATATTGAATGTGGGCAAAGCATTTTAATATATCACTCTCACAGCTTAAAAAAGTGACATCAAAAAACAAAACAAACCAAACAAACAGAATGCCAGAGCTAACTACTTCTAGATTATGAAGTCTTTGTTTTGTAATTATATCTGTTAAATACATTCTAGAAGTCCATGTTATTATTTAAAAGTGATCTTAGTGATAAAAGTTGGTGTCTGGGCAACAGGGAGAAATTCTTTCTCATGTCTCTTTCTTAATCATGTAAGAAGTGGCAAATCTTGAAAATATACAGAATTTGCCTATATTGCTTGTTCTGCTTTTGGAATCCTCTTAGCCAAACTTAGTATCACTTACCTCTGCTGCCCCACAGCTTTTTAAAGACAGCCTACAGCTAATAAAAGGAAATGCTTTCACTTTAGAGCCTTTCTATGCCTGGACAAAAGCTCACTTTCTGTTCTTCAGGTTTCCTATATATAGCCTCCAGATGAAGACCTGCTCACTACACACCATCTCCCACCCCCCATTTCCTGGCTGACTTGGTTAAATGCTCATTTGAAGTTGGCACATGCTTTTCTGATTCAAAAGCGGTACTGTCTTCCAGGAGTATCAGAAAGTAGCACATTATTATCTTTTACATTCCCTACATTCATATGTCCCCTTCCCATGAGTAGAGAGTATTTCTATTAATTCTTCTTAATTATCTCTGTGTATTTAATAAGAAGAAACAGTGAAACAAAGCCCTGTTACAAAAACTCAGCTCATTTGGGAGCCGTTTTGCCACAGGCAATATTCCTTAGTGCAAGTAATGCTGCAAATTGTTAATGATTAGGCAAAATGTAGTATATGGCATAATGATTTCACTGTATGATTTTGCTGTCTCTCATGCTTGCTTCTGTATATAATGTTACTCAGGAGAGAATAGTTCTCTTTCACCAGTGATGGTGATTGGGATGAAATAATAAGTATGTATGTGCAAGCCTGTGTATTTTGCTATTTTTGACAATACGGCCACTAATCTCTTCCCTGCTATGTAAAGCAGGGAAGATGACCATAAAATTCATACAGGCATTATATTTCTTCTTTATCTAGAACCAAGATTACCAATTCCTTAAAAATAACTGCAGATCATGCCAAAGAGTTAAGTAACTGATCCGCTGCATGTCTTACGTGTTGTCTTTTAATCTAATACGATGTTTGGTGTACAGAAAGTTAGTCACATGTATTCATTATCTTGATGAATCACCATCTTGGTTTATGGTTGAATCCTAGCACAGAGTAATAGCCTACATGGGGGTCTTTATGATTATCCTGTGGTATTAATGTAATGCAAAAACGGTTAATTCTGAAGGGGTTGTATCTACCTGAGGAAGCTGTTCTCCAGTAAAGCAGTGACAGAAGTTTAGGACTCACTAGTTTTTTGATACTAGCTCCCCTTTTGATGCTCCTGTTCTGCACAACAAATCTCTTTGGGTGATTAATGTAGTCACCCTTGGCAACAGATTTAGATGAACTTAACAAAGGCATTCATAATATATAGTAAAAATATCCACACAAGGAGCTAATACAAAATAGTCATTTTGAGTGATACCCTCTGTAGACCGTTTCTAAGAACCACTAGCTAAAATATCAAACCAGATTAATTATAATACTTTTTCACTGCAACTAAGGCTTTTCAAATGCTCTGCAGATAGTAGGGGGACAAAGTAATTTAGACAACATTTCAAGGAATTTGTTTTCTACCCTTTCTTCATGTATTTCAGCATTCAAAGGATAAAAATAATTTGAAAGCAATCACATATATCAATAATGAGCTTTGGGAAGGTGTGTGTATCTATCTATCTGTCTATGTATGCATCCATCCACATATAATTTTAATCCACAGCTCTATCCTTGAAGCTTAAATTATTTAATTTTGCCTTATTAACTATTAGAAGAGTGCTGACAGTTAGAAATGTTATTACTGCCTCCATATAGAAGTGTACTGAGGTACACAGGATTGCTCATGTAATCCATACTGGTTGCAGTCAACAATAATTCTGCTTAAACTTTTGAAACACCAAGTCATGCACCAAGCCAGTGCCTCAGCCACTAACTGGTATCAAGAAACCATTTTCTAGTTCAGCACTTTGGCCTTCGGAGCAGATATCCTCAAATTTGATAGATTTATTTAATACATTGAAATCTGTTTTTTTGCTTCCAGCCATCAAGTCCTAGCTGATATCATGTCAGCATCTGGCAGTGTCTTATAGGAGACATTCCAGAAGGCCAGTACTTGAGGCACACACACACTTATAAGCCTTGGCTTTGCCTTTTATCGGGAGTTTTTATTTTATATTTTTAAACTCACTCTTCTCCAGGCCTTTTCATTTTAAAATTGATTATTTCCATTTAAAAATGATACTTCATCCTTCATGCAACAGCTATCTTCTCAGCTGGCTCATAAATTCAGACATTAACATCAAAGTGCTTTCTCTGTTATATGATTTATTGGGTCGCAGAATATGATGGGAATGTGGTAAAAATAGAAAGGCAATCCCTGCGACTGAGCATGAAACACATTTCATACAGAAATGTGGAGCCACTCTCCAGTGAATATTACAGAGGATTTGTATCATATTAGTCTGCCAGGGTCTTGGAAATCGCCTAAATTTTAAGCATACGGTGCAAAGTGATTCAGCACAATGGGTGACTATCTTTTCTTCTAAGTGTCATCATACTTGGGTGATATCTATACTGACCACTGGTCTGAGTGATGGTAGTAACCAGTGAAACTGAAAATTCTTGTTAATATCTTTATTATAAAAGATTTCCAGCATTTTAGTAGCCTGTGCCTCTTTCACTGAGATGTGCTCAAGGCACAGGACTGCTTGCCAAGAGCCAGCTGGTGAAAAAAGGCAAGTGAATGACTGCAGATGGAAGAAGCTTTGAGGTAACAGAATATTTAGCATCACTCTGAGCAGGGTAGCAATTCCTTTCCCCTGCCATAAGCATTTCTAGTGTCCCTGTTTCTCAGGGAGAAAGTTGGACAGCAGGAAACAAACGTGTTCGTATGACCCGCCAGGTGACAATTGTAGTGAAAGGTGTGTTGAATCATTATCTCAAAGCAACCTATGGTAAAATGTTGAATGGAGGGAAGATTTTTTTGTTTTTTGTTTTCTGCTAACTCTTCCTCCTTTTTGGTGGCTGGGTTTTTGCATGTGCTTAGGAGAGAGAACTGATCCCAGTTTCTAGTCATCTCTGTTTTGAAATGTCACTCAGCCAAGTCTCAATTCCAGAAAGAGAAATATAAACAAATTCGGTATTCCATAATTATCTTTAACCAGCTCTTAGCACTCTGTTTGATAGTGAGTTTATTTATAAGAGCAGATAACTGGGTACATGAAACATTTTATCATGCTAAAAATATCACAAAATCAAAAGTACAGCAGAGCTTCATGTCTGATGTTCACATGATGAAAAGACTGTGTCCATTTAGGAAAGAGAGGTGGAACTTGCCCAAGGTGCATTAAATATAATCCTAGGTTTTCTGGGAATCAATCCTACTTCTTCCTTTTCAGAGCATATATTTTTCTCCGTAAATGTTCTTTGGACACTGTAATAAATCTAGTTGTTTGGTATGTTATTCAGAAAACATCGAAGTTCTGGGCCTAAAATTGCTGACCAGAAAATGTTCTGCCAGCAAATCTTGTCATAATTTATATTTCTAAGAGAAATCAAAAGGCACCAATGGAGGCTTCTTGCTATTTCTGTCATCAGACCATAATCCAATTATAAGGTTGAGTTCCAAAACTTTGACATCAAAGTTTTCACCTACAAGAGATATAAAATGATGCAGAACAGAGCTTTCATTAACCTCTAATTAATATTAATGGCAAATGAACTGCTAATAGTCATAGCACCTACTATTGCTTTCTAAGGAAAAAAAAAAAAACACACTGTACTGATACTTGGGTAGTATCAAAGTTGAAATGGGATGAGAAAAAAAAGTGAGTAAATGGCCATTTGGTTAGAGTGGAAAAGAAGTTAATTCAATGGCTTATTACTGAAATGCCTTTTTACCTTTTTCAGCAGAGACACTGAAAATTTTGGATTTTATAACTTACTGTCTGCTTCTTGAACTGAAGAGGAATATGTGAGGAATAATAAATGTTTAGAGGCAGATGAAAGAACAAACCAACACTAGCTTAGTAGAAGTGCAAGCCTTACTGACTCTTAGTGAGTTTTGTGCTGTTGGTTTTCTCAGATATTTTTAGAATGTGCTCCTCATACCTTAGTTTCACGTACTTTAATCCATGTAATGTTAGAAAGCAGAATAAGAATCCCAGATTGTTAGATACGTGAGAAAAAAAATTTCTCTTTAAAGTCAAGGAAATAGTGTACAAAATAGAATGTCCTCTTGTCTCACGGATTTAACTCAAATTGGGAATAGAGACATTGTGATAACACAAGTTCATTATGAACCTATTTTTCTGAAGGGGAGAGAGAATCAGGAGAAGATGAAGTAGGGGGAAGGTCGAAAGTAATAATAGTGCAAAGCTCAGAAGCTCTCTAGACCCTTGCTTTCTCACCTATTCCTCAGTCTCAAATGGACTTGTATTAGGGGCAGCAGGAAGACTGGAGAGGACAGGTAGGAAAAATTCTGCCTTTGAGCTATTTGTGGATCCTATTAAGTCCTATAAGGAAGATCCTATAGATCAGTGGTGTCTGGGTGAAGAAATACTTTGATTTGTAACCATTTATTTTCTTTCTGTTTCCAGCTTCAGAGCCAAATTTGAAGGTACGCTCAAGGTTAAAACAAAAGGTGACAGAAAGGAGAAGCAGTCCTTTACTCAGGAGGAAGGATGGAAATGTTGTCAGTTCATTCAAGAAGAGACTCTTTGAAGTGACAGGTAATTAAAACTGGGAAAAAAAATAATTCTGTCTCAGTTGCAACTGCTACCTGAAATGCACGGAACAACCCCAAAAGTGGTATATTGGCATTGAAACTGTTTCCTAACCATGCTGTTAGCTGTTATTTTTCTGCTGCAGGAAAGGGAACTGGATTAAAGAAATGATTAAATATAAATTTGCAGCTTTTTAAAACTTATTAAAAAGCCATTGTTTGAAAATCATGTTCTTAAACTGGTTTGGAGACAAGCATTTTATAACAGCAGTTACAGAAACAAATTAATGGTAACCTATCAGCAAAGAAGGACATTAAAGGAGAAAAAGAAAGAGAACAGTTTGTTTCCCTAATTTGTTTATTCTGTACATTGCAAGAATTTGGGGTCTTGCATCTCCCACTTTCTGGCTCCAGTGGAGAAGCAAATGCAAAAAGCAGGTGCAAAAATGCCTACGTGATAGCCCTTTGGTTAATCCAGAATCTTTTTGAGATTGTATGTTTGATCTTGTTCTGGGTTTTTGTTTGTTTGTTTGTTTGGTTGGTTTTTTTTTTTAATTAAAAGCATCAGATATCAGATAATATTGTTAGCAATTGAATCTGAATTTTTATCATGCAGAAACAGAGACTATGTATATGGGAGATTACAAAGGAGAAAATGCAAAATAATTTTTTTTCAAGAGGTAGGTTTTTTTTTTCAGTATTTTTCTTGCCCTGGCACTACAAAAAGTGACGGGG
The DNA here is from genome assembly GCA_013398735.1 of Nothocercus julius. Lineage (NCBI taxonomy): Eukaryota > Metazoa > Chordata > Aves > Tinamiformes > Tinamidae > Nothocercus > Nothocercus julius. The sequence goes on along the minus strand of VZSV01000224.1, from coordinate 1,084,233 downwards.
CAATTAACAGCAGATACCAAAGCATTCTGTTACATGTTTGGTATCAATATATAGAGTGGTTACTCATATCACATGGATTATTTTGCAGAATTACACACTTCACCACAGCTACCAAGCAGGCTGAAGTTACCTTGTTTTAGTGCCTAGGAATAGAAAGCTGACAGGCTTTATCGATTTTGTGTTAAGTAAAAGAGCATTTACAGTATTTGGCCTGATTCTGATATTGCTTGATATGCATTTACACCAGTACTTGGTAGTTTCATGCCTCAAGTGCTATTGCAGTCAGACCATATGTGCACTCCCCCAGCAGTATCTAGTATGTCAGAGGTGTAGCTGGATTCACTTGGAGTTAGGCCACACCAAGGTGGACATATAGCACAACGTAAGCAAATTCACTTTGGTGTCCCCATAGATGCAGTTCTCACAACAGCCTTTCACAGTATGTCAGATGTAAAACTGAGACAGAGCTATGATTATAAGCATCAAAGTAACTAAGATGATTTCTCTATAAATTATTTCCAGATTAGAGCTTTTCACAATTATTTCAGTTCTCTGAAACTCTTCTGAGATTCTTGATCTCCTCCTTAATTGTGGCAGATTTTTTGTATTCTGTAGACCTGCAAGTAAGGTATGAAATAAATATTTATCCCAGGAGCTTTTTCTGCAGTCATTGCTAGAGCAGAAACCTCAAAGTAAAGGACATATGTGTTTTACTCATGGCTGTGTCAATGACACTGAGCCTTGTAGACTGCCATTATAATTATTATGATCTGTTATATGACATTTTATAGCTTTCATAATCAAGGCTTAGCAAACATTTAATAAATTATTTGATTTTGTTAAAACATTACTGTCTGAAGTGTCTTTTTTTTTTTCCTTTTAAATGGCACTTAAATAAATGCATACTTACATAAAAAGTGCTATTATAATTTTTCAAAAGCTGAGGCAAACTACATAGTTTATGTTTCTATTCTTCTGATGAAATCAGTGAGAAGTCAGTGCTGGAAATTTCCCTGACGAGTTAGTATATTTGGATACTGATTCACGTCAGTAAATTGAAGGCAGCTCTGGCAGGAAACAGCGGCAAGTCCAAGAAGCCGCTAGGAAACCTCATGCTAATTTCAGTGAAAATGAGGACATATTTTTGCAGGAAGATGAGAAAGAAAGAGCAAAGTAGAAAAGAAGTAGACTTGGAATAATTATAGCTATATTTCGATATTAATTATTTTAACTTCTTGAAGACTTTCATTTAAAGCTTACATTTAAAGCAAGGATTCCTATCTGTACTAGTGTCCCACTACTCAATCTTGAACCTTATTAAACTTATCCATTTACATAACTTCCATTTAAATAAGTGTAGGATTAGAACAGTTTAATACAACAGCTCATACACAATTAGCTCATACTCCTTTCCTTTACCCTAGATGGAATTTGGGAATTTTTAATCAAGATAATACACAGCCTTTAAAAATTCTATATTTGTAACAAAGATGTAGTGAAAGTCATGTGTGTCTTATCATTATTACTTGCACACATAAAGGTTAGTTTACAACAGACTAGTCCAGCTCCTTTCCAAACAGTAAGGGCAGGCTGTAGGCCCCATGAATTGATGGCATGTTATCATGACCTTTGCAAGCTGGCTATCTCTGTCATTCTGATCTCTTACAGAAGCAGGGCACTATACGATTAGAAAGTAAAGATTTTCTTCTCTTTTTATTGATTATATGTTCAATGTCTCTATCTCTGCCTGCTACTGAGTATCGCACAATCTGTGTGGGAGATAAAAAGAAAAAAAAACCCTTTGTGAAGCTGACCGATCAGAAGGGAGAAGAAAAAGAGTATCTATCTTTGTCAGTGTTGCAAAAAACAAAACCAAAAAAAAAATGCAAAAAATTAAAAAAAAAAAAGTAAGGAAATAGTTAATTCCTACCTCGTAAGTACTCCTCAGATGCACAAAAGAAAAACCCAAAACTATGCCATAAGTAGTGTAAAGCTAGTTCACTGAGATCATGCATTGCCTTTCTATGTGAACCATGAATTCATGTATCCGTAATTTGTTTTCCAGAATCCTCAGTCAGTAGCAGCTCTCCTGGATCAGGTCCCAGTTCCCCAAGCAATGGTCCGACTGGTAATATCACAGAAAATGAAACCTCGGGTTTGCCAGCTACCATTCCAGCTGAGGTAAGACGCAGGGTGCACGCTCCCTCCTTATTGAGCAGGGAGCTGCCCAGGCTGCTACATTTGGAGAGATTCCAAACTTCATTTTGATGGTACTCAAAAGCATTACTCAGTTGAAGCAGTTATGTAGCCTGGTTGCAGAGTGTCTTTAGAAAGGAGGCTAGCATATGAAGACTCTGCTTGGTACCCAAAGTCTAAACAAAAATGGCAGTGAGGGAATTATGGATGGAGTTTGGAAGTACTTTTGTTGCAGAATATGAGGAAAGGACTTGGGGTCAAGGTCATGAATAATGATTGAGTCAAGGAAAATTGAATTTGAAATGAACAGTCACAGCAATATTTGGGGTCCTAGGACAGACTGTCTTGCTGGCATCTGGCTTCTCTGTTGGAATAGTCTGAAGAAGTGCACAGTGTAGAACTCTGATGAAGGACCTTCACATGAGGAAGTGTGACTTAGGCACTTGTGACTCAAACTCAGATGGATTAAGACATTTCCATGTTGAGATGCCTGCTGAAGTAATTTTGTTTCATTCCAATATTGGAGTTAATTAGGTGACTAAGTCATTTTTCACATCTGCTTTTAATTTTACTGTATCTCAGTTTCCTTATCTGTACATTACTTAACCACATAACTGAAATGCCCGGAGTCTTTGATAATTTTTTCAAAAAGCTGCATCCGTAGGTCTAAGGATGGATTCAAGAACAGAAGGAACTGCAACTACTTAATATTCTGTTTTGTTCATATATGCCTATAATATTAAACATGTAGGCGCTAAATGATTTGTGAGAAACCTCATTTACTACTAGTCAGGCTTATCTGTGGCAATATTGTAAAGAGACAAGAAATATATTCTAAGAGAAAATGAAATTCAGACCTATTCTGTACCCATACTTACAGTCATTATTGCTTTGGTCGCAAAGTTTTCTATTAATTGTTGCTTTATAGAGTTTATGTTAGAAAAATTGCATAAGGAAATGTGATTTAACAGTGTTTTAGCTAATGGAGCTATTTCTCCAGGTCAGTGGCAGGACATTCACCTCAAAAAAACCTGGAATGGGCAGTTCAACCTCCAGCAGTGACTTTCCCCCATAATGAATTAATTGTGTGTGTGAACTATGATCCAGGGGGCAGGTGGGTGACCTCTGCACACTGATTAGTAGCCTCTCTCTGGCCCGTAACCAAAAAGGAAAAAAAATTGCATTGATGGCTAACATGTGGTCTCGCCTCATAGCCCCTCTCTATGTGATTGCAAGGAAGTTTAAATGATGCAGAGCAAGATACAACATTCGGATCAGATCAAATACTAGTTTGGTGAGATTAAATAGTGTACTTTAAAAATCTGAATGCTTTAGATAGAAGTAGAAAGTTGTGATATATAGATGTTAGGTATAGATATTAATGCTGTATTAAACAGGAAATCATATCTGATTGGATCATGTGCTAACTTGAGGAGATCGGAGTTGCTACTACAAGATGGGAACAGAATAATTTCTCAAAGCGATTTACAGTGATTGTAACTTTGCATACTTTAGTTTGCCCGCAGCTTGCCCACAGCATTAAACGACAGCCAGAAACATGTACAATCTGCTCGGACTAGCAAGCCCTGTTTGGACCCATTTGAAAGACTGTAGCTAGACCACGAGTATTATATGTGTTTGTTATTAGGACCCAGCATTGCATATCATTTGCCGTTGCTATACCAAGCAGCAGGCATTTTAGCCTCATACAACAAATGCTCCAATGAGCCTAAAAAGTTCCATTAGTTGCTGAGCTCCGTGTGCTGGAGTCAGTCACTTTGCTGGCTGGAAGTGTGCTAAGAAACTGAAACCACTGACTTCCATTTCTGGATCCAGTCAGGGATTTCTTTACCTCTCTGGTTACTTGATTGTTAATGTTGTGGTCCTGTGGGCTCAAGCATTTTTCCATAAATCTCAACTTCAGTACATTTTAATTTCAGTGGGATTTTATTTGATAGTTTAACAGTAACCAAGCTACTACATATCTCTTCTTTAACTCAACATTTGCTGCCAGCTCTCAGAGGCTATATATCTAATCAATTTTTCATCAGACATGCAAAGTACAGAAGTTTCTAATAATAGGATAAGTGCTTTAAAATCACCCAGAATATCACTTGTTTTGCTGTAATTCCGCATGACTCACATTGCTGTTGTTTCATAATTGTTGTTGTGACATTTGCAGTAAGTGTTGTGCTCATATCTGAGTGGGTGGATAGCCGTGGTTTTCATGGCAGCGAATAAAACACTTTTTGCTGGGGGAAAACAGGTTGCTATGACAGAGAACCATTTACCAGTAAAAACATGAGTCAATACTGTAAATGATCGCACTCTAGTGCATAGACAGAATTAGAGTATTATCAGTAATGAAAAGGATTTTTAAAGTATTTTGCCATGTCCATTTGAATAGCTAGACTTTAAAGTGGTTTACCCAGCAGAGCAGACAGTCTGGTGTGCAGACATTTACATTGTTTTAAATGATGGTGCACTGCAAACGCTGCATTTTTGCAAATAATACTTTACTATTGCAGTTCCCTTACTAGTACTCAGTGTATATTTTGTTAAAACACTGGTCTCTTTATATGAAACTTGAAAGCTAAATGCAAGTTTTTAATTGCACCTTATAAATAAAATACTGTTTTTATTAGGCCCAGTTGTCTCCAGCAGCATCAAGGTTCACCGCAGCAGCTATTTGTCTCGGGTAGTGTGCCATACACTTTCAGGTCACCTGCTGTGCTGGGGCTAAATCTTTCTTGCATGAGAAATGCAAGCAGGTTTGAGCCCCTGCACAGCATGTCCCTTGAGTTCAGAGGACAACCTGCCTAGGTCACGCAAAATGATTAATGTTAGGTGTACACAGCCTGCTCTAAAGCCATCGAAAGCAAAGGAGAGTTTCCATCTGGTGTCAGTGGGCTTCAGGTCATGCTCTTCCTCTTTCACTTGCTCCGTTGGGAGCAGCATTTCCTAGAATATCGCCTGATTATACAGGAGACATAAATGACACGCAAGGCAGATAGACATATACTTGCTTTATGTTACCCTACATTTATAACACTATGTGAGGTGCTCTTTACAAAAGGATAGGGGCAAAGTGTGTATGTTTCTGAACACCTGGAGAAGTCTGCTTCAAATGTATGTGGAAAGATTCTGCCTCATTTTTTAACTCTAGACACAAAATATAAAGATTTATGAAATAACTTAATGAACTGAGAATATTCAAAGCCATGACAACCTTACTGTAGCTCCACATTTTTGAAGTATTAGAGGCAAACCACTTCCTCTACCTCACTTTATGTGTAACATGGATGTATGAAATAGTTGTTCCTGCTTCTCAGCCAGTCCAGGTAGCAAAATAGATGTATAATAACTAAATATAGCAGCGCATCACCACTGCTGTATTTCTATCTTAAGAAAGTAAGCAACTATACTGACAGGTTATTTTAAGCAACAGAAACCAGGATTCATGAGCCTAGGAAGTATTTGGAGGGCAGTTGTCTTTAGTTGCCAATCTAGATCATAAAGACCATGGCATAGCCATTGTGCTGCCGGTGACACTAGTGGCATCTTAAATCTGTGCCACTTCTCAGAGTTGTATCAATAGTGTAAAAGGAAAAGCTGCAGCTGTGGGCATGTATATACTTTGAACACTAATCCATGCAGGTAGACTCCTAAACTCCTTCAGAGGCAGGATTTGGTCTGGCATTTGTGCAAATACTTACTGATTTTTTTTTTTTTTTAAATCAGTTATTTACTAAAAAAAAAAAGAACAGTTAAGAGAAGTATTACAATTTGGATGTAAATACTCTAGTTAAAAGTTCCTATTTTTAACATTAAGCTTTCAAGCTACATAACAATTGATTTAGCTTCCTGTAGCAATGATGCTCGGCCTTAAAGTTGTAGAAGTGAGTTCTTCTGCTTCTCTACACCCTAGAGCTGGTTCACTCGCTAACTCAAGTCTTGGAAGGTAACAGTGACATATTAAAACCCAAAAAGGAAACGTATTTTTGGTGTAGCTCTGTGTAGATACTGTAGTCAGTACCAATGTGATGATATTCTAGAAGGTGCTTTGCATCAGCATCCTTTTTCAATTAAATTTTTGTAGTCTCTCTCACTAATATCTCCATAATCTGGACATGTTTGGTTTAATAATCGTCAAAGAGGGATGTTATCAAGGCAAAGCACTGTTAGCCAGGAATTAATGTAATATACAAGTGAAGCTTCTTTGTTTCGTATCCTATGTGTTGACATTCCCTAGGTACCGAGAGAAAATTACAGAGATAGACTTCTATGTTATTGTCTCAGTGTTAGGTCGTATCTCCAAACAAACTGCATGAGGAAGGTTATGTTTTGGAATAACATCCTGTGTTTTTGTGCTTAACCACTTTTCATTGATGGTCTGAAGTTGCATTGTATTAGCACAAAGTATTTTACAGAGTTAATTGATATTCCAGGTTTGTCCAGGGGAAAATCTACAGCTCCCCACAACATGCTTGACAAGTTATTATATTTACTTTAGTCAAAGCCCGAGTGTGCAGTATCCCTCTTGGAGGTGGTCTATTATTGGAGTCCCATATGCTTTTTGTTTGGGAAGAAAGCAGTCACTGTGTCATACTGTTACACAGGGTATTCTTTTTCAAGGATGTTGGTCCCTTGGGGACCATATCATGCCAGAGTTCCTAAGTCTAATAAGACCTTTGTAGCTCTTATTGTGTTAAAGTTCTGGGGGGGAAGCAAGAGTTAAACAGAAAGTGTAATTCAAGCAACTATACTAGACCACATGTTGAAAAACATGACTGTTAAAGCAGAGAGGCAAAGACTTCAAAAAGATTCCTGTTGTGGTAATGTAACTTTTTATGTTTCTTCCCAGTGAAACTAAATTGGGAAGGCAATGGGTGATCTTTGTTGAATGTCAGTTTTTGCTTGACAGTGATTTAAAATATATCAGAAACTCCATGTCCTTGAAAATCCTCACAAGGATTTAGAACAAGTGTTAAAGATTTTTAGTTGAACAGCATTCAGAAAGCTGTGCAGGAGTATCCCACCATCAGAGAATCACGGAATGCTATTTCTATGTATGCATGTACAGGGAGAGGACAGAGTACAGTTGTTTTAAATGGAAGGTGTGGCAATTCTGCCTTAGTTGGTCCCCTAAATTACCACATATGTAGAACTAAATAATGCAACTGAAACTTACCCATATCACAATCAGAATGAGAAAATACGTATCCTATTTGTGAGCTCTTTTCATACTGTTAAAATAAACATTTTAATAACCCTGGTAAGTAAAGGTCTTGTACATGCTCACTCAGTGACACCTTTGATTTGTCTACATATATCCTCATATACCTTAGGGGATGAATCTCCATTGTTCCAAACGGCAATCTGTGCTTTACAATTTGTCTTACAGTCCTTAAAATATTGTCTAAATTCATACTGAGCTTACAGGTGTGAAAGAGTAGATGATGAGAGAAATGGTCTAGGCATCCTCAAGATTCTGGTTTTGCATAGAGATTTGCCTTACTAACTAAAGCATAATCCCAAACAAATACCAGTTGTTTTCTTAAGACAGGAAATATTAATAACTGTTTTAGAGGGACAGTGCTTTTTCTTATCAGGAACCCCAATGGGACACAAACCAATGTATGATGCATAACAGTCTTTCAACGTAGCAGGATAACCAGGATAAAGTAACCATGATAAAAAGCTTGGAGATTATACATCTGCTGTTTTTCTCCTTTATTCCAGCATCTGGTTTCACAGCAACGTCTTTTGATACAGGAAGAATCAGTGAACTTGTTGAGTCTGTACACATCGCCTTCTCTGCCCAACATTACCCTGGGACTTCCAGCAGTACAATCCCACATCAGTGTAAGTGACAAGTCTAAAGCGTCCCCGTCTTCCAGGGAGCCTATTTTCTGCCTGTTCTCTCTCTCTCTCTCTCTCTCCCTCTCTCTTTTTTTTCCCTTTCAGCTTTTGGTCACATAAGCCATTGAGACTTGAAGCAATATTCCTTCTTAATAACAAATAAACAAATACCAGTATGGAGCTTAGCTAAGTACAGACCAGGTGCCTTGTATTTACATCTGCAAATCAGATACCTGATTTCAGACATGATCAAGTATAGCATATGAGGAGATTATATAATTTGAAATTTTATATTAAGTGATTTCGAGTAAATAATCAATTGTACCTGGTAAAGTGCAACACCTGTAACTATTTTTACAATGAGATTCCAGCAGCAACCTAGGTTGATCTGAAGCACAGTGGGGAGGTATCTGCTATTCCTGTGGATGGATAAGGATCTTTAGATCTAGAGAAAGTCACAGTAACCTAGAGGTGAAATCTGGGGCCCTGTAAAACATCTGTAAATGTTGTCACTAGTCAAAATTCTGACCTTTCCAACTTCCAGCAAAAAAAAGGTAAAAATATCAGTATAAAGTATATTATGGTTCTGCACAGTACTATATGAATTGTGAAGAAATTTTAGCAGTCTAGATTTCATAGAATATGAATTGGTAACTTCTATAGAAATTCTGGCTGTCTAAATAAAACCTTCCAATGTACAAAAGAAAATGCAGCTTACTGTAGTTTGTGATAAGTTCTGCTTAATTCCAGTGCTAAATATAGTTCAAAATTCATGTCATTTTATGGCTTTTTCAGTACATGCAATGTTCTCACTAATAACACATCGCTGCAGTCCATCCTTTTAAGATCAGATAGTGACCTGTATAAGGAAAACTGTGTAAGCTGTAAATCAGTTCTCTAGAAACGTTTCATGAGATATTTATAAGCAAATTATTGTTTTTAAGGGATGGAAAAACTGAACTGATTATGAAAAGTAATGCTTTCTTTTCCAAACCATAGCATCAAAACTTTCCTAGCTAATTCAAAAAACATATGACTAGGTTCAAAGAAATTTTATAACATAAACAAAATAAATGAAAATATCTTTAATTTTCTCACTCAAATCGTCAGAGCTTTTGATGTGGTCAGCTAGCACCAGATATTACTTTTGGCATTTGAAAAAACAAAGGGGTTGATTTATGTAACTAATGTTTATTTCTGTTGCTAAAATAAGTAGCTGTAAATTGTAAAGCTTACTTTGGCGTTTGTTTTTCAGGGAAGGGTGATGGCAGAGTGTGAAGTAAGCGTATGCCCCAAAATGTGAATTAGAAAGCCTAGTTTGCTCCATCAGAATATGTGGAATGCAGACTTTTTTTTTTTTTTTTTAACCATGCCATTCCCTGGCTGGTAACCTGCAGGCCTCGACATATTTTTCTGTTAGACCAAAGCTTCCCAAAATTAGGCCTCCAATCAATAACCAAGCCATTTATAAGGTCTCTTTAAAGTGCCACACACATACAAGAGTTCTTGATGATTCAGTAGATCAGAATTTAACTATAAAAATTTACTTTGCAAAGGGGATAACTTGCATCTGTGCTGTCCCTCAGGAAGTCAGGGAATGCTCCAGGAAAAGTAAAAGCTTACCATTAATACAGGTAGTTGTTTTGTTTTACTGATTAACTTGCTGTTTGATGGAAAAATATGTTAAAAAAAAATCCCTGAATAATCCAACCTCGATATGAACTATTTCCTCTGATCCTCTCTTTTCCTGCAGAGGAGATTGTGGAAAGATCTTCCAGGATTTTAAGGACAGGTCTCAGTCTTGTCATTTCATTAATAATGTTCCTTCTACTTTGGCCTTTATTACTGATTTTTTTTTTTCAAATGATTTCATTACTCAGTTTCTCATGGTGTTAAATTGAACTGGCATGTTCCTCTTCCCTTTTCATCTTCCTGGCAAAGCATAAGGCAGAGATTTTAACTTTTTTTTTATATATGTATATATATTTAAAACTATGGCATCAGACCATTTCTGTGGAGTTATAAAAGACTAGATCTATGGGAAGCATTTACAAGTACCACTGTTTTTCTGACAGGCTTCATCATCATTCAAAGAAAAGCCGAAGGCAGAGACCCAGGCCCTCAGACAAGGAGTGACCTTGGCTGGACAGTACGGGGGGAACATTCCTCCAGCTTCAGCTCATCCCCATGTTGCTTTGGAGGGAAAGCCAAATAGCAGCCACCAGGCTCTCTTGCAACATCTGTTACTGAAAGAACAAATGAGACAGCAGAAGCTTCTTGTTACTGGTAATGATAATGGCTTCAAAATGGTATTAATTTCAAGTGTTTTAATGACATTTTATTTGTATTAAATTGAACATGGTAATACAGATTCTATAGAACTTCACCACTGGAAGAAGCAGAAGGGTGGGAGAAAAAAGTGTGGTGTCTTTGTTTTGTTTAGCCACTGTAGTGTTTTCTGCTACACTCTTTTAGCATGGAAGAATTCAGTGATTACAGAAAAGAGGAAATGTTTGCTTCATCACATTCAGCTGCAGCTCCTGAACTTCCCAGTGTGGCTAGGCACAGGATCCATGGTCCACTGCATCAGTGCTGATGCAGACTTCTGCAGTGTGCCCCCCTGCTTCTCACTGAGAGGTTTCGCTGCTAGTAGGTCTATTAGTTTATTGTTCTTCTAATTGGAGTGAAATGTCACTGTTTTGCAGGAGCGGTTCCTCTGCATCCTCAGTCTCCTTTAGCAGCGAAGGAAAGAGTCTCACCTGGCATCAGAGGTGCCCACAAACTGCCTCGTCACAGGCCACTGAATCGAACACAGTCAGCTCCTCTTCCTCAGAGTACTTTGGCCCAGCTGGTTATCCAGCAGCAGCATCAACAGTTTCTGGAGAAGCAGAAACAGTACCAGCAACAGATCCACATGAATAAGGTGAGTTGCTAAAATAAGGCCTTTCCTCTAAATTTTAAGTTTGAAAGGTTATAACAAAGCAGAGTACTAGTGCCATGAGGTAACTCAAAATAGACAGATTATTGTGTTTTGTTTATGCATATTTTATGTGCCTTTGTATAGATATTCATATGTATCTGAAAAATGATACAAAATAAGGTTGTGGTTGTTGACATCCATGAAAATATAATTGAATGAAATAGGGATCAAATAGTATTACAGCTTTAAATTGCAGGTGGTTTCCTATTGAATAAGTGATTGATGCCATAAAGATTACATAAAGATTACTGAATTCCTATTCAACATTTTTATTTGCCATTTCCAGTTCAGAAAGCATTCCATCCGGCTGACTTGGAGTCATATGTTAAGCTTACTCATTACGTAATAGTATGTGCAGTATGTGTGTAACTAATTAGAAGTCAATCAGCTGATTAAATTTATCCTTTTCTATTGATCAATTGAAAAAGAAATCAGCTTTTATTAAAGTAATTCTTTTTCTTTAAGTTGTTTAAGCAACATTAATGTTCATTATCTACACGGCAGTAGAAAACTCAATAACAAAAAAAAAATGAGAAAGAGAAGCAATGCACCATTTCTATCATCGGATGGAATTGAATTTGACCCCTGTTTCCATGTGGAGTAATACCTTATTCTAGTGGAAGAAAAATAGAAGGACCATCCACTAATAAACAAATAACAGCAGAACCTATATGTATATATATATAGAGAGAGAGAGAGACATTAGTAGCGAGTGCTTCTAGAAGAAATGTGATGCGGTTCCCTACTCTGAAATGTAGATATGCAAGTAATCAAATGCTTTTATCTAAAGAATTTTCTTCTGCATTTACTCAAACTCTCCAGAAGTTTTTTGCCAGAACTCCTAGAATATTTCAAGGATATGTTATTCTGTATTTGGATTAATTCGTAACTAAATATTAGAGTCAATGACAAAGAAAAAAAGCTGAAAAGTGGGGTTATTTAGGCCTGGTACCTATAAGAAAAAAAAAAAAAAAAAAAAAAAGAATAAGTCCACCTTACTGGGTGAACTTCCCATGGGGTTCCGATTCTTTGGAATCTACCAAGAATTTCCCAACAAAATTAGAAACAAACCTAGAGTTTAAGTACATAGTTTGTACAGTGGTTTGGTTATTAAATCTTGTCTTAATTAGGAAAAATGAAGACCAGAAAACTTCAAAGTTCAGGACTGATCCTCGCATGTTAACCCCTCTCAGCTTGGGTGTTTTGATTACTCAACTAGGACTCCAGTTGGCTTTTCTTTGAGTATGCATTCCATATGTTTAATCAAGATGGCATATGCTCATCTTGTAGCCTCAGGTTTTGAAAACATTTCACCTGCCCTCAACTGTCTGAAGAGAAAATAATTTTTAGTAGGAAATTACTGAGTCTTTGTGCTCTTTTGGGGGATTCACTGCAAAGTGTTTGGTTATGGATCAAGCATTCTTCACAGGGGAATGAACCAAATTTACATGTTTTTGTTAGATCATATGCTGATTAATTTAAATTTTACCATAACATTCAGGGGTATCTGGTGTGACAGATAGGTACATTTGTCTTGAATGCCAAAATTAAGCTTGAGTCAAATAAATCAAATATGAATCATACAAAGAAATCAGGTAGCTTCATTTTAGTTTAACCAGGAATATATTGAACCTCCCAAGAGGTAGACTGGATAAGAAACTAAAAAGACTTCCATCAGCCTGGAAAACAAGAGGTGTTCTAGACCAGGGAGCAAAATAACATCCCATCTTCTCAATTCTTAGAAAAAGTATGTGCTTGCATGGAGGGAGTTGTTTGCATTTGTTATTTTCCATTGTTCTGCCTTTTGCTCTTCCGCAGATGATGAAGTCTGCAAAAATGTATAATTCCATCCGTTTTGGTCATGAGAAGAATGCTTTATTTAGTGAAAAATACTCAAACATTCTCTTAAAAGTTTTTGCTTTTAACAAGAACAATTTTAAACTGACAAGACCAGTTGATCAAGAGTGTAGAACAAGTCAGTATTTTCAGCTTCTTCAGCTTCAGCATATATATATGTTACATTTAAGCAATTATTGTGTTTGATAAAAGAATATACTTCAGGAGCAAGCCAGAGCTGCTGTAAGGGTGAAAACAAGCAAAAATCTAACAGGTCAGAGGTGAAGAATTCATCATTTGAATGAATCATTCCCATTCTGAAAATATATTAGTGCCAGAAGTGTGCATCTGTCCTTTCCCACAAAGAGAAGATCCTCTATGGATTATTTCTGATCAGCTGTCAGATGCTGGTTTTTGATGCAGGAAACGGTAAACGTCTCCGCTGAGGTCTGACATTTATACCTAGTACACTGACCTTCTGAAAATATTCTAGCTCAAATGCAAATGTTGACATCTCATCCAAAAGTAGGTAGAAACCTTTGTCTCAGCTCTCCGGGGCAAAAATAATAACGTGCAGTAACCTGAACTCCACTTGTCTTCGGGAAGATCGACTTTGCTGTTGTCAACTTTAATATACTTCTATTCAAATGACAGCTTATTTCATCTTAAGGCCCTTTGATCACTATTGTTGAATTTCATTCTGCTCAATAATGAGACTGAAACCCCCAGTTAAAATTACTGCAATCAGGTACTTAAAGACTGCTGCTACCATAAAAAAATAAAGATCTTGATGTTATGGTTGTATCTCTGCATCTAAAAAACATAGACCTTTCCACTTACAAAAGAAACACAGCAAAACAAAAAAAAAAGAATTTTGGTATAACTAATGGAAGTGCAAATCCACTGGCAGAAGTCTCAGTTCAAGAAAATCTCAGAATTAGTAATATGAGCAATAAGTGAATGGAGACCTCTGCCTTTACAGGTTATTTTTATGAGTGCATATGATGAGTAAAATCCTGCCTCTACTGAAGCAAACGACAAGCTTGCCCTGGCTTCACTGAGCCCACAATTTCATTTAATCAGTATGGGAACACCACATGTGTCCTTATAATAATATATTTATAAGGTTTTAAGTGTTCACAAATATTTTCCTATGGTAAAATTCTTTTTTGTATTGAAGTAGTACGAGCTAAAATAATGAAGCAGTTTGCAATGTGCATGAAAATATGGATACAGCTTTGGAGACTTTCTAAAGATTAAATAAGGAGTATCTGAATTTCAGTTTTATTCAAGTGTAGGGTATCTTTTTATAGGAAAAGAGAGATGGAGTAAAACTGTGAGGTGAAAAAATAAATGATAAAAATGTATAAGGATTGAAAATTCATCTCTGCTTTGGATGCTGATGCTAATTGGCCAATTTCTTTTTTTTTTTTTTTTTTAAAAGGATGTTTCTACTGATTTATTGACAGAAACAAAACAAAACAAAAGGAAGATATTTATTGTCAATAGGAATATTTTACAGAAACAGTTAAATCCAGATTATTCATTTATTGCTCTGATTGCTTTCTAATGTAATAGCAAAGACTGTGTCCAGGCTTCACCTGGATTAAATGGCCATAATTTCATTAAAGGTGTGACAAGGGAGGTTCTAGCTTTCCAGCTGAACCTTTCAGACTAGCATCTTCTGAAGGTGAGCAGTAGTGAGATGGATACTTCTTCTTTCAAATATTTCTAATGGGTTTTTATTTGGAGAGAAAGGAGAGATACAAAACTATACCGATAGCAAAAATAGTTTGGAACCTGAAAAAATAGCCAGTGAATTTTCTCCTTTATTGAGAACTAGTATGTAAACTACATGGAAAGGAATGATTTTGGAAGATAAATAAACCCCTGAGAAATGTTGTACTGTATGGGTAACCGAGAAGGCAATGAGCAGGTGTCATGATGATTCAGTCCAGCTATTACTATAGAGGGCTAGTAAAAGCAAACTAGTAGCCGTGGGACAGAAGGAGAAAAGTGTGTTCTTTGAAAGAACAGATGTATATTTAAGATCAACAATCTTTAAAGGAAAGAAATATGTCGTAGCTGTTGTAGGCCTCTTCTTTGTCCTTTTCCTTTATCTCTCTGTAAAGACATTTTATTTAAAATTACATGCTTTACAAGAGCCTGTCATTACAGAGGGGACACAAAGACAATGGCTGCAACTGAAAAAAAATCATAAAATGGTTTGTTGTAGTGTCCAGATTATTTATATTCAGTCCATTTTTCTGTACAACCAAGCAGGTTAGATTGTCTTTGATGTCTTTTTTTGGTGAGACTCTTACAGCTATACAATCGAGCTGACTTCCGTAAATGCTTCCTCTCCTGCTGCCACTGTTTACTTTGGCACATCCCTTACAGTTTAATTTCCTGAAAATGAAAGGAGAAAAAATAAAGGCTACATTATCATGAAGTTATTTTTTGGGTGACTCCTTTACTTGGAATAGCTATAAAATTAATATTTGATGTGCTGGTTTGAGAAGCTCAATCTGTACAGTTCTATTTGAAATCATTATATAAAACACTTTTGCTATTATTTTTAAATGTGCTACGAGAAGAGCTCAGATTAAGCAATCACTTTCTCAAAATCAAAATTGTATATTAAAACCAGAAGAAAGTCTTGTTTTGAACTAAGATAAATCCCTCCAAAAATATATATTTCTGGTAACTTGGAATTTAAAATGAAGTATTTAAAAAATTAGCTTAAGCAGAAACATCTAACTGCACAGTGAAAGGACCTGAGCAGTGTTTGATGTCTGCTGCTCATATGGAGAAATGGGACAACTGTGCCTTAGCAGGCTGGCCAACTGGGGTGATTTTAGTGGTTTTGGCTTCCACCCTTGCCCTCAGCCTCTTTTTTTCATGCTTGTTGTACGAGAGGAAATGACTGTACTTCCTCATAGCCCCTTTCCTTCTCCACCTCCCTCTGAACTCCTTGAAGCTCAGCAACTTGTAGCTGAGTTTTGGCTTTATTCTCAATTTTACTCTCAGGTTCCAATGTAAAGGATTTTTTTTTAAATAAGATTCTGCATAAAATATTATGATAGGTATGCAGTTTGTGAAATCTATTCGGAAAATATATATACATTTTAATTTCACAGAGCTTTGCAAAGTTGAATTTGCTTAGCTCCTGCTGTCACTGAAGTCTGGAGCAAATCTCCTCCTGACTTCCCTGATGTGGGAGCAGGCCACTGCAAAACCAAATGCAAATCAAAATACCACCGTAGGCTCCCTACCCCTCACACGTGCTTCTGACTACATGCAAAAAGCCTCTGAAGCTGTACCATGTATAGGTTAAATACTACGGGACATAAAGTGCTGAATCAGAAAGCTCAGCAGCACTGAAGATCTGTGCCCTATCGCAGCATCAGGGAGACGGAGGCTGCCATAGAAGTAAAAAAGCATAAAAGAAAGGAGAGCAGTAATGAGCTAAATATGTGTCTTAGCTGTGGATATGCACCCATTTTCTCTTGGCTCTCCTGCCAGCACAACCCACCTGATGTCAAGTCACTGGCATATGGAACGTTTTACAGATGGATCTGCATCAGTGACTCTTGTAGCTGTGTATGATTATCTGTCACACAGCTGTTTCAGCTTGTATTTGCTTGCCAGCCAAGCAGCCAGCCAGACTCTTTCCTTTTTTGTTTTGCCTTTTTTTTTTTTTCTCTTTTCCCTGCTTGAGGAAGGGGGAAGGATCATCCCCAGATGTTTGACTAAGTGACAGAAGTTCATGTGCCCAATGCGAATACCCGGAGCTCACTTCAGTGCCTTCTTGGTCAGCATCGTCCCCCGAGAAACAACTGGAAAAGATTTAGGGGTTTGATCTGAGAAATTTTCCAGACTCTACTCATTAAAAGGAGACACTTTGGATTAGTTGCACTAGGAAGTATTCCTCGGCTTAGAGCAGTGCCACCTGCACCATGAAGGAGATGTGTTTTGATTTGCCAGTTACTAGAGAAATGGAAAAGGATTTTTTTTTTTTCTTTTTAGTAAGCCGTTTTGCTCCCTTTGCCTCCAGAATGAAGGGTTTCTGTGACTGAAGCCTGAAGACGGATCCTTTGGCTTGTGTTGCTGGCTTTGCGCGAGTTCCTGAATCGAGCTACAGGCTCCAGCTCTTGGTTCACATGACAAACCTGCCCTCCACTGGGGTAGCTTTTTTCATATGCTTTAGCAAGCAGATTAAAGCAAAGAACTACATCATCCATAGTTTGTGCCAAGAAAGCTTTACTCAGATTATCCAGTAACTCAGCATATATCTCAAGTTTGAAAGACTTTTGCTGTGGGGATGGACAGGAGTGAGGAAGAAGGGGAGAATGCAAGCATAATGGTAAAAGATGCTTTTTCCCTTCTGGGTTTATTTGACCATGGTGATGCAAATAATTTTTTGCTGATTTCTCTATAGCACAAAATTTAACCATATTACTCATTATGATTGCTATGTAATGAGTTTTCATTTTTCTGCATCGTTACTAGTTTAATATTACTGTGCAGCACTCCTTACGTATATGCTGTTTTCTACTGCAGGCTAACAAGTGTCGTATTGCTTATGAACTTTGTTTCTTTTCTCTCCTACACGGTAGTTTGTTAGAGGTGCACAGCTACCTGATTTTATTGTGTATGCTTGATTTTTATCAGTGCAAATCTAGCAATTCTCAGTGTTTGCCACCTGCAAAGAGAGTAACTGTTGCCCTCCTCCTTCCAGATGCTCTCCAAGTCCATTGAGCAGCTAAAGCAGCCTGGCAGTCACTTGGAGGAAGCTGAAGAAGAGCTGCACGGAGACCCCTCGATGCAGGAGGAAGGAGCTCCCGCTAGCGGTGCCGGCAGTAGGGCTGAGAGCAGCAGTGCTGGTGCGGATGACAGAATAGGACAGCAGGTGGGGGCTGTGAAAGTCAAAGAGGAGCCGCCCGACAGTGATGAGGATACTCAGAGCCAGCAAATGGAATCTGGGGAGCAAGCTGCTTTTATGCAACAGGTAATAGGCAAAGATTTAGCTCCAGGATTTGTCATTAAGGTTATTATCTGAACGTCACATGCGTTTCCTAGGCTTTGGTAAGCAGTTGTGTTTTGATTCACTGAGCTAGCAAATCCCAGTTTATCGTTCGAGGAATTTAACAACGGCAGAGGTGTTGTACGCACACTTATAACCATAGTGAAGCTCTTCCTTAAGGCCGCTAGTTGAGACAAATACCTGTTGCAGTCAATTACTCTACCTAAAGCTTTGCGTAATAACTAGAAAATGTACTAGGCCAGGATTGTCATGACATTGCTTCGTTCTAGTGAAAGGGAGCTTGTATCGCCTAGCTTGTTGAGATCAGCAATTGCTGGAACTAGTTTCCAGACCTGATTGATGAAACAGTCTTGTTCTCTGATTTTGAATCCTCTGACTTTTGCTTTCATCTATCTGTATATAATGTATCATATTGTAGTCTTGAACACTGTTAACAATAGGGTATTTTCTCCCCAGTAGACAGGTACTGACTGCTATATTGGTGGTTCTGGGCTTGTGTATAAAGTATAATTTAGAGAAGACCAGAATTACGAGGTGGATGTAAAGATGCAAGGCAAGGCACTGTTTAGAATTTGCATTGTTTTCTTTTTTGCACTGCTTAGTTTATTTTTCATTCTGTCTTATTTGATGATACTGTCCACAGAGACATCCTCAAATGAAGCAGATGCAAATACTGGCGAGAAGCAAAACGCAGCATTAGGTTCCAGACAGATACTACGATTTTGCAGGAAAAGAACAGACCTATCATTACTAGCTGATATCCAACCACGTGTTTACTTTTCAAAATAAAGATTAAGCATGCCATCTCGCATAACCTTCCCTGCTAGGTCTCACGGACACATTCTAGAACAGTGACTATGTGTAAAATGCCGTCTTGGCAAAAGGAAAATGCAGACCCCTGTCGAGTACTTTAGCAATGCTGGAAAGCAAAGCGCGTTCGGACAGTGCATTTTCCGAAAGCTGGGGTCCTTTTGGTCGCTGGAAAATCGGAGCGAGCGATGCTGGCTGCAGTGGAAGGGCCTGTTTATTTAGGTCGCTGCTTTGTCAGGTCCCTGCTGTTCTCCTGCAGAAAAGTGATTCTGCGAGGGGGAGCAGGAAATGCCTTATGGAAACAGGAAGCCCAAGTGATTCATGTGCTGAGGAATGTAAGGCAGGGGGAACGGGCTGGTGTTCCCTCTGTTTTTAAAGGCACTCCATGAATTGATTTATTGTCAAAGAAAATAACAAAGCGAGTAGGGAAATTGTTAAGGAAGCTTTCCAGTGAAACATTTCCTTCATATTCCCTTTTGATATGTTTACCTTGTTTTATAGGTTTACTTTTGTTAAGCTAGTTAAAGATTCATTGTATTAAGACCCCCTTTAATATGGATAATCCCAAACTGACCTGGAATCCCTGTCAGTTTTTTTTCTATTAAAAATATTTATATTTCTAAAGTTAAGGTATTTTAAGGTGCAGTATCCTGTTTCAAAAGAGATAGCTGTTTTGCCAAATGTAGAAATTGTTCTAATATATGTTAGCATGTGTTGTTTACATTTTGCTCTAATATTATTAAATCTCTCATAAAATGTTACAGCTTCTAAAGATACATTATCCTTTTTATTAAAAAGACCTCTAAACAAATTAAATGACTAAATAGTCACTATAAAATGAAAGGCTTCCTGAAACATTAGATCATCTTTTATAGGAAAGATTTACTAATTGACAAAATGCAGGTGTTTTTTTATGTGTGCTTCGTATTTTAATAATAATCTTTCAACATCTTGGATTGAAAAATCACATTCTCTTTGAAAAAAGTGAAACATATATAGTGATGAAATTAGATATTTTCCCCATTCTGTATAACAGCTTTTTTTTGAAAACCTAAGTTAAACTTTGTCAAAAAGGGATAGTGCATCTTTTAAGATACATTTTATTTTGGGAGAAACTTGCAAATGAGAAGACTTTTGTATGATATCACTTCAAAGACATGTATTCACAAGGAGAAAAGATATTTTTATAATGTCATTCAGGTGACAAATCCCAGTACATTAGTGGACTTCAACTTCAGTCTCTTACAAATTTGGATAAAATTAAAGTAGAGAAACTACCTGGAACCAGTGAAAAGGAAAACTGGGTTTAAACAACCACATTTCTAATTGATAATTGTCTCTTACATTTTAAATCTACTGTATTTATTATAATTTACACCCGTAGAGGTGATCTCTTGTTTTGTGTTGTAAATATATTCTGTTTGTATGTTCCCTTTTTTTGCCTTCTGATATAAGTCTCTTCCTTTCTCAAATAAAGTTTTTTTTTAAAAGATCCCCTTTCAGATATTTGACTTTGTGTAAAGTTGCTAACTTAGTTGTGCTTTAGCTTTTGTATAAACAAATGCACTTGCTACACATTATTGAAGCAATTGACGTTTTCAGGAGCAATGTTTTGATTACACTATTTTTACAATGATTACACAAAGTCTATTTTTGGTCTCTTGTTTTATCCTACATCAGCCATTATAAGTTTTAGTGAATGTCAAAATGCTATTGATGCATGCTCATTTTTCCATCATGACATTTGTCTTGACCATGTGATCATAAATAACATCTTTTCGGAAAGATAAAGTTAAATCTGAAGTTCTTGGTTCCTAATTATCCAAAATTTAGATGAACTGAGATAATTACCATTACATTTCTAAAATACCATCTGGGTTCTAGATGGATTTATCTGAATCTGAGCTTTTGCTGACCTTTTTGTATTCTTCAAGACCTTTGTAAAACTAGAGGTCACCTATAAATATGAGGGGAGGGAAGGGGGCTCCACAAACTTACCAGCCTTCAAAGCAATTATGGAAGAAAGAGTCAAATCCCACCTCAGGGAAGCACCTAAGTGTCTCCTTAAGATGTTAAATACCCTCCTGGTTCATGCCTTTTCCTGAACTTTGCTTCAGCTTTACAGAGAGAAATTTAGCTTGTATATACCTGACCGTCTCTATTGCTAAAATATATGAGTTATTACTAGCACAAGAGTTCATCAGTTTGTTGCGTTTTATCTAATCCTTTTAACTGTTGATTTAAACTACATTGACTTTTAACTAATTTAATTCTGGTAGCGTTTTGATTAAAATAAAATAATTTTAGCAACATGAATATGTATTTCTGTAAATACAATGAAATTATTTTCAATTGTAGAATGGCAGAAACCAAATTTATCAGTAATGCATGCAAATTACTAGATAAAAAAGTCAAGTTCTAGCTTAGCAAAGCTTAAGAGCATTAAGAGTAAAACATGGTAGTACCTACACTGTAGTTTATTACATGTTTGGAATCTGGTGTTTGTAAATTCTCTCACCAAAAGCAATTTTATAGAGATGCCTTTTGTTTAAATCCTCATGTCAGAGTTCAGCATTAATATTTCCAGTTTTCAAAATTCCTGGTTTGGCAGCTATAGCCATTTTTTTTTTTCCCTGAATTAATTATTTATGCATCGGAGCACTCACAATAAATAAAACAATCATAAGCTGATACAATTCATAAGTCACATTATTTTTCCAGGAGTCATGTGCATCATTTTTTGGAACAGCAAGTGACTATTCTGCCCTGTTGTCCAAAAAATAAAACCACTATAGGTGCCAGTTCAGAAGTTTATTAAGAAATTTACTTAGAGCTTATATTTACTACTGAGGGGAAAAGCTTCATAATATTCAAGATTTTATTCAAGACAATATATATTCAGTTCATTACTGAACTGTAATTACTATAACATTAGCCCTTCTTTTCCTTCCCCTATTTTCTGTCATTAACAAAATAGGATTAAATGCTGAATGCCTCAGCAAAGCAGGAGCTTTTTGATACTACCACCACTCATCTTTTCTACTCAGGAATTCATTCATGCACTATCTTCATTGCATCATCATCATCATCATCAGGATTTCTAAACCTCCTTGTTGCTTAATCCAGCTATACCCTGTTTTTGTCTTCACTGGCATTCTAAGGTAAAATTTATAAACATTAGTCCCAAGGACCAGTTTAAAAATATTTACTTATTTCTCCCCCTTATGAACACTTGACAATTTGCAGCCAGAATGAGTTAAGCCAAGTTAATTTCCTTATTGTATTTTGTCCCACTAGCAGCATGTCCTACTTATCCACTCAAGGGATGTTTGTTTGCTTTTCATTTATTTGTTTAGTTTCTAATTTCCTTATGCAATTCCCATCGTCTGGGTGGTAGCAGTACTTCTGTACCTCATTTCTCAGTGGAGTAACGTAGATCAGAGCATTATACGCTGAATTACTCCTCAGGCAAATGGGTCATCATCATGGATAAAATTATCTTCTATATTCTTCTACTGCAATCTATTGAATTTTGTGGGATTTACCATTGCATGTGAAAGACTTCATGCTTTGCATCTTTTTTCTCTCATTTTAACTCTGTTTAATGTAGAATTACACACAAAAAAAAAGTGGAAAAAAAAATCTGATTAGGCCAAAACATGTAGCCAGTGACAAGGCTGGGGAATAGGAGCTTCTCGGGTCTGGGTTCTGTCCACTCAATCACATGCACAAACAGAACTGGGAAGGGGAATCTTTTTGGCGCACCCTGGTTTCTAATCCCCATTTGCTGAGCTCAAGTGTCGGACTCCTTTTGCTTGTTTGGATTCTGACCCCATAACTAACGCAGGCCGC
This sequence comes from Nothocercus julius, assembly GCA_013398735.1. Classification (NCBI taxonomy): domain Eukaryota; kingdom Metazoa; phylum Chordata; class Aves; order Tinamiformes; family Tinamidae; genus Nothocercus; species Nothocercus julius. The sequence goes on along the minus strand of VZSV01000224.1, from coordinate 1,061,650 downwards.
AGTGGGTAACTCCCCATTCCGCAGGCACACGGAGCTCTTGGAGACCCTCTTCGGCATCAGCTGAGGGTGAAAAGGATACTAGCTTAGTAACTTGAAATCATTCTTCAGTGACACCTAATGCTTTGTTTTGGCTACCTGGGGACCTTAATCACTAGAGTTGTTTTGACAGACCAGATACTTACTTGTAAGTGATTCAGTGCCTTAATTAGTTGGTTAAATGAGATTGTTTGGATTGAAGGCTGCGGAGCCTCCATAGCATTTGTTCTAATCTTCCATAGCTGCCTTAAATTGAGTGTGTTTGCTCTAGCAGTATGCAGCCCTGAAACGAAGGGGACCTCGTTTGGAAGATGCTGGCTTCAGTGTGCTCTCTGCACATCTGGTCCTTCCAAGCTGACATCAGGGTACATTTCTGGCCTTGAAGAGTGCTGGGTCTTCAGATCAAATATGAGACATAGACTATCCCCAGAATGAGAGAAAGGAATTCAAGAATCATGTGAAGATTTTTGCATCTGCTTGAAGAGAAGCCCCATCTGAGTATTTTCAATAGCTTTCTGTCTTTACTCTTGAGGCTCGTCCATCTGTATCATGCTTTTATGAAGAGAGTCAAAAATGTAGATTTATATCATGTGCTGCAGGAAGACTAATCCTTTTCTTTACATTGATTCCACCTGACAGTGCATCATAATGATTTTTTTTCCAAATAATTTTCCTTTTCCAGTTGGATTTGAAAACATAACAGATTTTCTGATCATATCAAATTCACTTTCCTATGAATGTCAAGAAGATTGTTATTTTCACTTGCCTCTCCTCTTGGCTTTTGTAGCTGACAGTTTACAACAAGATCTATTGTATTACATAATGAAACTGAGAACTGATTTATTTGAGCAACAAGATAGCATTACGATGTGACAAATTATTTAACTTCAGCAATAACTGCATTGAATAATGTTCATAATGCTCTTATTTTTAAAGTAATGGTTACTATTTTCTTCCTTCACATACTTGAGATACAGCTCCCTGATGACTGTTACTAGTCCCTTCTGTCAGAGAAAGCAGCATTTAAGGAGACCTCTGGGGCAACGCTAGACAAAAATACTTAGGGATACAAAACTAGCATGAGTTGAAAAGTTTCTAAGTTCAGATCCTAGTAATTACCACTTCACATTTTGACAGTCAGATGATATTACTTGTATACCATTAGGCAATTCATCATTTCCTGTATCATACAGTATGATTTTTTCATTATTGTCCTTGAAGAGGATTATGTGTTCTTGGAAAGCTGCTTTGTTAGGCGCTTCATTTCTGGAAGGGTTCTCTTCTCTTTTGACCTCTGAATGTTTCTCTCTCCCTGTCTGTCTCACACACACACATTCTCATTTTCTTCCTTCCCTGAAGATGTGGGTGTGAATAAATGTGTTCCTCAGTATACTGCTGACTAAATCTTAATAAAGCTCTGTTATTTAATGTTGTGGAAGAGAAGCCCAGCCTGAACACCTTGGAGACATAGGTGCTCTAGTGCAGAAAGCAGTACGTGATTTGTCTCCTCTCGTGTTCTGCCCTGTGACCTTTGGCTGCCCAGCAGACCAAGGACGTCTTGCTGTTCCTTCTGCCTGTATTTCCTCAGCAAAGGAGCTTGTGGGAAGTGCAGCTATGAGATTGCAGCAAGGCAGCAATCACGGGGATAAACAGCCTTTGCCCAGGTTCAGTGTGAAGCAGGAAGGGTTCTGTTAGTCACCTTAGCCTTTCCATAGCCTTCTGATTTAGCACCCACCAAGAAAAGCACCACAGTATTTTTAGTTGGCAGTTTAAAGATTGTAAAATCAGATTGCTTTGCCAGTGCCTTTGCCAAACCCAAGATGGCCAATGGGCAGAAGGAAAGGCTGCCATTGGGAAATGTACTCCCTCTATGCCCAGAGGGATGGATAACCAGTGGGAAGACTAGTCCTTCTTCCTTCTAGATTGTCTTTTACTGAAAGCACAAGCTCAAGAGCTGTGACAAAGCCAGCTACCCAACAGCACATGGACACCTGTGGTGACTGAGATCCCCTCAGTTCTCACTATTTTTGAGCCATTTTTGAAACCTTGCCTTAGGACATTGAAGGGTCCCAAGCACAACAGTGTATTCCTTGGTATCTTGATGCATCTTTTCAGAACACGTGTGTTCTCATTTTATAGGTCTTTTGCCATAGTTTCTGTTTAGTTTCTCCCACTTCGGAATAAGAAACTAGACCAGTTTCTGTGTAGTTTTTAGTATTCTAAAGCTACAGACTTTATATGGAGCTCTTAAAAGCCATCTCTGTCAGTGTTTCTGACTGAAAAATAAAAGTGGCAGCACTAACACATGTCATTGCCAGAAGTTCAGCCCAGGGTTACCTCACTTGAATAGCTCAGATCCATCCATTTCTAGAGAAGCGTAGGCATCACTAGGGCAAGTGATTTCAGTTAAAGCGCATTCAGCATTGCCTTGCACTGGCAACGCAGGACTAGCAAGAGAAAAGTGAAAAGAACAAAACTTCCTTTCTTCAGCAAGAGACTGAGAATAAGCACAGAGATATATTTATCTGTGATGAACAGCAAACTGACCAGGCAGATTGCTCAGAGTACTACCTCTCCCTTTTACATAGTCCTTTCTGAGAAGCTTGAATTGAATGCTGTCAAGTAGCTTGGACCCTCATGCAAGGCAGTAATCCTGTTACCTCCATTACCTTTTTACCTTTCTCCCTCTAGGAAAAAAAAAAAAAAAAAAAAAAAAAAAAAGGCAACACTCACTAAAAGAGTTTGATTTTTGATAAGTGTGGGTTTGCACGAATCGATGTGATCCAGTGAGAAGACGAGGGGATGGCTTGACCAGACAGGACTTTTCCACCATGCATTTGGCACCCTGAAGCCCATGCACACGCTAAGCTCCCTCCTGGTTGCTCCTTCTGGGTCCCCTCCTGTGAAAGACCCGGCCACTGCGCTCCTGAACCTTACAGCCATGGGGCTACGACCGCTACGGAGCACCAAGACCTTTCCAGGCCCTGAAGTCTGTTGGTGTAAAGTGGAGGGTTCTCCTCTGCAGGAGGCCAGAGCCACCAGAGCTCTGCCTTTGTGAGGCTGGTGCTTTCAAGGTTTGCTGCAGCGGCTTATCCCAGAGAAAGTTTCACAGCAGAGTTTCCTTCACACTTTCAGTAACCAATCCTGGAGGACAGGAGTAAGTGGTTCACTTATACCTGAAGGGATGCTTTGAATTTATCTGGACAAATATAAGAAGAATTAAATGTTCGGTTCTCTTTCTTCCTGTCATGGTCAGTTGCACATTTAGTATCATTGCAAAAGCCTGAATTTTGTCTCACAGACAGATATGATAGGTTACAGAGACAGAAAAATGTTTTAAATATTTTTACATCTTCTTAACAGGATCAACTCTATTGTGTCTACCTGTTCTTCTGAACAATTGGTTTCAGCTAGAACTTAAGGATGTCAGAAGAAAAAGCACTTAATACGTAGCAAATTATTATCCATGTAGTGCTTGTATTTCACAGTTTTTCCTTCTGCTTTAATATGAATTTTAAATATTGAAAAGAAAAATATCAGGTGAGAAGTTTGGAAGTGGAGGTAGAGTTTTTACACCACAGAGGACAAGTCAGAAAGGAGGGGCACCATCTCGCTGAAGTTGGTTGCATTCAGCCTGAAAAATCCTGTAAATGCAACAATAACGTCTGTCAAGTAGGACCAATATAAGTGTGTTTCGCTCTTCTGTGCTATAAAAGCTTCATGCTTTGGAAAAAAAGTCCTTGGGCACAATAAATCCAGCAGGTTGAAACCTTACCGGCGACTGCACAGCCTGAATGTTCTATGGAAAATTAGTAGCTGAAAAATACTCCTATCACACCTGGTTTGCTGCCAGAACAGACTTAGTACTGACCTAATCTCCTTCTCTGCAGGTCACTGTTGCAATGCTCTTGCATTGCTAGTAAATAACTATATCTCCTCTACTGCTGCTGTTGGAAGCAGCTGCTGTACTTCATCCCCGTGTTGAGCAGTTCTTGAGAAGTACTAGAAAAGGCACTGAGAGTGCTTTTTTTTTTTCTTAAAAAAAAAAAAAAATCTTTGGAATAAGGCATAGAGTAGATACTTTCAAGGGGCAGGACAGGAAAAACAAAACCATGTAAATCTTCTGTCCTCAGCAATTCACCAGGGATAAATGTAGTTTCTTCAGTATCAGCAGAAGTCAGCTGACTGCATTTCGCTTGCTTTCATAGCACTACATACACGATGGCATTGTGAGAAAGTAATGCAAACTATAAGAGCAAAGAGCTTACTCTATAGGCCTAATGTCCTCTGGGCCACTGTGTGATCGTGGCAGCTCAGGGGGAAAGGGGTTCCTTGCAGAACTTAGCTCATTTTCCTCAACAGACAGAAGCTGAAGAAACACCGAAGTGTGAAGATCAGAGCTGCTTTCCAGTAATATAATTTGCAGAGGAAGAAGTAGCCCTAACATGTCTTAGGCATCTCCGGAGGCCACGCGTGGGTCAGAGCCGCCCCGTCCTGGCGGCGCTGGGCAGCCACAGCCACCTCTCTTCCTGCTGCCCAGGTCCAGGCCGAGAGGGGCTCTCCGTCCTGTCCTCCCTAGCAGACAAGATTGCTGTGAGGGATTCACTGCGTTGCTTTTCAGTGGTGATTTAAACACATTCCATAGGGCGTTCAGACCAAATAATTTCAACCAAAATTCAGTGCAGCTTTTGGAGAGTAAAAGGAAGGGATCAGAGGATTAAAAAAAAAAAGTTCAAAAAGAGAAAAAGACATCCTGTCAGTGCTACTGCTTATACCTGCTACAAGCATGAGATGCTGATTTTCACATTCCTGTGATTGTTGTCTCCTTTAATTGCTTTAGATTCAGTGTAAAACAAGAGTTTTCCGGATCAAATAATCAGTGACTAAAGAAAGCATCCGAAATAGGAGAAGGAAAAAAAAATTCCTGACCCTTAAGCCTCCATATTCATTACATCTTGAGCCTCACTTTAATAGCTTGAGAAATTTTATAATAACTGGAGATTGTGCCAAGAGTAGCAACATTCTATCATCTTTGTTACACTACTTATTAAACATAATTTATATTTATTTTTTCAGCTGGAGGATTGTACTTTGATTTCATTGTGTAATTATCAATCATTAAACTCAACACTTCTTTAGTTCAGTGCTGGACCTGAAATCAGAAACACTGAGGTTTCTTTTGTTTCTTGTTTCCTCACTCTGGGTAAAGGAAATAGATAGAGCAAAAGATGAAACCTCTGAAATGATTAGGAAATTATCCAACGCATATTCTACCAGAAAGATGTAGCATTCATTTCTAATTTACTTTCAAGAACAGGTTTTCATGTGCTGAGAATGTTTTCCCCAAATTGTTAATTCTCTTCACATTAAAAGCATTTTGTGATCTTTAGAACTTACCATTTATAGGAAATATTCCTCTATGTCATTGCCAAAAACTTGTAGGGGCTGATCATTTAATCACGGTCACAATCAGTCACTGCGATTTATAGTTCCTTCCAAACAGATCTGCAAGCTTGTCCCTACTATGCAAACAAACAAACAAACCAAACCCCCCACCACAGCAAAACAAAACCACCAGGGATTTAGTTTGGCATCTCCCTCCAGTGGAAGGTTAGCTGCAGACAGACGGGTAAGTGTGCTAGCTGATTCCGATAGTTCAGAGCGAAGCAAAATTGAGGGTGACAGATGATTCTTCTGCCTGGCAATTCTTCCGATTGCGTTATGGCCTGGATAAACACACTGCAGCTTGTAAAAACTGCCCTTGAAAACCAAAATCACATTCAAGTCTTATTGCTGGGAAAACAGAAATGAAAGAAAAATGCTCTGTAATACATTTGTGGAGCACTAATTATTGCAAAGAAGAAATGCCAGTGGAGCACTGGCAGAAATGTCTTAGAATTACAATTTGTAACATAGTGAAGACATTTCTCTTAACGCTTCTTTTTTTCCTCTGATTCAGATCCCAGCCCTAACCTTCCATGTAAACATGGTAATGCTTCCTGAATATTCACATGCTCAGGGCACTTTGAGCTGCACCTTAAAAAATAACTAAGGAATGAACTTGTTTGGCATTTCAGACTGATGATCATAGCCAGGCAGCCCATTCAACATGTTACTATATTCCCTTTAACTTTATTTTTGTGGGCATCACGCATTTTTAAAACATTATACATTCCCCTGAACCAATCTAATATAAAAGATTTACTGTTACAGTTTGTGTGTGGCCAGGCAATGGCATATGGAAAACATGTTTCCTGCTATTTAATTTAATTACTCCAATCACGTGCCAGCCCCGGGCATGTCATTCTGGACCTCTGAGGCTCTTTGTCTGTCAAAGAGATGGACAATATCTTGGCTTTGTTTAGTTGCTCTGCAGGCTGCAGATAAAACCACTGAAATACAGACTGTTTGTTTAACCAAAACTTTGCATTTTTACCATTTGGCTTTGATTTTTTGTTTTACAAGAGAAGATGACATTTTGGCCTTGGTGAGCTGAAAAGGAAATATTAGGGATATGAAGAAGTACTGCCACTTTTTGGGGCTTACTAGATGAAAAAGAATACTCTAGCCTTCTGGTCAGAAATCAGCTTTGAGAGCAGAAACTGAAGACAGACATCGCTGTTATTTTAGAGTTGCTTGTTAGCAAGGGCAGCTGGAAGAGTCCTAATGGCAATTGGCCCATTATAATATGTTTAATTCTTAATTCGGCTGTTTCTGTAGGTTTTAATTTCTTTGATTTTAATTGATGAAAATGTAATAAATGTGTAACTCATTTAGACTTATCCTAGCAGGTTATCATATGGATAATGTTGGATCCAGGTGGAAGTTAGCTTTTATATTAGCACCTTACCATGATTTTTATGTAAGAAGTATAAATCAGAGCTTTAATGTAAGTCTTTTGACAAAAATCTAGATCAGATAGTCAGATTACAGTACTTCATTCATATTTTAAATGCGTTTCTGGAAAGAAATTAATCACACATTTAGATTTAAGTATGTGCTTAGCACTGCTATTTCCTTAAGTTGTAAGTGCATGTTTTCCTGCATCCAAAAGTGCTATTAAGAAGTACTTTAGACTTATGAGAGTATAATTTCTAATGGCCATGTTAACATAAGAGGGAAGAATAACAACCTTTTTTTAATCAAAGTAATTTCCATCTCATAAAGAATTACCACATGTAGAAAGAGTTTTCCATTACGTTATCAGAGACATATCAAACTTTGGTTGCTCTACGAGTCAGCAGTAAATCCATCTACCTCTTCATACGGTGCCATGCGAGTATCCCACCGCAGTATTTTTAAGCCCATGTTGTGTGGAGGAGGATGGACAGAAGGTCTCTGGAGATGCGTTCCAGGATGGTCTGCACCATCAGAGGGAAATACTGCATGGGAGCAAAGATGCATGCAGAAAAGGAGGGCACCCGTATCGGAACAGATTGGGACCAAGCTGAAATATTGGATATTTCAGTGTATTGCTCTCCGGACAGCTTTACTTTTTATTCAGTTTTGTAGCTGAATTAGTGAGACACAACGAAATAAAATTGATTCATCTAGGTTGCAGAGTACATCAATGCACAGATTAAAAATACTGTAAATACTACATACTGAATCACAGTCCCTGTCCCATTTAGCTTTAAATTAACCACTAGATGACACTACTTCCCACTTACTTAACAGGTGTGGGACTATGCTCCCATCTTTCTATGAAATGCTTCATATATTCACACGCTTCTCAATCAAATAACTTAAAGCAGAACATTGTAGGGGAATTGCCTCGACATCTATATATTTTAGTGGATTTTATATTTTGTGTGCTTACATATTCAGGTATGAACATGAATGTATGCATAAGCATTTCAAGCAGGGTGTACACATCTTTGCATGATTTATGGAAAATGTAGATTATAGCTCACTATGCCAGTCCTTAGGGTGTTGTAACTTAGCAAGTGGAATTCATAGCTCTACTTAAAAGAAACTAGAGGCTTTCCAAGAAAAAAAAAATGAGTCCATGCAGGAACTCCCCTTCCTTCCCACCAAACAGGGGAAAACAGATTGCCTTCTGTATTGCAATACCGGGAAGACAGGGAATAGGGTAAAACATGCAGAGGAGCCAGGCAAGAGCAGGCAAGTGAAGTCCAAAAATGACAGACAGCAAGGAGGAGAAGAAAGACACAGAGGGGCGAGGGGCCGTCCTGCACATCCAAAAGGCTGCTGCTGCCTCTGTGGTTTTTAAATTATGATGAATAAATTATGGTAAAACTTCCAGAAGGATGTGTGGAGAGAATTCCACATTTCTCAAAGCCTGATTTGCAGAAGCTCAGAAGCTGTAGATGACTTGGAAAAACCTCTCCTCCTGCCCAAACTTACATTTACACTACTGAGTAACATGCAAAAGTGCATGAGCATGTGGCAGTGGAGTGACAGGGCTTTCAGGTACACATTCATTTTTGCACATGTTAATAGGCTTTATTAAGTTTGGGCCCAGAGGTTTATAATGCATTTCTTGTATAGGTATTACAATTGTAATACATATGTTGTGTGATATACTCCATTTAAAGTGTATGGCAATGGCCATATTAAAATAATTCCTTTAAATCTGCCTGTCATCTAGTAGTGTGATAAAGTACTACCCTTAGTCAAAGCAAAATTAAGGATATAGTTTTGCATTAGTTAATCTAAATTTGAAAATATTAAAGATTTTCTTCATTTTGCATCTGATTTAAATGCTGGTTCCCAGTGGTGTGACAATATGAGCTGGGTAAATCCTGCTCCCACACCACTATGTATTAGCTAGTACCCTACCAACAACTCTAAAGAAAAGAGGTCTAAAATTCACAAGGAGTGTTTTACAAGCAATTTCATTAAGGTTTTAGGAGCTCTCCACTTTTCCCTGGTCCCTCTAATCATTAGTGAGGTGCCCAGCCTCACTGGCGATGCCAAACCTCTGCTCAAGAGCTGTGCTGCCCACAGGGATGTTTCCCTTGGCTGCAGCGGCTCTCAGGATCAGTCCTGCTCCCTCTTCCTTGCCATCCCAGTGCAATTCGGGGTTTCCTTACAGAAGCTTTCCAAAGTTGGAAGAGAAAAGCACAAGTTTTTCCAGGCTTGCAATATGAAGACAACACAGTGTTTATATAGCTCTAGAGTCGCAAGCAAGTTATTTCTGTGACATTATTTATTGTAGCTTGTATGCCCCCAGAAAATACAAACTAAATTGCTGATTTGCTGCTTTCGAAAAAACTACATTTACTTATTAGTATCAGCTTCATTCTGTCTATGCTATACCTAAGTTATTTTTTTGTTCCCTGTAGCTCTGTTGAATGTTTGGGAATTATTTTTTTGCAGATAAACTCTACCCTGTTCAGAACTAAATTCTTCCATGTTACACAGATATTAAGTCCACAGCCCCTGTGACAGAGCAGCATAAGCAAAACACCATATTTGCAAAATTATGTTCTAAGTCATTTGTCAATAAAAAGAGATGCACTTATCTCTTTGAGACCATCAGTGTAGCCAGATATGTGTGAGAACTAAGACTTTCTGAGCAGCTGAAGTGTACCCAACTCTGGAGGAGCAACACTGGCTGAAGTCAAGACTACCTGAATTGCAATCATAAGCAATGTAATCAAAGTTTACTTTTATTCTGTGGATGTGTTATTTGGATAAGTTAACTTATTAGACTGTATGGATCTGAGGAGAAAATATAGCTCATTTTAAATACAAAATAAGGGAAGGTTTGAGAAAGTATGTGCTAGCCAGAGGTTTTGCTTGCCTATTAAAATACTGTGTTGTATTTACTCTAAGCAAATATAACTATTTTTCAGACTTTGATTTCCTCTACAGATCCTGTGCTCATATTTAGAGAGCACATTTACAGGAATAGCTTTCTCTCCCCACTGATTTCTTAACATTTCTTAAATTTGTCGGTAAAATTTACTTGAGCCTGCCTTTGAAGATGGCTTATGAAGGGAAAGGCCCTCCACCCTGCTTGTGGCTAAGCCCAAGCTGCACGAGGGTTAGCTGGAGTGTCCGAAAGCAGAGCGAGATGAGAGCAGCATCTCTGTCAGTGTGAATCTTTAACCCAGCCTGCTGGCGTGCACTCTGCATGTGCAGGGGCTCATTTTAGGCACACGGTGAGCTTTTACATTGCTTTTGAAGGGATGGAGATGTGGATGTTCCACCACCCAATAGATTATATTGAACTCCAAATTCTGACGCACATCATAGAGGAGGACTAATCTGAGCTGCTGTTCAGACCATGTTTTCTAATGAACATGTACTAGTGGAACAGAAGAGTATTTTACTTTCAATATGGAGAGGAAAAAAAATAATAATAACCCCCCCCCCTCCATCCTTATATTCCTAGTTATTCAGGCAGTTATACTGTGGAAATGCTTTAAGGGGATATTTCTTTCCCATATCTTCCATCACATTGAGAATTCTTCTGAATGTAATGTGAAGACAACCACTGTGGGTTAAACCAAGTCCTATGATGGTTCAATGAGATTTTGATCTCAATGGATATGAATTTGATCTGGCATTTTCAAGTTTATATTTCACCTAAGGCAGTAAAGGTGAGGTCCTTTTTTACATTGAATTATGTGTGGTGATGTTTTCTACAAATCATAGGTATGGTTTTGAACTCACAAAGAATTCAGGAGACCACACAGGAGAGGAAGGAGGAAAAAAAAAAAAAAAGAAAAAAGAAAAAAAGACAGTGAAAGAAGAAGAAAAAAAAAAGCAGAAACAGGTCCAAAGAAGCAAAAGCTTCAGGTTTGCTAGAAGGAAGCACTTTAAGAATTTTGAGAAATAAAAAAACAAGTCTATATGAAGCTAACTCTGCAAAATGTGTTACACCTACAGTACAATATCCCTTTCTAGCAGTTGATCATTTTACTAAAATTGTTGTAATAACTAGTTTTAAGCACTTGAGGTAGTGAGTAGTGTCCAAGGCAAAAGATTTATGGTTTGCTCCGGGTATAATGGTATGAGAAGAACTGGCTGCCAAATGGGACTGTGATTTGAACAGGGCGCCTTTGGTTTGGTAGGTGGTGTGTTTGTTCTGTGGCTGGAGTTCACTAGAAGAAGTTGTTTGATGCACAGGCCAACGATAACTGTCTTGGGAGAGGGAGAAACCCAAATCCTCCAAGTTTCAAGGAGAGAACATAATGAAATACTTGGGTATGTAGGGAAAAAAAAAAAAAAAAAAAAAAAAGACGATGACAAACTCCAGGGCAACATTAAGTAGATCAATTGATGGGGCACTTTGTGGTTTATCACTTAAAGAAAAAAAATAGAAGATTTATTGACCTCCAATCATGGTAATTGTTAGTATTAAATAGATCTCTTTTGACGATTAAGCTGCTTGACAGGAGGAGACAGTAGTTTTGGAACAGAGCCCCAGGCCTTAGAAACAACACTGCTGGTTTGGCTCCACTTCCAATATTGTTGCCTCGTTTTAAAGCTTTTCAGCAGGACTTCACTCCAAGCCGGTGACCAGGGTGAATCACTGTGGAGTAGATTAAAACAGTGTTTTCCCAAGTGTCTAATCTCGTTTCAGCATCAGAATATAAACAGCAGCAAAGCATCCCGAATGTCTGCAGGCTCTTCAGAGCAATCCTGCAGCGCAGCTTGAGTCCGCTGCAGCAGCACCCTCACTGCAGGGCATAACTCGGGGTGTTCGCAGCTCTTCGGAAGTTCTGACATTTCTACTCTTGCCTAAATCTTGATCTGTGCCCCCTGCTTGCGAGAAAGGTGTTACAGCTCTAACATCTTATCCTCTAAGCCAGTTGCTGAACAAGCTCTTTCTTTCTGTCGTGCTTTTTATTTTTAGAGGGGGTTCATTTTTGCGGGAGCTTCATCCGTATTCTCTCTTTCTCGATATTCTTGCTGCTATTTTGACACTCCTGGAATTGAGAAAGGCCTTTGCATTTCTGAACTGGCTGCTGCGAGACGCGGAGTGAGGTCTGCTGAGCTGGTTGCAGACCTAACAGGGGCACGCACAGGCAGAGAAACTTCTTGTCAGGTTAGTAACCAGCAAATTCCTTAACTGCCACTGATTTGGCATTTGCTGGATTTGGCACTTAAGGACATCAAGAGATTGACTAGGAATCATTAAAAAAATTCCATGGTCGGTGAGTGAGGATCATGATATGAAAGTGCAGTAGGATATGTAGGAGATTCCAAGTCTCTAAAAAGGAATCTAAAGGAGGAATCTGAACAAAAAGGGACAATAGTAAAAGCTGCGGTAGAAAACTATAGAGCAGACATAGAAACGGAGACTACTTAGCCATTACGCCCATTTGAACCCTGTTCTGCTCATTCATCATTTCTGTGTACACAGACATCTGTATTGTAATTTTAAGATTAAAGTAAAACCACTGATGCGCTTAGACACCAGTTTTGGACATGCCTACATGCATATGCATGACTTCCTCAAAGTTCCAAGCAAGAGAAATACAGATGTCCTCTGCCATCTAATGAACATATTTCAGTATCTACTTAACATTTGTGTATGGAGAAAGAAAAAAATAAAGGCAAAAAAAGGAAAAAAAAATAAAGGCAAAAAAAAAAAAAAAAAAAAAAAAAGCTTAAGGGTATGAAAGGAGCCTGTATAATTAATGAAGAAGAGAACAAGGCCAAAAAGTCCCTTTAGGTGGTATGGGATATGGCAGAATCTCAAATTCACTTTTTATACTCACAGTATCACTTTATACTTTTCTGTGTATTAAAGGATGAGCTGTTTGTTTAAGCAAAAAGCAATAACAACATAAAGCATATGTAAAATTCCTCGTTTTCTGTAAAACAAAGGTTGAAGTGAGGCTCTGTTGAGTCCAAGTCACATGAGAAATTTCAATAATATTTTGAATATACTACAAATTAGAATGTCACTTCTGGCTTTTCTAGAGTTACAGTTAGGTCAGAAGTAAAAAATACAGGGATTCTAGTAAGTAGCATAATATAAAATTATATGTTGATTTTTCCATGGGCTATTAATATCTTGTTACTGTGAGACTGTACTGGTTGGTGGTTTCTGGCTTCGTGGTGTTTGGCTTTTAGGTAAAGGAAAAAAGAAAAAATAAAAAGAAATAGACCACCTCCAGCACAAATACTGACCTCCAACTGCTATTTTATGTAACTTATTTTTGGTTATTTCCAAATTTTTACCTTTCGTGTTAGTTGGAGACAGTATTATATCTTTTTAGCCCATGTAATTTTTTTGTGCATGCACAGAAAACATCTGCAGAAACACTTTAAACTTGCTTACAAGTTTCACTCGTATGAGGATGAAGGCTCTCTTGCCTTCTGGATATAGGGTGAGTTTCCAACACACATTCCAGTGAGGAGCACAGTCAAAGAGGTAAAGTTGTCAGTAAGGGTGGGAAAAGAATTTTCTCCAGCAATCAGTCACAGGATAAGGTGGGAAAAGCAGTGCAGGAGCGGTGCCTCATATATTCTGCTAGGGCAGCACCTTTTAGAAGCTCCTAAACACTCTGAGTCATCATCCAACCTGTTCTTCTGCCCCTGTCTTTGATAATATTTTTTTTTATTGAACACTTAGGCATGAAATGTCAAAGCAGTTCCATTTTTTTACATCTAGAACAAACCCGAATTTCCCTTGTGAAATGCCCAGGATTTAGGTCCCTGAAAGTGTTATGCTGTGGCTTGCAAAGGTTAGTGGCGTTGAGTTATTGGTGTAACAGCTCAGCAAGGGGCTGCATCTGCAAGAGGATGCTAATCCAATGCAGAACCTTTCGCCTCGGGGTCACCGGAGCAAATCTGCCTCTTCTGGATCGTGACCAAAGTTTGCTACAATTTAAATGTTCACTATCCTATATAAATTAAATATGCAGAAATAGAAAAGGCCTGTAAGAGCTTGCAGCCTGTCCCCTTTGCAGCACAGAGCTCTTCTCTGCAGTGTCTTTCCCAATTGCAGATTTTTCCGGTTGCCAGGAGGTCGGTGCACACTGTGGAGTAACTATTTTAACTGATAACTCAGTTTAACTGGGCCCCCTGCATGGGACTTGGACATTTCCCAACCTCACTTATTGCTCTTTAAAATCCTACCAATGTCCCCTCCATAAGCAGACAGCTGTAGAACATAATCTTAAATGGCAAACCTGCTGGATTAGTCCAGGTAGCTAGAGCAAAGGGCAGCTAATAGTTTAGACACTGACATGGACTAAAATTTTTCCAGAGTTTGGAAAGGATCAGTAGAGAGAAGCTTGGTTTTGTCTTCCTCCTGATTTAAATGAAAAGGCTTGAACCCTGTTATCTTTTACAACTTCCATTTGCAAGTAATTAAACTGGGTTGTAGAATCCCCACTACGAAGTGCGAGGGACTGCGTACTGACAATACTGAAGTAAGGCATTTAATGACTACTGCTGCTATAGTGCTACAGATACACATAAGGTTGAGGAAGAAAAAAAAGCAACAGTGGCCCATTTCAAAGTAATATAAACATGTCATAACTTAAATCAGTTTTCATTCTCTAGACAGGAGTCCAAGTGGGGCTACTTTAACTTACCCACCTTTGAGTGCCTCAAGGTGCAAGTTACAACACTGAGACAGTGTAGGGTATAAGTGGGATTTCCTCAGGACTTCTAATTTTGGCCATATGTGCCTGTCCCACAGACATTATAATCCAACGTTTCCTGTTAAAGAGGCTGGATATACAAACACAGTCCTTAAAATTATCAGGGTATTTTTAGAAAGAAAAATTAAACTTCGGTGCTGGTGCTACCTCCATGCCACAGAACCCAAAATCCAGGGGAATGTTCTGCTGGAGCAGCTCCCTGCAGCCCTGGTTAGTGTCCACAGGTGCTGCTGCAAGAGCAGCTCAGCTCGATGCCTCCTCCCAGCGAAACGAGCACACTCATGTCTGGGACTCCTCACACCCTGAGAAACGCAGCTTTCTCCATGGGCAGTGTAACTCTAGAAACACAGCACTAAAGTAGTTAGTTCATTTCCGATGTTCACAGGGCCAAAGCTTCACTTGCTGGAAAATTCAAGTAATCATAGAGTAATATTAGAGGAAGATGCTTCGGATATCAGAAATTTCACAATCAACAGGTTAAAAAAAATAAGTAAGGAACATAAAAATGGGCATACAAACAGTATAGAAAGACTGCAATGAATTTGTAAAGGAAACACTCTACATTTCTGCACGGGGAGGGAAGGGGGAGAGAGAGAGGAAGGGGGAGAGAGAGAGAAAGAGAGAAAGAGAGAGAGAGGGAGAGAGAGAGAGAGGGATAGAGA